>CM023941.1:28433643-28507122 GCA_013407115.1 Glycine latifolia
CCACTTCATTCGAGATCAAGTAAAAGAAAAGAAGGTGGAGTTGAGTTGTGTGATGAGTCAAGAACAAGTCGGATATATATTCACAAAACCATTACCGACGCTACTACTGGAGAATTGCAAGAAGATGATGGGAATGAAAGATGGAAGAAGTATTTAAAGTTTATGGGGGGATTTTGTTGGAATAAACTTTTAAATACTTCTTCCATCTTTCATTCCCATCATCTTCTTGCAATTCTCCAGTAGTAGCGTCGGTAATGGTTTTGTGAATATATATCCGACTTGTTCTTGACTCATCACACAACTCAACTCCACCTTCTTTTCTTTTACTTGATCTCGAATGAAGTGGAACCTGACATCAATATGCTTGCTTCTCTCGTGATTAACCGAGTTCTTCGCTAACTCAATTGCCGATTTGTTATCTACCTGGATCTCGTTGCACCAACCTGAACCTGCTTCAGTTTCTCCAACAAATTTCTCAACCACACTGCATGGCAGACACACCAGGATGCCGCAACGTACTAGGCTTCACATGTTGATAGAGTCACAATTGGTTCCTTCTTTGACATCCAGACAAAAGCTGTGTTTCCCATGAAGAATACATAGCCAGTCGTGCTCTTCCTATCATCCACGTCTCCACACCAATCACTGTCTGAGTAGCCCTTTAACTTGTAATCTTCTGACTTCGAATACAATAGTCCTTGTGTGATCGTCCCTTGAATGTACCTTAGAATCCTTTTAGCCGCTTTCCAATGAGAGTAACTCGGCTCTTCCATAAATCGACTTATAATTCCAACACTTAAACACAAATCCGGCCTCGTACATGTTAAGTATCTTAAGCATCCTACCAAACTTCTATAGTTTCTCGGATCAACATGTTCTCCTCCATCGTACTTTGAAAGTTTTAAACCGGGTTCCATAGGTGTTGAAACCGGGTTATAATCTGCCATCTTAAATCTCTTCAGTATTCCCTTCGCATAAGTCTCCTGAGAGACAAAAATTCCAGCTTCGTCCTGTCTGACTTCTAAACCGAGAAAATATCTCATCAAGCCAAGATCAGTCATCTCAAATTCTCTTGACATCTTCTTCTTGAACTCTCGTGCCATCTCTTCACTGTTCCCCATAAAAATCAGATCATCAACATACAATGCTACAAGCAATAAATCATCACCCTTCTTCTTAACATATAGGGCATGCTCATAGGGACACTATTCAAAACCATCCTCCTTGAAATATGCATCAATGCGGGTATTCCAGGCTCTCGGTGCCTGTTTCAGTCCGTACAAAGCTTTCTTCAATCTTAACACTTTCTTTTCTTCTTCGCCCTTCAAGTATCCCGATGGTTGTTCGAGATACACCTCTTCTTCAAGTACACCATTCAGAAATGCCGACTTGACATCCATTTGGTAAATCGGCCACCCAAACTGAGCTGCTTGCGAGATCAACAATCTGATTGTCTCCATTCTAGCAACAGGTGCGAACACCTCATCATAGTTTACTCCTGCCTTTTACGCATACCCCTTAGCTACCAGCCGAGCTTTATATTGTTCTATCTCTCCATCAGCATTCATTTTCTTCTTATAAACCCATTTAACTCCAATGGGTTGACTACCTTTTGGCAACTCGGCCAACTCCCAAGTATCATTCCGCTTAATAGCCTTGATTTCTTCATCCATGGCGCTTTGCCATTTCTCATCTCGGATTTCTTCAAACCTTATTTCCTCAGAGTCTATCAACAAACAAACAAGATGGGCTTCGTTAGTTGACTCATACAAATCCTGCAAACTCCTCATCCGGGGTTGTCTCATCTCGTCTTCATCAGCTGTCTCGCTCCTTGCCGGGATCCAACTTGGTGATCTGCCCTCCTTCTCGTCTTGAATAATCATCTTTCTGGGATCTGATTTGATCTCGGATGGAACACTCCAATTCTATTCATCATCTTCATTTACTTTCACATCTCGGCTTATCATTACTGTCTTGGTGCTGGGATCTAGCATCTTGTATCCCTTTGTCTTCTCGTCATATCCAATGAAAATATACTTCTTGCTCTTGTCTTCTAACTTGGTTCTTTGCTGATCAGGGACGTGTGCATAGGCCACACTCTCGAAAACTCTCAAATGGCCCATTGACGGCTTTTGACCCGTCCATAATTCCTATGGGGTCTTTCCATTCAGTATGGAATGCGAACAACGGTTCTGTACATATACAGCACACAGAACAGCCTCCCCCCAAAACTCCTTAGGCATTCTCTTCGTTTTCAACATTGATCTTATCATGTCAAGGATGGTTCGATTCTTCCTCTCAGCTACTCCATTTTGTTGTGGTGAGTATGGTGCAGTTAAGAACCTTCTAATGTCGTACTCCTCACAATACCTTCTAAATGCATTTGATGTGTACTTGCCACCTCGGTCAGAACGTATCGACTTGATCCTCCTACCAGTCGCATTTTCAATCATCGTTTTGAAATTCTTAAATACTTCAAACACCTTGGATTTTTCCTCCAGCAAATACACCCAAGTTTTATGACTAAAATCATCTATGAATGTAACAAAATACCTCTTTCCACTGAAAGACCCAGGAGAAATAGGTCCACACACATCGGTATGAATTAGTTCTAATGGTTGCCGTGCTCGGTATTTTGCCGACCTCTGAAATGGACTCCTCGCATGTTTGCTCAGCACACAATCTTCACAAAATCTCTTCTCACAGTTCAATCTCGGCAACTCGTCCACCATATTCTTATTCATCATCTCGGCTAGTCCTCCAAAGTGAAGGTGCCCAAACCGATGATGCCACAAGGATGCTTCATCACTCATCTCGGCTTGCAAACAGCCGACCTCCACACTTCTCAAGGTTAGTTTGAACATTCTATTTTTCTCTATCTGTACTCGGACTATCAGTCGTCCTTGTTTCTCCTTCAAGAGAAGAACTCGGTCTGTCATAATAATCGAGTAGCCTTTCTCCATCAGTTGTCCCACACTAAGAATATTACTTTTGAGTTCAGGCACGTAGTACACATCTTGAATACGCCCAACTCGTCCATCTTTTTGTAAGAAGCTAATCGTACCTCGGCCTTTTACTCCGACCTTTGAAGCGTCTCCAAAAGAAACATGTCCGGCTTCTATTTGTTTCAGATTAATGAACAAATGCTTATACCCACACATATGATTGCTTGCACCAGTGTCTATATACCATTCCATCTCAGATGCCTGGTTGACTTCACCTCCAGCCATCATCAGAACTCCTCCATCTCTTACTTCTTCTGCAGCAAAATTTGCAGTTTCATTCATTCTTCTTTCGCCTCGGCAGTCCTTCATAAAATGACCAACCCGGCCACAGTTGTAACATTTGTCCGAGTTGCAATTTCTCGAATAGTGTCTATACTTTCCACATTTAAAACATTCTACATTTGAATGTCGACCTCTTCCACGACCTCGCCCTCGCCAATTCTGCTGACTTGATTCAGCCTGCTCCTTATTCCATCCTTCTTGACCATGACTTCTACCACCTCGATCATATCCACGTCACCTCGGCCACGTCCTCTACCTCTGAAATTCTGAAAATAGAGCGCTTTCTCGTCCTTGACTGAAACTTTTGTCTGGAGTGCTTGCTCCAGTGACTCTTCTTTCTTCTTTTTCTTTCTTTGTTCATGCGCCTCCAACGAACCAGCAAGTTCGTCAACAATGAGCGTTGCTAGGTCCTTTGACTCCTCAATCACACACACAACATTCTCGAAGTCATCAGTGAGAGACCTCAGAATTTTCTCCACCACTCTGGTATCGGGCAGAATCTCTCCACTTCTCTTTAGTTGATTTACTACGGTCTGGACCCGAGTAATGAAATCGGATACCCTTTCTTCTCCTTTCATCTTCATTCCTTCCAACTCTCCACGGAGAGTTTGAAGTCTGACCTACCTGACTCAATCAGCTCCCTTGTAGACATTTGCAAGAATGTCCCACGCCTCTTTTGACGTTGTTGCGCCAGCGATCTTCTCAAATCCGGAATCATCAACAGCCCGGAGCATCATATACAACGCACCTTTGTCTTTCAACCGCATCTCTTTCAATGTCTTGTTCTGCGCCGCTGTGTATCCTATCGTGGATGGTGGTTCTTCGAAACCATCATGGACAACCTCCCAACTATCATTAGCTCCCAACATAGCTTTCATCTGGATACTCCAGTTCTCATAATTAGTCTTTGTAAGACAGGGTAATGGCAGACTACTATTTGGACCACTCTCCATTCTCTCAAGCTCTGATACCAATTTTGATAACTTTTATAATTTGATATCACACGAATTATGATATCACAGGTCTTCTCTCTCACACACTGGTCCACTCACACAAAACACAAACACACACAAAATTTACTGGGGGCGAAAACTCTCTTTCTATTGATAATAGTCTGCCAAAGCCACACAGACTCCTTTACATAATATGCTATTTATAAGCAATGGAAATTAAACCTAAACCTAAACAATTCAAATTTAAATTGAAACAAAATCTCTCCTAATATCTTTCTACAATATCTCTCTCCATATCTTATCTTTCCTCATATCTTGTCTACCCATATCTTTTTACATATCTTTCCACATAATACTCCTTTTAAATTTAAACTACGTAAACAATATTTATTTAAAAGTTTATTCCAACACTAAAAACTCTTTTCTGTACTAGTGTAGGAAGCATTGGAATGAAATACAAAGAATCAGACACTTCTATTTGTTGAATGAAACTATGATCTTCGGAGGTGTTTATTTCTTGAATGAAACTCTTATCTGCTGACAAGTTGTTGAATTAAACTATCATCAGCTGAGGCTTTTATTTTCTGAATGAAACTGTGATCTGCTGAGGTGTTATGTTGCAGACGTGCAATTAATACAAATTTGAACATAACTAGCATGAAATTAAGAGAGTAATATGAAGGAAATTATGAGTTCCAATTTTCATTTCATAGCCTTGTTACAATTTCTTTCCTATTTCCAGCACACATCTGTAGCTACATGGGAAACATCAATGAAGCTTATTGCTGTTTGTATAATCACTCAGCACGCCTACAGTATAACAAGAATTTACATAAAAAAACTTATGTCTAAAGCAAAGTCTGCTTCTTAACAACAAGAAGGATATCAAGAGGAAGATAGGGAGCATTGGAATGAAATACAAAGGATCAGGCACTTCCATTGGTTGAATGAAACTATGATCTGGTGTGGCTTTTGTTTTCTGAATGAAACTGTGATCTGCTGGGATGTTTATTTCCTGAATGAAATTGTGATCTGTTGTGGTGTTTATGTGTTTCCTGAAATTGTGATATGTTGAGGTGTTTACAGGGCTGACTCCAAACCCTTTTAACCCCAGGCCCCTCTGATGAGCCACCGCTGCTGCCATTGCTTCAACCTTGATTTTAAACCTTGTTTGATTTTGGGCTCTACTGTTTAGGAAGCGAGAACATCGTTGGTCATAAATCACACACACATGATCTGATGTAACCCAGACAATTGAGTCAGACATGTAGATGTCGATACTATCCTTTTTATTTTCGTCCTCATCATCACTGACAGTGATATAAAATGTAAATCTGTATCCCATTATTGCCTTCACCATAGGACCAGAGATAACAAAGCTGAAAATGAAGCCCAATTGAGAGGAGTATGGAATAGAAGAGAGATCAATAATTATGTAATCCTTTGTTGTTTTATACTCCATCCACTCTGGAACTCTGCTTCCTGGATACACATACTTTACCTGATAAGATTCATAAGTACGATCGTAATCATTGTAATTTTCATCTGGTGCAGATAAATGTTGGTATGCAAATCTCATCACGTTAATATGTGCATTTAAGCCAATAGCCCTGAGAGAATGTTCATCCAATTTCAAGCAATTCCAAAACAGAACTTCTTTCCTGTTTTCCTTGAGTTGTTGAGCAATTGATGGAAACAATACAGTCTTCAATGATGTGCAATCTGTGGCATCTAGAATTTTAAGAGATAGGGGAAGCTCTGTTAGAGTACAAAGCTCCCTGGATTTATATACAGTCAGATATTGCAGTCTTGTAAGATTCTTGAAGCTTGAAGGCAAACTATTGATCCCACTGTCTCTTAGTCGTAGGATTTTGAGCTTGCTTTGACGTCCAAAAGATGAAGGCAATGCATTGACACGAGTGGATGATAAATCAAGTTCAATCATATTCTCTGATGTCACTGAAAATTCCCTTAGTTTTTTGCATGATTCAAGGTTGAGAAAAC
The DNA here is from genome assembly GCA_013407115.1 of Glycine latifolia. Taxonomy (NCBI): domain Eukaryota; kingdom Viridiplantae; phylum Streptophyta; class Magnoliopsida; order Fabales; family Fabaceae; genus Glycine; species Glycine latifolia. Next base: position 28,439,888 of record CM023941.1, read on the forward strand.
TAAGGGAGGGTAGGTGGTTCTTGCTTGTAATTTTTGTAAGGGAACAATAAGCTATAGACAATCTCTTGAGCTTGTTGAGAGACAAAATAGATGGAGACACACTAGTCAACCGAGGACAAACATTGATATCCAGCACTTCAAGATTTGTGGCTTTTGAAAGATCTGGCAGCTCCTTCAAGTTTTCAGAACCGGAGACTTTAAGTTCTTTTAAATTCATCAAATTCTATGACAAAATAATACAAAATGAAGACATGAGATTAAGTTGTCAATTTTGTAGTCCTTGAATCAGGAAAATTATAACAGGAGGTCACATGTTTGTTTACCTGCACTCCATCCCAAAGTTTTTTTCACTTGGCTACAAGACAAGTCAAACATAACAAGGTTTTTAGCAGAAAAGTTCTTAGGAAAGGACTTTAGAGGGTAATGCATCCAAGCAAGATATCTTAGCTCAACTGGGAAAGATTGAAGCCCGTGAGGAAGGAGAGAAAAGCCATCTTGATTATATTTGCTAGGAAAATACAAATACTGCAGTTTGCTCATCTTAGTAAATATGTGAGGGCTTAACTGCAGCTTCCTAATTACTGACATGTCTGCCCTTATGCTTCTGATGCCTTCAGTCCCCTGCCATTACAGTAACAGAAAAATTTAAACATCATTAAAAGCCAAATTTCCCTACAAAATGATTCAAATGTTATAAAAAAAATGTTATATTTAATTTAAGATTTTACCTTGTTATATTTTAATACTTCATAAATGTCATTAGGATCCATCAATCGGCTTCGATTTCCAGGGTCATCAATTGATTCTTGACGAACAATTTCCCAAGCCATTTCTTGTATGATGTCGTGCATAGATATAATATTATCTTCAGAAATGGTTATAAGAGCCTTATCTTTCAACCTTTCTAACCCAACAACCACTGAATCATCATTTTCACTATCTTTCAATAGAACTTTCATGTGGTCTACTTTCAAATTCAATCCCATAAAAAAGCATGCAAGATCTAAAAGAATCTTTTGTTCTTTGCGATCTAGATCATCATAACTCAATCTCATTGCATTGTAAATATCTGTATTTGGCATGTTTTAAAGTTTGTCTAGCTGACTTTCCCATACTTCCTTTTCTTTCCCACAAAGAAGATGACCCAAAACCTTAAGAACTAATGGAATGCCTTGGGAATAATTGACCACTCTCTTTGATAGCTTATAATACTCCATATCAAGATGATTTTGGTTAAAGGCATAAAAACTAAAAAGCTCAAGTGCTTCACTAGAATTCAATGCCCCAACATGGTATATATCATCAACTTTATTTGCAATAAGCACTTGTTTATCTCTAGTTGTTATAATGATTCTACTACCTCGGCCAAACCAATCAAGGTTTCCAATTAATTTTTCTAGTAAATCTGAATCCTTCACATCATCAAGGACGATTAAAACCTTCATACAACCTATCTTTCTCTTAACATAATTTGACAACCCGTGCAATATGTTCATTTTCACATTTTCTCCGAGTAGTGCAGAAAAAAGTTTTTCCTTCAACGAAATTGTTCCATGCTTTCTTGATTCTTCCTCTTCATTTTCCAAAAGGTAATAAGCATCATATTGGGAATATAGCTTTTTAAACATTTCTTCTGCAATTGTTGTCTTTCCGATACCGCCCATACCCCAAATTCCAATAACACGGACATATTTTGACTCTTGGTGTAACAATGACTCTAAATGTTGAATTGATTTTTCGATTCCTATATGTCCTTTAATGTTAAATGGATGCTTATCCAAACTTATCAACACAAGATTGACAGTGTTGATGATTTCTCCAAGCAGATCAACTTCAGTCCTATAAAATAAAAATAACGATTAAAAATGTATTACATTGTTCATATTTTATTACATTGTTTAGTTTAATACCTAATGAGCTGGAACAAGTCTATATAATTTATTTAATCACTTATAATTTTTGTATTATATGGGAAATAAACTAACACCATCATCTCTATGTGCAATAACATACTTTTTAACATTGTTTTGATACACTCCTTTCCTAAGATCCATGTGGAGACCCAATCTCCACTTGTTGTGTTACATTTCTTATTTAGTGACTCCTAAATGAGTTTTAGTCATAAAAATTTATTTTTTTTTATTTTCTATATATAAATCATGAGCTGCGAAATAATACGCTTAGAGTACCTTTGTGCAAGATCTTGAGCAAGGATCTTGAGTTCAAGATCTGATATTCACTACATCTCCCAATAAAGGAAGTGAACGAATATCCAAGATGAAGAATGAGTTCTTGTAGAAGAATCATTAATATCCGTGCAGTGTTCAAAAAAGGATAATTTTTTTTTCTCTCTATCTTCCTAAGATCTCAAAATGAGATCTACTACTAACGAAAAAAAATGGGAGAGATATGGAGAAATCTTCAATCTTACGTGGCATTATGGGATCTACCAAAAAATGGTATAAGATTTCAATTTAAGATCTACCACTAAAGATGTTCCAAGTCAATATGATATTTTTTGCCACATAACATATTTTGCTGAAGAGTCATCCTTTCGCTTCAGATCCTCACTTCCTTGTTTGCTAACTTTTGTAACTCCTCTGCATTTAGTGTCATTACACTCTATGCTGATAGAAATTGCAGCTTAGAAAACATACACCTCTCCCTCAACCCCCCCCCCCCCCCCCCCCCCCCCCGCAAAAAAACCAAAACGAACCGAACTAATCCAAAATCAAATCGAATCTTTTTGAAAAACTCTAACTATTTTGAAAAGAAAACCTGAACCCAACCACTTTTTAGAAACAGTTTGATTAACCAAACCATTTTTATAAAGGGGTTTGATTCAATCCAAATCAATTTTTTGGATAATCCAATTCATATCTAGATAAAAAATGGATAACCGAATTGAACCAAACCAAACTGAACTTAAAAAAACTGAACTGTTTAGAAAAAATAAATAAATGAACCAATTCACTTTATAAAATATCCAAATTTTGCACAGCCCTACCTCTCATTGCCCACGACTAAGAAATTGCCAAAGTTGTTACAACAACAATCAATGTTTGATGGTCACACCCTTAATCAATGTTTGGTCAGTTACGGAAACCAAAATGAAGCATTCTCCACATATCATCCATTACCTATACCTTCCATTTGGTCTCCTAAAACTCCCCCTTCCGTCTACTGTGAAACTCTCCCCTGTCATTCCTCAGACAATTTTTCATATTTAACTTTTAAACTAGCTATTTCGTCACCATATCTATGTACCCTTTCTTTATGTTTTCCATGTTTTTTAGTCAAAGGAAACATGATAAACATCATTGGAAACAGGTTCTGCCTATGCAACGAGGGAGGACAGGAGATTCAAATATAGTGACACAATAAACCTCCGTGATGGAACAAACAGAATAGCTCTACTCAGTGTTGCTTTTGGACTTCCAATAAGTTGTTTGCCACCTTTACTTTCTGAAATCCTACTACATACAAGTATCAATTGATGAAATCCTACTCATACTCCGTATTGTTGTCTCAGTTGCAAATATCTAGAAAATATTTGCATGTAATATTCTAGTGGAAATTAACAATAAAAAAATTACGTATCCCATTCCCAGAGACTCTTTGCTATGCGAAGGTAAAGGAAAGAGATATTGTACGCAATCTTACATTTGTATATGCAAAGAGGCTGTTTTCGAATTCAAATCCACGACCAACAAGTCATCAAGACATAACTTTACAGCTTTATTAGGGGCTTGCCCTCAAGAAAATAAAGGTTGAGACTATTCACTATTTAAGAAACTAAGCTACACACTTCTGATAATATGCATATAGTTATCTATATCATTGGTTTTAAATTGCGGATTGCAACTGCAATTGCAGCTGCAATGTAAAGGTTTTTTTCACCGTAACGACATAGAAAATCCAATTGCAGCTACATCAGCTATATTTTCCCACAAATGCCCGCAATATCAAGGATCGTGACGAAATCGCAACCCAATCTCGAACCATGATCTATATCATAGCAAATAAACAGTAAAACAGAGCAATGATTGTGTGGAGCTTACTTGTAATCGAATGACTTTATTCCTGATAAATCAGCAGCCCTCTTTAAAGCATTTCTCCAGTTTTGCACGCTGGTCAAATTATATTTCTTTCCAAGTACAGCAAGAGCTTCTCCATAACTCCCCTTCTGATGCCGCACATCTGTGGGATTTACACCGTAGAAAACAGGTATTACAGTTTGTCTGTATTTCTCCCTGCACTCAAGTATTTTCACAAGTTCTTTCAAACACCAACGTGAAGAAGTATAGTTTTCGGAGAATATGGTCAATGAAATCGATGATCCCTGAATTGCTCCAACAAGTGATGGCCATATTTCATCTCCCTTCTCAAGTTTATCATCTACGAAAGCATGTATTTGCTTTTGATGAAAAGCCCGAGTCAAATAACCAAGAAAACCGTCACGGATGTCTTTGCCCCTGAAGTTAACAAAAACATCATACTTTATTTGAGGAACATTATCTAACATTTGCTTTGATGCAGCAACCATCAATCCCCAAGTAAGCAGGAGACAAAGAGAAATAACATATTTAATTTCAGAAGCTCCCGAGGAAGTATGTGCCATTAAATTGGAACAATCTCCGGATCTTGTTGTCTATACAATCTCGAATGTCACAATAAAGAGAGCAGAAGGTAACTGGATAAAAAAAGAAACAAAAAGATCAAAAAGAAGTTAATTAAAGGTTAAATTAATCCACAGGTCCCTGAATTATTTAGCATTTTTAATTAGGTTGCTAGCTATTATTTTTCAATTGGGTCCCTAAATTGTATTTGTTTTTTAATTAGGTTCCTGCAGTTACAATAGGAGTTATGCTATATTCTCCTACTTCATCTTCTTATAAATCATCCTAAATAGTAAGTATTGAATAAAAAGTAAATGCATTTAGTGTCTATAAATATAAAATACATTCATTACTTAGCATAAAAGGTAGTAGGAGAAAGAAGTTAAGAAATTTATATTTATTCTAACGACAATGACCTAATTATAAAAATACAAATTCAGGATCCAATTGAAAAAAAATTGTTCAAGAATCTAATTAAAAATTGTATAATTTAGAGATATAATTCAAAATTGTTAACCTTTGCAAATCTCCAGGAGGGTATAATGAGTTTTAGAACCTGCATATGTGAGAATACTACCCTCCAAAGGTTGACAATTTTTAACAGGTCCCTAAATTATTTGTCATTTTTAATTAGGTCTATTTGTTTTTTTTAAATTAGATTTCTAAACATTTTTTAATTGAGTCGTTGAATCTGTATTTGTTTTTTTAGTTAGGTCATTGGATCTAATTAAACAACAAATACAAGTTCAGGATTCAATTGAGAAAAATGAATATTTTAAGGACCAAATTACAACTTGTCAAGTAATTTAAAGAACAACAAATTAATTTATAACCTTACTTAAAATAAAGAACCTTAAATCTTCAAAGTTCAAATTAGTGTTGGCCAAAGGAAATGAAGGAAGGAGGGAGATATCAAATAAACAAGCAATTTTCTCTACTTATTAGATCTTTTTTCATTTCATTCTTCTTTCCTTTGTTTTGCACCTTATGTCCCTATCATTGACAAAAATGAATGATTCATGGATAATTGGACATCACTGTAAAACAATTACTGACCTCAAATGATTTTACCGAATTGATGCGTTGGCCAGCTACCGATCATATTTAAATGTTTCTCATGTATGTCAACGCAATATTTTATTAGACCTTCAGTTTAAGGTAGAAGCAATTTCCTTTGACCTTACTGTCTAAAAGTGTGGCTTACACATTCCCTCATGCTGAGCATTGTAATTATAGAAAGAAAGAAGATTTAATTAAATATGTTTTTATCCTACACGTAACTTTTATATTTATTCTTTATTAAATTTTTATTTTGCATTTGAGTTTTTAATAAAATAACAATTTTATTTTAGTCTTTGATATTTTATTTTGGTCTAAGATAAATTAACAAATTTTATATTATTGTTTTCTGATAAATTTGATAATTTTATTTTAGTCCTGACTAATTATAAATAAAAAAATTATCAGAAAATAAATATAATATTTATTAATTTATCATGTACTAAACAAAATCTAAAACCAAAAACAACATTTATTAAAATATAAACAAAAATAAAATATTTGTTTGGCATAAAAAACTTTTTAAGCCTACAAAGAATTAGCAATCTCATTGGTGGTTACAAAAAAACACAATAGGGTCTATATGGGTAACCTCACACTTTCACTTTCACAATTGCATAAGCCATGCGACATGCACTTTACCCTGTATAAAACGACGTGTGACAAGTGAAATTAGAAAAAAATATTAAAGGGATGTGCGAAATGTTAAGACACACTCTGACATACTATTTTAAAGCTTAATTAAAATACAGAACCTTAAATCTTTAAAGTTCAAATTAGTGTTAGCCAAAAGAAAAGGAAGGAGGAGGAGTATCAAATAAACAAGCAAATTTCTCTACTTACTAGATTTTTTTCATTTCATTCTTTTTTCCTTTGTTTTGCACCTTATGTACTTATCATTGATGACCAAAAATGAATGATTCATGGATAATTGGATATCACTGTAAAGCAATTACTGACCTCAAATGATTTTACCGAATTAATGCGTTGGCCAGCTACGGATCAGATTTAAATGTTTCTCATGTATGTCAACGCAATATCCTATTAGACCTTCAGTTTAAGGGTAGAAGCAATTTCCTTTGACTTTACTGTCTAAAAGTGTGACTTACACATTCCCTAGGCCTCTTGCTGAGCATTGTATTTATAGATAGAAAGAATAAGCAATCTCATTGGTGGTATTACAAAAAAACACAACCTCTAGGAAAATCATTTGACCTTACATTACGGTCTATATGGGTGACCTCACACTTTCACTGTCACTCACTAGAACATAGGATTTGTAGATAAATAATATTAAATACTATCGTCAGCATTATATATATATATATATATATATATATATATATATATATATATTAAATAACTAAAGCAGCATGATCAAATTGCATAAGCCATGCCACTTGCACTTTACCCTGTATAAAATATGTGACAAGTGAAATTAGAAAAAATAGTAATGGGATGTGAGAAATATTAAGGAAACACTATCTAATATTATTTTAATCATATTCTTTTATTGGTTAAAAATTATTAAAAAAATGAAAAAGTTTTGTTTAATAATTATCTACATACTGATTTAGTAGTTTTTTTTTTATAAATGTTAACTAATTAGATTATGCATTTAGAAATGTGTGTTAATAACATTTCTCTAATTGGATTGGGTGTTAGTAACACTGATGCATTAAGAATTACACTCATTAAGTTGTACATGGAGATTATTAATATATGACAAATGATAACTAGTGCTCTAAGGAACTTAAACTAAAAAGATTTTTATTGGAATGCGAAAAATTATGTGTTCGTGATGTTTTTTATACTCTTTTATAATTTTTACAATAAATACTTTCTTTTTTATATGAATAACTCACTAACAAAAATACTAGTATTAGTTAGACTCAATTAAGGGTATGAAAAGAATAAAAAGGATAACGATCATTCCTAGTAACTGTGGATTTCAATAAACATAAGGCACATCAAATTGCATAGTATGACTTTACTATTTCCATTTTGTCCTAGTAAAAATTAACATTTCATGTCTTCCTCGATTTGGCATTTTCCTTATGGAAACAGCAACTTTATTCTGGGACTCGTCTTAAAGGAGGTGAGTACATACTACGCATTTAAATAAATACCTAAGCTATGTTTTTAATTTAAAAAGAATCTTATAATTTAATCAGTTTCACATTTGATGATCCTTTTAACGTGTAATCATTGGATTTGGAAGTCCTCACTCTTCCATTAGTTTTATATGTCCTCTGCCATATTTATTTATATTTGATACAAATGGCGTGAAATGGCGTGTTTCTTTCTTCATCTTTCTCTCTTTCCTCGCTGTGTTTTTTAATCAATTAACAGGGAAACACTTCAGATAACAGGAACGTTCAGTATTATTGTGCTTGTGCTAGTTGTAGTTTGTAATGTAACTGAACCAGCATATATAGTTTAATAGATAGAAGCAAGAAGCAATTTCGGTTGAGGTGTTACAAAACACAAGCAGAACATATGATTTGTACGTAAATATATTTATATTAGATAAATATTATAAATATTAAATAACTAAAGCAGCGCATGATCCATCATAGGTATCAGACCTCCATGAGAAATGGATATAAGGATTGACACAGAGAGAAAACTTGGAGAACTATGATTAGAGAAAGAATTTTCTGTTAGCCACTTACATCCTTTTGTTAACTTGAGTTAACAGAATACTTATGATACATTGCCACATTGACGAACATTGTGCCAAGTAGTACTTTATTTTTTGCCAAATCAGCAAAATGACAAAAATGGAAATCTATGTACGACCAGATGGGAGTGTTAGTGAAAGGGAACAAGTTGAGAAGATGGCGGTATGTGTTTCAGCATATTGTTTGTTGGTGTTTATGGAACACTAGAAATAGGTGGGTAGTCAAATAGGAAAGGGGAATATTGGTAGAGTGCTGGATGCTATAAAGGGGATCTAATGGCAGCGGCTGGTTTATAATAAGGGACCAAAAACCGGGTCTTCTTCACTCGGCTTGGTGTATGAATCATTATTATGCTTACGTTCTAAAAATACACTTTTTGGGTAGAGGTATGTAGTTGTTAGTGGGATAGTATGGTGAAAAGCATTGGTATAGTGATGCCTTTGATGGTATTTTGGGGATACCTGTACATAGTAACTGTACAACTTGTACAAGTTGTTTTCTATCTTTATATATATATATATATATATATATATATATATATATATAATATTTGCCGTCCAAAATAAAAAAAACTTTTTAGCACCCATGCATCACGTACCTATATATGGCCAACGAAGGTTGTATCAACCAATGAGTCAAGGGTGGGTTTTACAACACAAAATTCAATATCTATACTAAAAGTAGCAATTTGATATTAATTTTAACTATACACAATGAGGAATCTGCTATTTCCGTCTTTCACTTGCATTTAACAGGGGTAAATTTAACCAAATGAGATCATTATGTATTTCCACACCAGAAAAAGATCCAGACGTACATAAACAGCATCCTAAGTATATTGAAATATCAATGAAGCTTGTTGCTGTTAATTTGTATAAATTATAATAAAGCACTCAGAAACAAAAATTCACATTGTAAGTCTTATGACTAAAGTAAAGTCTGCGCCTCTTAACAACCAGAAGCCAGAAGGGTATAAGCAAGATGATGATGATAGCAAGTATTTGAGTGAAAAGCATATAGCTGGGAACTTCCATCTGTTGAATGAAAATGTGATCTGCCGAGAAATTTACTTGTTGAATGAAACTGTGATCTGCTGAGGTGTTTATTTGCTGAATGAAACTGTGATTTGCTGAGGTGTTTATTTGCTGAATGAAACTGTCATTTGCTGAGGAATTTGTTTGTTGAATGAAACTGTGATCTGCTGAGGTGTTTATTTGCTGAATGAAACTGTGATCTTCTGAGGAATTTATCTGTTGAAGGAAACTGTGATCTACTGAGATGTTTAGTTGACGAATTAAACTGTGATCAGCTGAGGTGTTCACTTGTTGATTGAAACTATGATCAGCCGAGCTGTTTATTTCTTGAATGAAATTGTGATATACTGAGGAAGTTATTGGGGTGACCCCAAACCCTTTTAACTCCAGACCCCGTACTAAAACACTTGGAGACGCTTCCTTTGTTGTAACCTTTATTTTAAGACGTGTCTGATTTTTGGCTCTACTGTGTAGGTAGCGGGAACATTGCTGGTCATAAATCACACACACATGATCCGATTCAACCCTATGTGAGTGAGTAACATGGATGTCAACACCATCCATTTCACTTTCATCCTCACCTTCACGGATATTGATATAAAATGAATGTCCATAACCAAATACTGTTCTGTTGTGATAGTTAGGGTCAGAGATAACGAAGCTGAAAATGAAGCCCAGAAGAGTGGAGGGTTGAGTAGAAGAGAGATCAATAATCATATTATCCTTTGTTGTCTTATACTCCAACCACTCTGGAACACTGCTTCCTGGATACCCATACTTTACTTGAAAAGATCGATTATAACTAGGATAGTGATCGTCAAGGATTTCATCTGGTGCAGATACATTTTGGTACACATATTTCATCACGTTAATACGTGCATTTAAGCCTATAGCCTTGAGAGAATTTTCGTCCAATTTCAAGCAATTCCAAAAGTGAATCCCTCTCCTGTTTTCCTTGAATTGTTCAGCAATTGATGGGAAGAATACAGTCTTCAATGATGTGCAACCATAGGCATCTAGAATTTCAAGGGATGTGGGAAGCTCTGTTAACGTTAGAGTACGAAGCTTCCTGGAACATTCTACATTCAGATATCGCAATCTTGTAAGACTCTTGAAGCTTGAAGGCAAGCTCTCAATGTTAGTGAAGCTAAGACTTAGGATTTTGAGATTTCTTTGACGTCCAAAAGATGGGGGAAATGCATTGACACTAGTCAATGATAAATCTAGTTCAATCATATTCTCTGATGTCACTGAAAATTTCCTCAGTTTTCTGCACAGTCCAAGGTCGAGATATCTAAGGGAGCTTAAATTGTTATTGATGATAATTTTGGTAAGAGAGCAGAAACTTAGGTCCAATTTCTTGAGCTTGGAGAGAGAGAAAATAGATGAAGTCATGCTAGTCAACAGAGGACAATTATTGATCTCCAGTACTTCAAGATTTGTGGCTTTTGAAAGGTCCGGCAGCTCCTTCAAGTTTTTAGAATGAGAGACTTTAACTTCTTTCAGATTCATCAAATTCTATGACAAAATAAAAATAAATGAAGACATCACACATGAGCTTAAGTTATTAATTTTGTAGTTCTTGAATTAGGAGAGTTATAACAGGAAGACTCGTTTACCTTCACTCCATCCCAAAGTTTTTCCACTTGGCTATATGATAAGTCCAATATAACCAGGTTTTTCCCAGAAAAATTTTCTGGCAAGGATTTCAGATTGTAATGCGTCAATCCAAGGTATTTTATTTCAGTTGGAAAAAATGGAAGCCCATGAGGAGAAATAGCAAACTCGTCTTGATTTAATATGCCAGGAAAATACAAAAAATTTAGTTTGCTCATCTTAGTAAATATGTGTGGGTTTAACTTCAGCTTCTTAGTTACTGAAAAGTCTGCCTTTATGCTTCTTATGGCCTCAGTCCCCTGCCATTACAGTTATGGAAAATTTTATACATCATTAGAAGTCACATTTCTGACAAAAAAATTAAATGTTAAATAAACATGTTATATTTAATTTAGGATTTACCTTATTATTTGCTAAAACTTCATAAATGTCATCAGGATCGATCAATCGGCTACGGTTTCCAGGGTCTTCAATTGATTCTTGGCGCACAATCTCCCAAGCCATTTCTTGTATGATATCGTGCATAGATATAACATTATCTTCAGAAATGGTTATAAGAGCTTTATCTTTTAACCTTTCTAACCCAGCAACCACTGAATCATCTCTTTCACTGTCTTTCAATAAAACTTTTATGCGGTCCAGTTTCAAATTCAATCCTATGAAGAAACATGCAAGATCTAAAAGAATCTTCTGTTCTTTGCGATCTAGATCATCAAAACTTAATCTCATTGCATTGTAAATATCTGTATTTGGCATGTTTTCAAGTTTGTGCAGCTGACTTTCCCATACTTCCTTATCTTTCCCACAAAGAAGACGACCCAAAACTTTAAGAACCAATGGAATGCCTTTGGCATAATTGACCACCATCTCTGAAAGCTTATAATACTCCATATCAAAGTGATTTTGATTAAAGGCATACAAACTAAAACGCTCAAGTGCTTCCCTATTGTTCAAGGCCCCAACTTGGTATATATCATCAACTTTATTAGCGATAAGTACTTGTTTGTCTCTGGTTGTAATAATAATTCTACTACCTCGTCCAAACCAATCATGGTTTTCAAATAATTTTTCTGGTAAATTTGAATCATTCACATCATCAAGCACAATTAAAACCTTCATACGAGCAATCTTCCTCTTAATATAATTTGACAATCTAGGCACATGATCCATTTCCACATCTTCTCCAAGTAGTGCAGAAAATAGTTTTCTCTTCAAATAAACTGTTCCTTGTCTGCTTGATTCTTCCTTTACATTTGCCAGAAAATAATAACCATCATATTCGGAGCGTAGTTTGCTAAACATTTCTTCCGCAATTGTTGTCTTTCCAATACCGCCCATACCCCAAATTCCAATAACACGGACGTATTTTGATTCTTGATGTAACAATGATTCTAAATGTTGAATTTCTTTGTCAATTCCTATAAGTCTACTTGATTTAGGAGGAAGCTTATCCAAACTCGTCAATACAAGATTGACAATGTTGATGATTTCTCCAAGCAGTTCAACTTCAGTCCTATACAACCAAAAATAAAGATTGAAAATGAAACAGTGTCTATTTATTATTGTTGTATAATTTAACATCTTATCATCTGGACAACAGTTCTGTATATTTTATTTCATTTAGGTCCTCATAAATTCTTGTATTATGTGCTTTTATAATGGACACCAAAACATCATTCTCTCCATCAATAATATACTTTTTAGGGTAAATAATCATTTTCATCCCTGAATGTGTAATGCGCTGACAAATTTGTCCCTGAAAGATGAAAATTCAAATTTTTGTCCCCGAAAGTGTAAAAAGTGCAACAAATTCATCCTTCCGTTAAATTTTGTCCGTTATCGTTAATGAAAGTGCCTACATGGCTGCTGACTAGATTTTTGACAAAAATGTCAGTAAGTTAACATTGGACTAAAATGTCAGTCATTTTCTATTGGACCTAAATGTCAGTAAGTTACTATTGGATCAAAATGTCAGTAATTTTTTATTGGACCAAAATGTCAATAAATTTTTGTTGAATAAAATATCAATACATTTTTATTGTACTAATTTGTCGGACCCCAAATTTCATTTAATTTAAGGGTAAAATATAACTTAAGAATAAATCTTCCCTTTTTTATGTTACAAGCATAATAATAACAATATAATAATAATTTAAAAAATAAAAAAACAAACATAAGTTAAAAGAAACATAATAATAACAACCATAATATTGTTTAACAAACACCAATATTTTGATTTGACTTAAAAGAACTTAAAAATTGGAAGCAATTGAAGATGCAACTTAGTCATGCAAATGTCACAAACTAAGAAGATTATTTACAATATATAATTTTTATGATTAATTAAATTTTTATTCTTCATATAAATTTCAATTTTTAATCCTTCAAAAAAATTATAATTTTTAGTCTTTCATTAAATTTTAAGATAATATTTTTAGTTCGACTAAATTTTTTTTCCATTTTTAATCTTTGTTTATTTTATTACTCAAAATTAGTTTATGTTTTATCCATTTTTAATCCCTTACTTATTTTATTTGGGATTAATTTTAAATAATAAAAATAAATCAGAGGCTAAAGTGGACAATTTTTTTTAAAGAACTAGAAGTGATGACAAAAAATAATAAAGGATTGAAAATGGTAAAAAATTAAGGAATAAAAATTAAAAGCTAAAATAGTACAAAGAGTAAAAATTTAATCAATCCTAATTTTCTATAGCAAGAAAAAGAAGATTATTTAAAAACATAAAAATAATAATTTATATTGAAATTATTAATTTACTATAAATTATTTTAAAAAAATAGGTACATAAGACACCTATAAAAATAGGTACATAAGTTTGCTTATTTTTTTTTAAAATATTACTAATATATCAATCTTATCCTTATTAATAATTATTAATTTACTATAGGTGATATAAAAATATTAAAGTTTAAGAACATTATAAAATAATAGAACACATCAATAAAAAAACACATATATGTACATAGAGATTTAATAAGAAAAAAAATGCTTCAAAGAAACTGTAAAATGTCTTATAAAAATAATTATATATTTCTTCTAAATAATATCTTATATTAAGAATACGGTAAGGTTTTGATGTTTTTACATGTATTTTTTAAATAGGAATGGATTGATTATTTAAGACTGAAATTAATTATTTTTATAATTTTTTTAAAATAAGTATATAGTTTATATATAATGTAAAGAGTTTTTAGATTATAATTTAATCACAAATTATCAGGTATAAGTTAAGTTTGTTAATTTATAATAGATTGCGATTAATTATTATAACTTTGATAAATTTGTAATGATTAATACATTGTTATAATGTTTATTTTAGTACACTGGTAGAATATTTATTTTAGATAATTTTTATTGTGACAGACAAATTATAATTATTAATCAATATTATGGTTGTTATTATTATGTTTCTTTTAACTTATGTTTGGTTTCCTATTTTTTAAGTAATTATTGTATTGTTATTATTATTCTTGTAACATAAAAAAGGGAATATTTATCCTTAAGTTATATTTTACCCTTAATTTAAATGAAATTTGGGGTCCGACAAATTAGTCTAATAAAAACGTATTGACATTTTCATTCAACAAAAAATTACTGACATTTTGGTCCAATAAAAAATTACTGACATTTTGGTCCAATGAAAAATTATTGACATTTTGATCCAATAGAAAATCACTGACATTTTAGTCCAATGGTAACTTACTAACATTTTTGTCCAAAATCTACTCAGCAACCATGTTGGCAATCAATCGTATGACATTTCCGTCCCTCTATGCCACGTAGGCACTTTCATTAACGGTAATGGACAAAGTTAACGGAATGATGAATTTGTCGTACTTTTTACACTTTTGGGGACAAAAATTTGAATTTTCATCTTTCAGGGATGAATTTGTCAGCATTTTACACATTCAAGGACAAAAATGACTATTTATCCTACTTTTTAATACATTTAGTGACTCCCGCATGAGTTTTAGATAAAATTGATAATAAATAGTATGTTATTAGCATTTTTTTATTTCATAATTGTTAACCTATGAATTTTTTTAGTCTTTTTCATGCTCATATTATACTAATTTTATTTAGATGATTTATCTTTAATTATTCTGGCATTTTTATAACTGAATTTTGATAAGAACAAATATTTTTGTACCTTTTTTCTTCTTCCCTGCTCATTTACCCCCATTGATTGTACGTGACTCACCCCCTTCCTGACTGTGTTTTTTTCCAATTCAGAAAACTAGACAACTAACTTGTAGTGTGTCGGTTGTTCTGTGGTACTTTACAATTAATTTATTGTTAAGAGAGTATTACTGTTGAATTTATTTTTGGTTATCATGAATTATGATCAACAAATACTTTAACATTGAATTTTACACCGCGTCCTATTATTAGTTGTTTGTGGATTGTTTATATATTTTTGCAACCGATTATTATATATTTAGGATATGATGTTCAAATTACAGATCGAATAAACATTCTAAAAAGATTACTGAATATATTTAAAATTATATTTTGGTGATAGTAAGACTTTGGATAGGGTGTGCCTTGGCACAACCACAAGACTTTTTCCCTGAGATATGGAGGTCAAATACTAGAAACATCTCCCTTGTGGGAAGGTTGTGTACATATCTCAGTTGGATCAATCTAGAAGTCTTAAAAAATATATATTTTTTGCTTAATTGCACTTTTTATCCCTTTAGTATTGCAATTGCGGACTTTGGTTTCTCATGTTTCAGTTGTGTAAATTAGGTCTTCCAATTAAGTATCGCAATTTTGTGGTTTTGATTCCTCCATTGATCTTACACTGAATATTTAATAAATTTTATTGGTATAATACTGAATTATAACATGCCAATGATATGACAGCTGACATATTGTCTAACACATATGATCACGAGTCTGAATTGCACTTTTAATGCTTTTGGCATCGCAATCATAAGGGATAAAAAGTGCAATCAAATCACGTTAGCACACTTGTTAGACAATACATCAACTACCCATATAATCATCCAGTATCACATCACCAAAATTGGTTAAATATTAATTTAACAAAAAAATGGAGAAACAAATTAAATTAGAAAGCATGATTGATACTAATAGTTTAATTATTTTATTTTTGTATATTCAGAAATTAGAATATATGTTTAATTGTAATTAATATATAGCTTGTGCAAACTAAATCTTATCTTGAATCAGTTACAATTTGACTTATATTTGCAATCAACTTGTTATAATATAAATATAGTTATCTAGAAAATAAAGGTTGAATCTTTTAACTATTTAAACAATCAACTTGTTACAACGTGTATATAGTTATCTTTTAGTGTGAACCAAGGTATCCTTTAACTAAAACCTAAAGACTAATTCCTTGAGATACTGATCTTTATATGGAATTGACTTCTTCCAATAAAATGTTTTTCCAAATACACTAGTTAGGAATCAAATTCATGATCACATGCTTAAGGGACAAGGTTATTTATAAAATTCATGATCACATGCTTAAGGAACAAGGTTATCTATCAATGATGTCATGTTCGTATGTAAGTATCTATGACATAGCAAATAAACAGAAGAAAAAAAATGGAGCATTCATTGTGGGGGATAGGGAACTTACTTGTAGTCAAGTGACTTTATTCCTGATAAATCAGCAACCTTCTTTAAAGCATTTCTCCAGTTTTGCACGGTAGTCAAATTATATTTCATTCCAAGTTGAGCAAGAGCTTCTCCATAACTCCCCTTCTGATGCCGTACATCTGTGGGATTTACACCGTAGAAAACAGGTATTACAATTTGTCCGTATTTCTCCCTGCACTCAAGTATTTTCACAAGTTCTTCCAAACACCAACGTGAAGAAGTATAGTTTTCGGAGAATATGGTCAATGAAATCGATGATCCCTGAATTGCTCCAACAAGTGATGGCCATATTTCATCTCCCTTCTCAAGTTTATCATCTACAAAGGCCTGTATTTGCTTTTGATGAAAAGCCTCAGTCAAATAACCAAGAAAACCGTGACGGATGTCCTCGCCCTTAAAGTTTACAAATACATCATACTTTATCTGAGGAACGCTATCTGCTGGCATTTGCTTTGATGCTACATCCATCAATCCGGAAATGAACAGGAGAAAAAGAACAAGAACAAATTTCATTTGAGAAGCTCCGGAAGAGGAATTTGCCATTAATTCAAACAATTTCTGTGTCCTTTGTCTCTGCAATCTTAAATATCACAATAAAGGGAGCACAAGGTGACTGAAAAGAAAAAGAAACACACAAAAAAGAAAAAGTAAAATGAAGAAGATCAAAGAAGTTAAAATAAAGAACCTTAAATCATCAAAGTTATAATTAGCGGTTAGCCAAAAGAAGAGCAAGGAAGAGGATACCAAATAAGCAATTTTCTCTAATTATCATATCTATTGCCATTTCATTCTTCTGCACCTTATCTTTGACCGAAAATGAAAAATATCACTGTAAACTGTAAAGCAATTACTGACCTTGGATTGATGCTTCGGCTTGCTAGGGATCAGATTTAACTATTGCTCATTTATGTAAAGCAGTAACCGGCAATTTAACCGAAGGAAGAAGCAAAATAATATCACTTGACCTTAATTTCTAAGTGAGTGAATAAATGAGCACAGTGGTTACGTTATTGGCTACAAGTGGACTTCGAGAGAACATTTTGAAATGGTGTTAGGTGACCCTAAATTCATAGAAAATTACAATCATTAGTGCTCCCGTCAATGATATGTTTTCTTTTAAGAAAACATAAATATATTATAAAACATGTATAAGAAATACCCAAGTGTTAATCATATTACATCAAACCCGCAACAAGACATTTGAAGAATGAAGACTGCAAATATTTAATGGTGAAATGAAGACTTTGTGTTCTTATGAGACTTTATTGCTGATCTTAAGTTTCCTAATGTTAAAAATTTGAAGGAAGACTTGAGTTTTCCTAGGTCTTTGTTAAATATATATATTGTTAGCAAGTTGAGTTTTTTTTTTTTTCATTTTTGTCACACTAAAGAAAGTTGCCAATATTTTGATTTGATTAATCTGTCAATGCATGTTAGTTGCTGTACCAATAAAAATTAAACTTGCTTGTCATATTTAATTGTCTAGCTCGTAGGGAAATTTTCATTTTGACTATTCATTTATCTACATAGCTTTAGCCTTTACTTGTCTTCTTAGCACAACGCATCCATTAATGGCATATTTGAGCTTGCAACTACTAAATATTTGGTGCTTGCAACTACTAAAGTGATTTAGTAGGAAAAAATAGATCCTTGTATTAGTTGTATATACAACTTTGGAATATTTTAGGCTCAAAGGCATATTTGGTGTTCTTTATGTTTTCATTGTTGTTCAATTTCATTATTTATATTCATATTTGGTGCTCTTTATGTTTTCACTGTTGTTCAATTTCATAATTTATATTTTAGAAGGTTCATTTTAGTCCCTACCCCTTCTCTCTCAACTGCAAATCTCACTCACAAAAATCATCGTATAGACACTTCCAACAACCAAGGAAAAGGGGTCTTGCTCTGAATCACCAGCGCGTATTAGTTTTCGATCTACAACGTTCTTGATATTGTTGTGTGTGCGTTTTTTTATTTATCTGCAACTGAGTTTGGTTTCAAAAATCAATTACCATCATCACATGATACATAATTACTTATTTAAGTAAAATTTTACATAATATTATATTATATAGTAATTTTATAAAATTACTTACAAAATAATTCTTTAGCTATACCTATCTTTTTTATTTCTTTCTTGAGTTATTTTGATTTGTATGGCATTGTCTTGGGGGGGGGGGGGGGGGGGTGCTTGGATTATTATATGAATAAATATAATATGTATTTTTGCCATAAACAAATATAAATAATTTTGTTATTTAGTTAATGTAACATCCCAAAAATTAATTTATTATAAAAACAATAAAATTTAGAAGTAATAATATTTTCTTGAGTCATTTACGGATCTAATTTGTCATCATTCTAATGAATTTTATATTTTGTTCTCTCTGCTTCTCTGATGCTGCTGGCAGAGGATAGAATGGGCTGTGTAGAATAGTTTTTGGTTAAACTAAATAAAATTCTTTTGTAAAGATCGTGATTGAGTTTTTAATCTTATTATTTTCCTATTTTCAAGGCTGTGAAAGAAAAGTGAGCCATGCTATGTGGTCATATCCATTCAAAGGTTTCACACCTTTTTATTTTTGTATTAGGTAAAATTCATTTTCATTGTGATAAGAATTAAGAGGAATTAATGCATATTTAAGCTAAAAAATTTTGGATCATTGACCTTCCAGAAGATCAATATGGACGATAGTTAATGTATAATACAGCTTCATAGCCATGTTATTGATGTTAAAGCAGAGAAAAGGATTCATGCTATAAACAGACATCACTAACAACTACACAGAAGATAACACAAACAGATTCATGCTAGAATAAACAAGGGTGAGAAGAAGAAAGGTGAGCTGGCAAGAGGAGTAACAGAATTGCCAAAAAAGTGAGAGGGGATCTGAGGGTATTTTAGGGAAATGCTGTGAAAGAGAGAGGTATATGGAATTTTAGAAATTCAGCTATGGGCAGAGGGCTTTAGCCACTTTGTAGGTGCTTTTTTATGTAGCAACAGGATTTTACTCCTTATATATTTCATTTTGTCATTGAATACATACATTTCCCAAAATTGTAGCTTCATTGCTCTATTTGTTTTATTTTTTTTGTCTCTAACATATTCATTGTGAACAAATTCTACTCAAACAATCTAAACAAGTTCTACTTCAAATAGATTTATTACAACTTTATGTCTCAGCATAAAACATGAGTTAAATTGCTTGAACACGACAGAGTCTAATTGAACAACGTGACTAATAGAAAACTGTTAATTACCACCAATCATAATTTTCAAAAACTGAATTTCAGAAAATAGAAGTTAAATTGTATAAGAGAACACATGAGTAATAGAAAACTCAAAATAGAAAAAAGAAACAACTTAAGAGATGTTTTGATTTTCTAGTTTTAAAAACAAAGAAAGAGATATTAGTTTTGAAAATAGTTTTCTAAATCAACTATTATCAAACAAGTTTTATTGCTTTTATGTTTTTAAAAATAGGAAATAACAGACTCCAAATAGCCATTTCAACTATTGATAACATGCCTCTGCATCCATCTATTAATAGAAGATTTACATACTAAGTAGAGAACTATAGCTTTACCCAGCAGAGTCTCAAACCAGAACCAACAGTAACAACAACAGTAAGATCCTTCTAAGTTCGGATAAGCTTTATCAAGGGCATCTTGCACAACTATCATTAATAAGAAAAAAGGTTAAGCCCAAACCAATAATCCTCTAGAAAGGGTGATGCGTAAAATATGCTGTACAAGGGCAATGACAAGTGTATCTTACGTAATAGTATCATAGACTTGAAAGTGTCCATATCATACCCTAGAGGCTAATTATGTTCCTAAATAATTCAAATTCCATAAACTAAGTTAAAGGTGAATCGCCAATTGTCTCTTTAATTAATCACCAGCCTATGGCAAAGGTCAGAAATACTCTTCCCCGTAAATTTTGAATTCGTCATTTGAGATTTAATGTAGGGTTAAGAATTAATAAAATAGAGCTTTGTAAAAAGGAAATTCATGCCATCAGTTTGATCATGCAAGTTTTACGTACCCTATTATTTTACAGCTCAGTTAATCATGAGTAGATGATCACTAAAACTTAATTTACTTGAATTAGAGTGATCAATTCCAATGTAAAAGAGAAAAAAAGTAAAACAATACAATTAACTGAATAACATCGGAGAACTCAATTAAAAAAATGGAACCAAAGTACATGAGTACAACTACATCATAATCCAAACTCTAGGGATTTAGCCAACATGGTCACAATATAGCCAAATATAAAAAAAAAAATAGCATTGAGATTGAAAGAGATCCAAAACCATTAAAGAATAGGACCTCAATTGTTCACGGTGCAACTCTCTAACTCAAAAATCATTGTTGTTCGAAAATAAGTAAAAGATAACCTAAAAATGCCTCCATGTTTTTATCTATACAAATGAAAATTAAACTACAGCATGGAGGTCAGCACAGGTCATGATGCGTAAAATATGTAAAACTCGCACAAAAGTAAGTGTACCCTATGCATTACTAACAATGGACTTGAAAGTTTAGATATTGAACCCAAAAAATCAGTTTTATTCCTAATTGGTTAAATTTATCATACTAACAGTTGATATCATCTCCTATAACAATATCTTCTATGTATGAACCAAGAGGCGAAACAAAACAATAAGGCATACTTTTCTGAGGAAAAGAATTTCAAGTCCACTAACTTATTTTGGAGGGAATAAATGAGACTACCGTCATATCATCTCCTATAACAAAATCTTCTATATATGAACCAAGTGGCGAAACAAAACAACAAGGCATACTTTTCTGAGGAAAAGAATTTCAAGTCCAATAACCAATCGAAATTATTAACCAATAACTTGGCAAGCACCCAACAGAATTTCTGCTCGTAAAGGATAGTTTTCATTGGTAGGCATTTCAGAAACTTCTAATACTAGGAGTAGAAAGTTACGTTTGCAACCATTAACAATACAGCAAGGCATTTTGATTTCATTTCTCTTGTAAAGTAACCTTGTGAAAACAACACAGCAACAACTAGAGGTGAAAATACAATACAGAATAGAGTTGGCATATCGTTACATGAAGCGAATATATGCCACAGGCTGAGGATCAAAAAACATCAGATCGTTCTTGTATTGAAAAGGACCACATCATTCAACTGCTCTGCACAATTACTACCTTCTTCCGATTGAAGAGTAATCAGAAAGTAAAATATATCATCTACAATAGCTTGACTGCATATACCACAGGCCCACCGAAAGGTCCAACAAGGCATACTCATTTTTCTAGTGACCAGAAGAAACTGTTGATCCAGATCAGGCACAGAACGCTGATAATGTCCGTTGCTAATCATCTCTGTTTCGCCACACATAATATAAGCTTGTTAACATAGATTATTGACCATATGAAGTTCAACATTTATTTTCTCTAACCACAACATTAATGAGTACATAAAGCTACTTGACATAAGCAATCTCACCAATATACATCATGAGATTATTGCACGACAAAAAATTGATTTTACAAAGTTTTATGTGCTCATAATGTTTTATGGCAACATGATTGCGATGCTTTCTAGTAGTTTATCATCAACTTTTCATACACAAGACTGGTGAGATATGCAAAATCACCGCCTTGTTTCATGTTGATCTGGAGATCACCACTAGAATAAGCACTCCAAAACTGAACACCCATGCCAAAGACAGACACTGAATAATTATCAATCTCAACAGCATTAATTTATGTTTCCAATAAAAATAAAAACCTCATGTTTTACAGTTATGATATTATCAGGTAAGTGATCCCATATCAGTTGTTAGTAAAAAGAAAAAGGGAGGAAAGGAGATAGATGATGATGAAAGAAAAGTACCAATGTAACAAGTTTAAACCTGCCCTAGTGCGCAGCTACTACTTCTACTACTAAAGAATAAAAGAGATCTCTTTCACACAGGAAGGCAAGTTGCAAAACAAACCAACAAAGTCTTCAAATAGAAGGTTGTAACTAAAGTTTTATCAAGAATCTGGGATATAATTACTCATAAATTTTGAAGACAATTCACCACCAAACACCCATGAAGCATGAACATAGACAGCATACAGATATGTGCATTGTCCAAAATACAGTAACAGAACAGCAAGACACAGTACCATATATGTGTATTAGCTTTATTTCCCAAGTCATTATGTCTCCCTTAATTTTTTTTTCCACTATAAGTTTTAGTTTGTGCTTGCCTGTGACTTGATACAAAGAATAAAGTTGTCTAACCAAGGAGGTAGTGTGAAAATTTTATGGATCTGGAAGCAAGTGTGCAAGAAATGAACACCCTTGGTCTCCTATTTTTCCCTTAATCAACTCACCTGCACAGGTGGGCATAACTCATGATCCTTTGGGATTACTTCTGAGGCAAAGTATATGATAAATGTCAAACCCCTGAAATCCTTTGAGAGGGAGAGGGAAAAATACTAAGACTAAGGCAGCTTTTAATGGCTAAAGTCACAAATGAACTGAGTTACTTTGAAGATACTTAGACAGTTAGAGTGTTAGACTTGGTCTCTAAAACCACAGCTCGGTTCAATTTGTACAATAATGAATGTGAATTGTGAATGAGCTTGAATATTACACACAGAAGAGTTCTTGCATTGCTAATAATTTGAAACTGAAGATTTGATGAGTAAATCCAGATGAAACAGAAAAAAGTACAACATTTATGACGCATAGACATCGACAATGTCTATAAGCCCCTATATAACACAGTGACAACCGACAACAGATTTCAAAATATAATGACACAACGTATAAACATATATATTAAAAAATAATAATAATAATAATAATAATACTTATAACTTATAGAAATGTGTATGTTTTTATGTCTATATACAAAAACATACACTCGACACAAAAATATATGAGATATATTTCGTATGCGTTAAAACATTTTAAAATCATCTAAGTGATAAATATCATAATTAATATTTTCATATCCAAAGATTACTGCTTGGAAATGTCAAAGTTTGTATTGGGTAACAAGTTTTAGAGTATGAGTGATGACCTATGTCCAAGGTGGCAAAGGTTCTTTTCTTGAAGTGTCAGGCTTTTATAGCTCAATATGTGACCTGGAACTTAAATTGTTTAAAAAATTCAAGTTCACACAATGATAAATTTCAGGAAATTGCATACTGTAGAAGTTGAAATCTAAAGTATATATTTTCGTAAAAGTTTTGGAGGTGCAGCAGAAAGGTTCTGCTATAAAGCAGTGGAACTTATTCAACTTGGTTAATGCAGTTTTGCTTGTGCAAACTAGAAAACTTAAAAGCTACTCTCAAGGGACAAGGCATACTAAAGCAAAACTAGTATGAATAGAGAGATAAACCACTTGCACAATATAACAGGTCTTCTCTTTGGTGGATGAGTTACTTATTTATTCAAGAACATTGCTGAAAATGAAAATTCTACAACTAAAACACAAAATTTAAAAACAAAACTTACCCAAACAAAAAAAAGAAGGGATCACCACCGTTGATAAAGGTAGTTATTCTGAGGCAGCATATCTTAAAATTTTCTGTTTCAACTTCCTATTATGATTTTCCTGTTCAAGGTTGATAAAAGAAAAATCAAGCACAAGATATCAGGTAGACAGGCACACAAAAAAAAAATCCAAATCACTATTTTTCAATCCTCACAGTTAAAGAAAGCAACCAAACTAACTGCTAGTCTATAACCCTTTCCACTTCATACAAGTTTTCATCCTGTGCGGTAAACTTGTAAATGTGTTTCATTGAGATGACACTTGAATGCAAATAGCAAGTGACCTTTGCATGTCAAATTGGCAAATATATAACGGACATAAAGGAAACATGTAGGAACTAGGAAATAGAACAGATAATGTAAACTGTCAGAAAGATAAATTGGCAAGATTAAAATGGTAGAAAAATATAAATAATTGACAAAAAACAACTAACTTGATGAAAGGGGACAAAATTGAACGTGAAGAAAAGGAAATACAGTAAAAAAAATAACCTGAAAACAAAAGTGCATGCCCGTAATCCAGTAAAAGTTAACTTGGGAAGAAAAGTAAATTGACTAGAAAATAAGATGGAGAGAAAAAAAATATGAGAAGATGGAAGATACTAATCAGAAGAGAAATAACCATAAATAGAATGATTTGAATAGAACATGACATAAAAGGAAAACAAACTGATAGGAACAAATGAAATCAGCAGAAAATTTAGAACTGAAAATAATGGTAAGGTAAAGTAAATGAAATGCAGAAAACATAGAGAAGTTAAAATAAAGAATAAAGCTTAAAGAAATATATCAAATATCGAACTCAAAGAAAACTAACTAGAAAGAAAAAAAGTTAAAAGCATTGAGCAAAAAAAAAAACTAAACAAAATGCCAGAAATTTGATTGAAAACTGAGAGAAAAGATATAACGTGGAATGATGAGAAAAATAGCAACAAAGTGAGCTTAGGGTAAGGAAACAATAAAGGCAAGGAATTAAATAAATAATTAGCATTACTGGGAATGTAAAGCATATGACAAGTAAGAAAGAACTGTATATCGGCAAGTAAATAAATGGACAGAAAATAACTTAGGGTGTGTTTTGTAGAAAGGAATGAAAAGGGATGAAAGTGTGAGGAATGAAAAGGAATGAAAAGGGATGAAAGTGTGAGGAATGAAAAGGAATGAAAAGAGAATGTAAAGTGAAGTTGTTTGATTGAGATGAAAGAGAGTATAAAAGAGATTAAAGATTTAAATTAAAGTTGTAGGTAAATAATAAAAGTAACTAAAATAGAGATGGAGCTCTTATAATAAAAATAGAGATGGAGCTCTTATAAAAAAAATAGAGATGGAGCAAATTTCCATTTTACCCCATTAAGGTGCAACAGAATTTTTTTTCATTTTCAATTAATTGAATGCTGTTAGTCAATTATGTAAATTGCATAATCAAATATGCAACTTGATTTGAGGCCACCAGAAAGCAAAGTCTGAGAATCAGTGACCACCTAATCGACTATGCTATAAGAATAATTGATTATGTTGCCAACCTGAGACAAACTTGACCAAATTTGAACAAAGCAATGGACACATAATCGATTATGCTAACATCATAATCAATTATGTATGCAACCTGACAGCCACGAGGGTGTAGAGGGTCAATTTTGGCAAGTGAAAAGACGTTCTCCTGTGCCCCTCATGAGTAGCACCTTTCATCCCATTTCATCTCAAATACTCAATTGGGGTGAACGTTTAAAGGCATGGGTCCCACCAATTTTTTAAAACTTTCGTCTCCCTTTCATACCCACCAAACATCCTCTCCTCACCCCTTTCACTCCATTTCAGCTGAAATCACTTTCAGCACAAATTCACCCTTTAAACCAAACACTACCTTACATTCGACATGAAAGTAAATAGCAGGAAATATAAAAGGGATAGCAGGGCTCAAATATAACCTTAGTCTCTGTTATTTGGGGTAGGATTTTAGGTGTTCCTCAAAGCAACCTCAAGTTAAGCATCCTAACTGCTATTTATAGACCTAACAAATAACAGTTTAGAGTCCTCAAAACTGATTACACGTCTGAAATAAACCGCAGAGCCACAACACTCTGATACCTTCCATTTAATCCAAAGTTTCCGATATTGCAAGCCATTTCTTGTTACTGCCTAAACATCCAAAGCTTTGGGTGTAAGTATCAAGTGTTCATATTCACATCATTACTATTCCACCAATGCTTCAGCCAGACATTCTAAGCTCTTATCAACAAAATTGACAAATGTCAATTTGCCAGATAGGTCAAATTGAGAGTTGAGTCCTCTCCTCACCAGCGGTTCTTCTTCCCTGGCATGAAAACTCCTGCACTAAAACCCCACTACTCTTTTTTAAGTTCACATGGTACTGACTTTTATGAAAAGAGAAAATGCCCTTTTTTTGAACATTGTCATGAACAAACTTGACGATATGAACCGAGTGCCATTTGATAACTAACTGAGAACACCCCATAAACCTATATTTTAAAATTACTCAAAAATGAATCTACTAGACTCCAAAACTACAAAAAATTCTGCCAACATTAAAAATTGCATACAGCATCTAATGACACATATACACAACATCTTGGTTCCCATCACTGCATCAGGCCATGAAACTGCACCAATTGCAATTGGCCCACATCAATCCCCAATTTAAAACTTCAAGAACTCTATTAAAAAAAAAAAACACCAGTTGGTAACAACACATTCCAAAATAAAACCAATAGTACTCATAGTCAATTACCATTCCCATTCCCCACATTTGAACAATTCTGATATTGAATATCATGATATCTAACAAATAATCATTCAACATTAACAACAACTACATTCTGATCACAATCATCATGTTATATATAAATAGAATAAAGAGTTTATGCATTGACAGTGTAAAGGGTTTTTACGTTGTCATCCAATTACAAACTGTTAGCAGGATAAATTTGTTGAGTTTTACAATAATGATTTCAGACTAGTTGACACTATAATTTTATTTTATTTTACATAGGACAGTACATCGAAATTAAACTCATACAGTCAATCAATCAGAAGTAATCACCGGCATGACTTCAACTCTTAAAATAATTACTGTAAAAGTCTTGACAAACTTACCGGACAAAGCAATTGCCAATGAGTGACCTTATGAAAGTATAAGGACAATTTACCTTGGCAGTGCATATACTATTTACTCCATAAACTAATATAGACAAAATAGTTCAACATTGACATCAACAATATATTGCTAATAACAACAATTACAATAATAATACTAATGTCACCTGCTCAAGAACCATAGCAGAACTCTTCTCCACCAAGCCAGTCAAGTTCTCAATTTTCACAAGCATCTTCTGATACAACTCCTCCAAACCCTCGGTGCAGCTCCTGGCCTCAGACCCCATCATTCTGCTGAGCCTCCCAATCTCAAACCCCTCCGCGCATTTGTCGAGCTCCCTCTGCTCCTTGGCGGCCTGCTTCATTTTTCCCAGAACCTCGTCGCCGCCGTCGCTCATCATCATCGGGGAGCCGTGGAGCCCGCAGTCGAGCGGCGGAAGGTTGGAATTGGGGCTGAAGGCGTCGTAGTGGCCGCGGAAGGCGGGGCCGATGTTGACGACGTCGAGGGAGCGGGGCTCGAAGGAGAGGGCCGTTGGGCGAAACTGGAAGGCGCGGTACTCGTGGGTGTGGACGTGGGAGGGGTGGTTGTCGGAGGAGGGGGAGGCGAAGAGGAGGAAGATACAAGGAGGGAAAAGAGAGGGTTCGGAGTTTAGGTTTTGGATTTGGGAGGAGAATTGGGTGAGGGAGGAGAGGGAGGCGGTGACGGAGAATTCGCGCATGGAGGGGCGGAGGGGGGAACGGCGGCGGGCGGAGAACCAGCCGAGGAGGGGGGACTTGGGGAGGGAGGAGGGGAGGACGGTGCCGGAGGAATCGTGGAAGGAGGGGGAGGTGAGGAAGCCGGTGACGGTGGCTAGGAGGGTGGGGGTAGGGGTGGCGGCGGAGGAAGTGTCGTCGTCGGAGAGGGTGAGGGGGAGGGTGGTGACGTGGCCGAAGAGGAGGCCGTTGATGGAAGAGGGGGAGGTGGAGAAGCGCTGGATGAGGGAGGCGAGTGTGGGGCCCGAAATCGCGATCTTCTGCAACGGAGAATCCTCCATGGCCTGAAAAGAGAGTGAGAGAGTGAGATTGTTGCGAATTTGGGATCTTCTCTGTGCAAAGAGCGTTTGTTTGTTTATTTTGTTTTGTTGAGTCTGTTTTACTTCTGATCAAGGAGTACACCAGTCTAGTCTAGAAATGGTATGAATGAAGACACTCACTCTGGTTCTTTTAATCGGCTCTTTTGAGCACCCAATTTTTTCCTTTTAATTGAAATTTATTGCAAACAATCACAAAATGATTTTGTAGGTTTCACATTTTAGTATTTAATAAATATCTATCATGATTGTATATTTTTTTAATAAATTTTAATTAATATTCTTAATACTAATAGTATTCCTTTTAATGAACAATTTATCATTGATTAATTTTATTAAAAACTATAAAATCATTAAAAAGAAGTGAGATCTATTTAAAAAAATTAATTTTTAGTAAATTTCAATCAATAATATTATTCGTATTTAGAAAAAATGTATTACTAGTATTTCTATGAAATAATAGTAGTATGTTGTTAAAAACAAATCAAAATTGATTTTTAAAATAATGTATAAAAATTAATAAATTTTAATTATGCACCAAATATTACTATTTGCTTTTTAATTTTGTAATAAAATTATTAATTGGTGGTATTAAAAATACACATATTATTAATATATTTAATCTTATAACATAAACTTGAGTTCATAATTTAAAAATATCATTTCCTAAACATCTTCGAAGCACACCATATATATTAATATAAAATGAAAATATTGTTCTATATATGAAATTGGTTACTCTGTCAAAGAGACCGAATTAAACCACCTTACAACATATTCATGCTGTCTAAAGTAATGATTAAAAGGTAAGCCTGCATAATTGATTGTCAACAAACAAAAGGACTAATCAGTAATGATCATGCTTTACTAAACAAAGTGAAGAATGCTTCAAAAAAAATTGACAGTATTAATCGTTACATGGCAAGAAGAACGCTGATGAAGATGAAAAAGTCACTTCATGATGAAGCCACATAAAGAATTAAAAATTAGAGATACCTTTGAATGAAGATAAATCCATCCAAAATTAATGTCTCAAGAATTGTATTATAATGGAGATGAACCAGCTCTATCATGTATTTTTTATTTTCTATCATGCTAAATTTCCTCCTAAAACTAATTGAAATTTAGTAAAATTGACCAAATATTAGCTACTTCTGAGAATTGAAGCAGGTCATGATGAGGAGCTTTCTAACCCTATCACTGCAGATTCTTTTTAGAAGATTCCAAAAGCTAGATAAATGATAATATACACCTCTGAAATGGTTAAAAGGGGCCTAAGAATAACAATAGACAATTGGCCCTTTCAAAGATTCTCTTTTGACAGGAAGAGGGGAGGAGATTTTTGAAGAATATACCTATATGTACAACCCTTGGATGAATAATAATTCAATTTTGTCTATAAATAACTAGATCCTACACAAGACCAAGAAAAATGAAGTTAATGAGAGGAAAAAAAAACTTTAGCCAAAAATGTAACTGGGAAGGAAACAAAATAAGAAAATTTTCATAGATTGTGAACTTCTAAATATTGCTTATCATATCTAATAGTATTTATTTATCTAGTTGGAGTTAATATTCTATTATATTGGAGAATCTCCTGAGCTTAGAAAGGCTGTGGTTGAAGGAAATTACTTGATTTGTAACGATTTAAAAAATTCCTTAACTTACTTTTTATAATTAAGCATTGCATCGTAACAAGAGTGCACTATTAGAGTGATATAACATCGAGACCAAGTGTAAGCAACGGTTTATTATAAAAATAAAAAATAACAAATAAAGTGGGTGCCAATTGTCAATCAGAGAGTTTTAAAACTAGTCGGGTCGATCTGATCGGTGAATCGCGATTCGATGGTTAGATCGAGATAACTCATAAGTTCAATCGACTATGTTTTTAACCCAGATGGACCCAGCCGGATTTGTGGTTGAACCGTGACCGTTGACCCGGAACAGGTCAATTATCTTTTCTTTTACATTTTTTTTTTCTGATTTTGAGTTAAATTGATTATTTCATTCATTGTTGAATATTTTTTGTGCTCGTAATTACATTTTTTGTTGAGTTAAATTGATTTAGAAGTGACAGCAATTGTGGTTGAGTTGCATGTGAAATTGTAATCTCGAATCATTTTTTAAAACTGTGGTTTAAAACTTTTAATTGATTTTTTATATTTTATAATCTACATTGATGTGATATGGTTGTTTCATTTTAATGTGACTATTGATATATACTGTCATTAATGTCTTTGATGTTTTAAATGTTAGAGATAATAATTATTTTTTAACTTGTGTTCTTTATATTTTATTTGTGTTTTTAAGATTTTTGAATTTCAATGCACCAGAAGAAAGATTTTAAGTTAGGTATAAAAAAAAATTTATATTTTTTTATTACAGATACGAGTTAATTAGTGACTCATCGGTTCGATCACTGACCCAATACCATAACCGAATCAGTCACCCATTCGATTTTTAAAACAATGTTACCAACGATAATAAAATGCTCTTTGTGCTTGACATATCTTTTTCAAGAAGAAAGGAAAAGTAATTAAATTCATGTTTCATATTTATATTTGTTGAAAGTAGGTTACAAGATGAAAATGTATGAAATGAGATGTAGCTTTTTGTGCTATAGTCAAAGTGTTGTAAAATTACAAGCTTGAGGGAAAAACACAAATACGGTAATATCATTGAATCAAGTGAAAAACAGAAGCATCATCATTTCATCAGATGAAGAACTTGTTTAACAAATATTGAAAACATACATTATTTCTCCAGTTAAAAAGAATACTCGGTGTAAAATAAATCCTCACTCGTATATATACATAAATCCAATGAACAAATAAATAAAGAATAAAACATATATCCTTTCTCAAGTAATTCAAGTAAATAAAGTAATTCCCCCTTCCTACACACTCTCAAAATCAACCCTTTACTCAGTTGTTTGGACCTTAGCTCCATCATCATCCCCTGCAGCTAAGTCTGGTTTAATCTCCTCCAATTGCTGCAGAACTTGCTGAACTTCAGGCCTAGCAGCTGGAGAAGGATCCACACAATGCAATGCTAACTTCAATGTGTTAAGCAATTCATCCCCTATGGCTGGTGCATCCCTCATGAGCTCCAAATCAAACACTTCATTAGTCCACTCTTCCTTCACTATGGATGCCACCCATTGTGGCAAGTCCATGCCATTGGTTGGCTCCCCAGGCGGTTTACCGGTCAAGAGCTCCAGCATGATGACACCGAGGCTGTACACATCAGTCTTTATGGTAGGCTTCTTGGTCTTTGAAAGCTCCGGTGCATTGTAGCCGAGACTTCCTGCAGTGGCAATGATGTTGGTGTTGGCAGAAGTTGTCATCAGCCTTGAGAGGCCAAAGTCTGTTATGTGGGCTTCTGTTTGCTCATCCAATAGTATGTTGCTTGATGTAAGGTTCCCGTGTACAATGTTCTCTTGGTTGTGGAGGTAGCTCAAGCCACGAGTGACTCCGATGGCCATCTTCATCCTTGTTGGCCATTCAATAACAATTTCAGGCCCGCGAGCTGCATATGTTGTTAGGTATATCACATCACAGTCAGAAACAATGACACAACAAATAAGAGACTAGATCTTAACTAATAAGATACTCTAAATACAGTTTAGTAATTACCATGAAGGAATGATGTTTTATATTAGATATATCACATATCAGTATCTAAGCAATGAAACAACATATTCTAATTATTGTTTAGTACTCATCATCATGAGCATGTATTAGATGTATCACATAGCAGTGTCATAAGCAAGGACACAACAAATTAAGATATTATATCTTAACTCATAAGATACTCTCATGACAATATAGTACTGACCATGAAGGAATGATGCTTTATATTGTATACAGAACGTATTAGATATATCACATATCATTATCAGAAGCAATGAAACAACATATTCTAATTAATGTTTAGTACTCATCATCATGAAGGAATGATGCATATGCTAGATATATCGCATATCAGAAGCAATGGCACAATAAACGAAAGGATTGAATCTTAACTCATAAGATACTCTAATTACAGTATAATACCTACCATGAAAGAATGATGCTATTGCTATATATTAGACATAGCATAAATTAGATATATCACATATCAGTATCAAAAGCAATGAAACATATGCATATACCAGATATATCACATATAAGTACTAGAAGCAATGGCACAACAAATTAATAAAAGATTAAATCTTAACTCTTAAAGTGATCTAGTTACTGTTTTAGCACTTACCATGAAGGAATGATGCTAGGCTTCCTTTGGTCATGTAATCAAACACAAGAAGCTTCTCTCCTTTTGGTCCTAAATAGTAGGCTCTAAGTGCCAAGAGATTTGGGTGTCTGATTTTGCCAAGTGCAGCAACCTCTGTTTCAAACTCCTTCTGCCCTTTAGTAGTCTTTTCCCTCAACCTCTTCACAGCAACTTGGTTACCATCTTCCAGTGTTGCTTTGTATGCTGTCCCAAATGCACTTTTTCCCATTATCTCCGCAGTTGCACACAAAAGATCATCAGCAGTAAACACAAAAGGTCCGTCAAAGTGAACTAGTTTCCCACCAGCTTCACCTCCTGATTCAACTTCACCAGCTGAAGCACCTTTCTCGACACCCCTAGCAGATGCTGCAGCCTTAGCAGTCTTGCTACTCTTTCTGCTTGAAGCAGCTCTTCTCCTGATCAAACAACACAGCAAGAAGCAGCACAGTACTAACAGAATAAGCAGGAGAATACCTGCCACTATGAGGATTATGTCCTTGGTGCTTAGTTTGTGGCGATGCGGCTTGGAAGGAGCATGTGGTGATTGAGTTGGAAGGTTATGAGGAGGGGGTGAAGGGCACGGTTTTGAACTGATGAATCCACATAGCTCAAGATTCCCAACAAATGAGCTAGCAATGAACCTTTTGGAAAGCAGAGATGGAACAGGACCAGATAGGTTGTTGTAGGAGACATTGAATGAACTGAGATTTGCAAGTTTGGTAAGGGAATCTGGGATTTCTCCAACTAATTTGTTCTCAGATAAATCAATTTGGCTAATGCTTGAAATGTTCCCAATTGTTGGTGGGATTTGGCCATCAAGCTTATTGTTCTTCAGGTTAAGCACAGAAAGGTTGTGCAACCTGTCCAGAGAATCTGGAATACGGTTTGCAAGTTGATTGCTCTCTAGATTCAATGAAAGAAGAGAAGAGAGGTTAGAGAAGCTAGCAGGAAGGCTGCCATTGATGGCATTGTTTGATAGATCAAGAATTTGAAGCCTGGAAAGTGCACCTAGCTCACTTGGAATAGCCCCCACAATTTTGTTATGACTCAAGGAAACATTTTCAAGAAAAGCTAGCTTCCCTAGAGAAACTGGGATGGTTCCAGAAAAAAGATTGTGATCAAGGGTCAAAACTTGAAGCTGAGAGGCTTTCATCTTTCCAATTTCACCCCAAGAATCTGGGATAGAACCAGAGAGATTGTTGTGCTGAAGTGCAAGAATGGTTAGAGAAGGAGACATAGTGAGACTACTAGGAATGGATCCAGAAAGCGAGTTGAAGCTCAAATTGATCCTGAATATCCTAGTGGATCTTGCTAAACTAGAAGGGATTTTACCACTGAGGGAATTGTTGCTAATATCAAGAGACTGAAGCATTGGACAGTTTCCAAGGGAAGGAGGGATAGAACCTGAAAGCTTGTTGTTGAAGAGATAAACTCCTCTAAGGTTAGGAAGCAAACCAAGTGTCAAAGGAACTGGACCACCAAGAGCATTGTCATGGAGACTGAGCTTCCTAAGAGACTGAAGTTGGCCAATTTTCTCTGAAATTCTCCCACCTAACCCTCTCCAAGGAAGCTGAATTGCAATAACCTCCCCATTCACACACTTGATTCCAGCCCAGCCTCCTGAGCAAGCACCTACACCACTGTCATTCCAGCTTTTCAGCACCCCTTTGAAGTCAATAAGCTCATTCTTAATAGCCCTTAGGGCTTGAAAATCAGCCTGAATCACAACCACCCCATCCCACAAGTGGCCTGAAACATGCTGAATGGTGGAAGTGGAAGCCAAAAGAAACAGAAAAAAGGGTAAGCAAATGAAACCACCGCTACCACTTTTTTCATTGCTCCCACATTTCCTCCTCCTATCACCACCACCATTCGAAGCAAAAGAGATGCTATGCTGAAAAGGGTCTGTGTGGAAACCTTTGACAAGATGATGACAAGTGTTGCTGTGTCCCATGAAAATGGTAAGTAAGTGGGACTTGGAACAAACAATGGGAAGCAAAAGAAAAAAAAAAGAAAGAAGTAAGACACAAACAGGTTCCACTTGCACACTCTCTTTTTTAGTTTCTCACTTCTCAAACTCAGATACTCAGATAATAGTAGTATAGTACAATGAAGAACAAAGGGAAGGATCTAAATAACACAAGAAGGAAAGTAGAGAGTGAAAAGAGAAGGACATGTGACTGAAGAAAGTTGCTGTTGTCGGTGGGGTTTGAGGTTTGTTGTAGAATGAGTCAAATGTTGCAAATTTCTTAATGATCCTAACGGCTAGTTTCATTTGTTCATGGTCTAAATTATTATCATAACTGCTGCATAACGTATTAACGTTGTTGGGTTCGGACATTATAATGGAAGACCGAGCAGAGATGGGGTTGCGTTTCGTCCCTCCAACGGCTACATTGCATTGGATTTGGTTTTTTTGGATGCTTATGTATTCTTATGGGCCCCACTCTTTGCCAAGTTCTGCTTGCTCAATGTGACTGGTCATCATAAATATTATTATAGTACAAGAAAATTTGCCTCCGTCATAGAAGACAGAATTTTAATTACCCAAATTACCCTTGAATAAGTGTGTTGCAAGATTTTTATTTCCCATTGAAAACGAAAGTCATCAAGTGAATTCACAATAACTCATGTATCATTTTTAACTTAACTAAGCCTCTTGATTATTTGTTATAAGATTAGTTTTGTAAAATTTATTTTTAATTAAAATTATATTTAAAGCAACGTGATTTATATTTGGATTTTTTATTAAATTAATAGTAAAATTTGATATATTATTTTTGTCTAAATTATTCAGTTGGTCTCTGAACTATTTAAAAAAAATTCAAATAGATATTTAAACTAAAAATAAATAAATGGATTCTTAAAAAAAGGTAGCTCTTGGAATTAGCTTTTAGCATCATGAAAATACTAGAAATGACAATTTATGATAATTTTGAAAAATTTAAGGACTCAATTATATCATTTACATGATTAAAGATCAATTGAAAAAAAAAATTAAGGAACTTAATTAAAAAAATAGTTCAAAAACCAATTGATTAATTTAACCAATTTTTTTAATACAACATTCTAAAAAAATTTAAAGTCAAAATCAAATTATATGAAATCAAACATATCAACTTTTATTTCGATTCCAACAAATAAAATATATCAACATTTAATTATATTAATTGTCATTTTAATCTGACTTTGAATAACCTGTGCATCCAAACAAACAAACAAACAAAACTTGTGATGCACTTCATTGAAGCAAAATTGGCAATTCGTGAGGCTTTCATTTTCTTCTTTTGCATTGTTATTATTGTTTGGTCATAATAAAGAAGAGGCTTTCATAGGTATCTTTCTTGTGTTGGGTTGAGGCATCGTGTGTAATATTGTACTGCGCGTAGGGACACGGATTGTCCACCTCATGCCTTCATAATTTCATTGTGTAGTGAATTAGAATGCATTATTAGCATATTTTAAAAACCTGCTCAGCTGGTGATTTTGGATCAGATTCAAGTCATTAATCAAACTACTAGATCATTAGTTGACTTGTATAACTCTAACTCGATCTGTAGTAAAAAAAATTTAAAAATTTATATTTATTTTAAAATATTTCTCATGATGTATTGAAATTCACAAATCGTCAAAAACACAAACAAAATATAAAAAACACAAATTAAAAAAATAAATATTATCTATAACATTTAACATTAAAGACATAAATGATATTATATATCAATATTCACACTAAAATGAAACATAACTATATCATATCAATGTAAATTATAAAATATAAAAAATCAATCCAAAGTTCTAAACTACAGTTTTAAAAAATGATCTAAGACCAAAATTTCACTGACAACTCAATTGTAATTGCAATCACTTCTAAATCAATTTAACTCAACAAAAAACAGAAGTGCGGCAAAAAAAAAAAGGCTCAACAATGAATGAAAAACTTATTTTAACTCAAAATTACACAAAAAAAACTAAAATAAAACAAAATGAAAAAGAAAAAATAAATTTAGTTAGACTCACTTGCGGTTTTGGACAATGTTACAAATGAACTGAATGAGTTTAACATGGTGGCGACAACACAACGCCACGATGAGAGGAAGGAAGGAGAGGTTGACGAGCATAGCGGTGGCGTAGAGCGATTGAGCGAGACTACAAGAGAAAGAATGATAGGTCGATAGTGTTTCTAAAATTAAAATGGATTCAAATTGAAACTACGTCATTTTGACTATAACAACAAAAAAAAGATAAGTGACCCAGTCTGGGTCACCGAGTCACCAATTTGATTGCAAACTTGACCAAGTCAATCCGGGTTGTTTCAGATCAAAAGCACACTCAATCGAACTTGTGATTCAATCCGATCCAACTACTGGATCACAGTTTGATCGACCAGGTCTGTCCAAGTCTTAAAATATTGATTATTAACTTGAAAAAATGGAGCACAACAAAAGAGTTGTGAATTGTATTACGGGGGGAAAAATAATATTCGGATTGTCACAGTCATAACGAGACTCTGGTGAATAATGGGCCCCATTGTGTTTCAAGTTTCAACAAATTTTTTGTTATGTTTTGGACACAACATGGGGAAGAAGTGAACTCGAAGAAATTGGAAAATTAGAGGGTTAATTGGGGATTAATTAAGGATTAAGGCATTGTGTTCAACTTTTTGAATGACAAACAACATTTGGAAATGTCAAAAGCATGATAGTGATCATATTTATAGCTTCAATGTTACGTTACAATTTTTAATTATTTTCATTTTTTGGAAATTCTAATCATTTTAATTATATTACTGGCCATCTTTTAAGAGAAAAAAAATCTAGAAGGAGAAATTGTCTAATTCCAGTATTCTTTGTAAGCTTCATAAAAAAGATAATAGTATTTAAATTAACTTATTGATGAAAAATTTAGGGAAAAAATTGTCAATCTTAATCATTTATAACAAATTAAAATAAGTTTCACTTAATACATCTCTTAAAAAAATAGTGTGAACTAGCTTGTAGTCTAAGAGGATAAATATGTTCTATTATGCTATTCAGCTAGAAAGATTTTCGAATTCTCTATGCAAGAATAAACTTATATAGGAACATTTTTCTCTATTAATGATTGAAACTTGTCTGCTCCAAGTCAAATTACAAGGATGACTAGTTTTGGACCTATTACTATTGACACCTTTTGGAAAGGCATGGAAAAGAACGAACGAACTTATTACTTTAGAGAGTTATCATATATCAGTTTGTTATTTATACCAATATATTGCTAGTTATATGGTATATTATATATTTGTTTGTATTATATATTTGATTTAAGACTTGTGGCTAAAGCAAGATTTTTCCTAATGTTTTAGATATTGTTGTGTGTGGTGTGTGAATTTTTTATACCTATGCGTATATCATTTGCTTAATTATTGTTTTTGACTTGTTTTTCATTGTTTTTCCTAGTTTAGTGGTTTTTCCTTGACCCCTTTTGGCCTCTGTGTAGAAGACTCTATTGTTGTTCAATATTACTTAGGATTAGTCTTTGAGTTTGATTTAAACAATCGCATGCAAGCTTATTATGTTGTCAAGTATAAACTTTGCTTTTATTGAGTGGTAGATGTTGTGGAATTTAGAAATGCATAGTTTGGTATTATTGGTTTCTCTCTATTCTTATTGTTGCTTTTCTTATAGCTGAAATCAGATGGATTCTTCATTACCAGAGACAACAGGACATTCAATTGCTAATACCTCAGATGCCTCTACCACTAAAGCTCCATTACCACATCATTCAAAAGCATCATCAAAGCATAAAACTTGATTAGTAGCGTAAGACCATTTTAAAGAACATTCCAATGAAGCTTATAAGGCGGCATGCAATTATTGTGGTACCCTAATTAAGTTTAAAGGGTGGACCAACTACTATGAAGAATCATTTATTGAGATGACCTGATAATCCAAATAAAGGAGAAAAAAAGTGAAAAGATCAAATGCTTCCTTATGACAAATTGTAAAAGGGAAAATAGGTGATGGTGTTCGCTCTTCACCAAGTTGTTTTAAATTTGACTGAGAGTTGTGTCGAAAGGAACTTGTGAAGATCTTTGTGTTTTTCGAGCTTCCATTTCGGTTTGTGGAGAATGAAGCATCCATCAAGTTTCTATTTGTCTAGCAACCATAATTTAGTGCCCCATCACGTGCTTTATTAACACGTGACATTTTTATACTCTTTGATGAGGAGAAAGCAAAGTTAAAGAAAATTCTTTCCAAGCACTGCGGGAAGGTTTGTCTCACCAGGGATACCTGGACATCATCAATCTAGAACTTCACTTACATGAGTTTGGATGCTCACTTCATTGATAATAATTGGAAGTTAAAAAAGAAAATTTAGAGCTTTCGTCAAATCACAGGACATTCTAGAGAAAAATATGGCAAAAATGTTGAAATATGCTTGAATGAATAGGAGTTGAATAAGGTCTTTAGTGTAGATGTGGACAATGTTTCATCTTATGAAGGGGGATTATATCCATATGCAGTGTTGTGCACATATTTTGTTCTTGATTGTGAAGCATGGCTTGAAACATGTAAAAGAAATTGTGTTTAAGAATCCATGATATAGTCAAATATATCAAATCCTCACCATCTAGGCTAAATTAAAGTGTTGTGTTGAACAAGAGAAAATTCTCTACAAGGGCCTCATTTGCCTAGACGTGTAAACTAGGTGGAATTCAACTTACTTAATGTTGGAGGCAACTATCAAGTATCAAAAAGAATTTGACAGGCTTGAAATGAAAGACAAAAAGTATTTTGATGATCAACAAAGAGGGCAAGGTGTACCTTCAGAATTTGATTAGAATGAAGCTCGTTCACTCCTACATTTTTTGAAGATGTTTTATGATGCAATGATGCGAATTTCTGGTTCTTACTATGTCACTAGTAATATATATATATATATATATATATATATATATATATATGTATATATATATATATATATAACATTCCTAAGAAACCTGTAGTTTGTTAGACTTGTGACAAAGCTGGCCATAAAAGTCAGTATTGCAGACTTAAGAAGAAGCTTAGGAATCTTAACCTAGAACCCTCTGTCGAAGAACAAATTAATCAGCTCCTAGTAGAATCTTCCTCTGAAGAAGAATCTGATAAGGAGACTTCTAAGGGTCAATCTTCAGAAAACCTGAATCAAATTCAAGAAGATGAACTATCTTCGACTGATGAAGACTGTCATTCTTCTTCCTAAATCAATGTCCTTACTTGGGAGCAAGATCTTCTTTTTGAGGTGATTAATTCTATTTCTGACCCTGAAGAGAAGAAAAATCTTTTATTAAAACTGAAACAATCTTTAAATGAACCATCTTCTTCTTCTTCTAAACCTAACAATTTGTCAATTAATAACAAGTTTAATTTAAATAATACCCTTAAAAAATTTAAAAAAGTGTTATTAAACCAATAACCTTTCAGGATCTTCAGCATGAGGTTAATCAACTAAAAGCTAAAATTCGCCTTATTAAGGAACAAAAAAATGCCCATCAAAATATTTTGAGTGTTCTGCAATCTAGCGACCTAACTGATGAGGAAAATCATGGTCAGAATAACCAACCCTCTGATAATGATTCTCCAAATGATTCAATTAATCCTGTTAATCTTCCAAACATTTTTGAACTAATTAATCAATTAACCATCCAGAAGTTTTATATTAAGGTCAAAATTATTGTCGAAACCTTCATCTTTGAGACTGAAGCTCTGTTTGATACAGGGGCAGATTCAAACTACATTCAGGAAGGATTAGTTCCAACTAAGTATTTTGAGAAAACTTCTGAAAGACTTAGCACTGCTAGTGGGTCTAAGCTTCGTGTTAACTTTAAACTTTCAAACGCTT
This sequence comes from Glycine latifolia, assembly GCA_013407115.1. Taxonomy (NCBI): domain Eukaryota; kingdom Viridiplantae; phylum Streptophyta; class Magnoliopsida; order Fabales; family Fabaceae; genus Glycine; species Glycine latifolia. The sequence continues at coordinate 28,480,421 of CM023941.1, forward strand.
TTATTGAAAAGGATGAATTAAAAGTAAAAACTGTTTTTCTCCTTGTCAAAAATCTTAAAAATGTTGTTATTTTGGGAACACCTTTTATTAAATCTATTTTTTCCATAACCATTTCTGATAAGGGTATTTCTACTGCTTATCTAAATAAATCCATTATTTTCAAGTTTCTAAAAAATCCTATTGTTAGAAATTTGAACCCAATCCTTTTTAAGCAAAATCAAATTAATTATCTTAAAGAAGAAATTTCTTATAAGAAAATTGACGATTTGCTTAACCAACCTATGGTCCTTAACAAAATCAAGTCCTTATGAAAAGGACTTTAATGATCGACAAATCCCCACCAAGGCCCGACCCATCCAAATGAGTCAAGAACTCCTTGTCCATTGTCAAAATGAAATCCAAGATCTTCTGCAAAAGGGGTTGATTAGGAAAAGCAAAAGTCCTTGGTCTTGCTCTGCTTTTTATGTCAACAAACCTACAGAAATTGAGCGTGGATCTTCTCGTTTAGTCATCAACTATAAACCCCTCAACCAAGCCCTTCAGTGGATCCACTATCCGATACCAAATAAGAAGGATCTTCTAAATCGCCTTATATATATATATATATATGAAGGAAGTATTTGCAATTGGTAGAAAGATCTGCAAATGTGAAAATCATAATGATGTTTGCATAAGTTCAATGGATACTCAAATGAGAGTTAAATATGACAAATATTGGGGAATACCTAATGTAATCAACATTTTGCTATTGATTGTTGTTGTCCTTGATCCTAGGTGTAAGGTGAAATATGTTAACCACTTTGTTAACTACTTATTTGATGAAGACTAGGTATATGAATTGAAGTTGAAGTTGTCTTCTAGTTTAAAATCACGTTATGAGCAGTACCAAGGTGTTGAGAAGGGCTTTCAAATTAACCAATAAGTGGTACAATTGGATGAAGAAGAAGATGATGATATCCATAGTATGAGTTTCTATCTATGAATAAGCGGGCATAAAATTGATGCAAAAACTGAGTTGGATAAATATCTAAATGAAGATTGTGAGTCTTTCATTAAGTTAGTTGATTTTGATATTTTAAACTGATAGAAGGTAAACTCAACCAGATTTCCTATCCTGGGATGTATAGTTGAGAAGTGTTAGCGATTCCTGTTTCTACTCTAGCATCAAAATCTTCATTTAGTGTTGGGGGGGAGGATTCTTGATCCTTATCAAAGTTCCCTTACTCCTAGAATGGTGAAAGTATTGGTTTGCACGCGAGATTAGTTGAAAGGAACATCTTTTTCAATGTTTACTGATGAGGACTTTAAAGAGCTCGAGAAATTTGAGCAAGGTAAGTTAATATCAATATTCTACATATTTTTGTTATGCATTTATAATAAATTTTAAAAAGTAACAAATATTTATAGATATGTTGTCTACACATGAAGGAACTTCATTGACTGTCACTATTAATCTTGATGATTGAAGGAACATTATGTGAAAGAACATTAATTGAGTGTAATTACTATTTGTATTTACTTTGTTTGTCAAATTGGTTAATGTTGTTGTCTTGTATGATGATGCTGATTGTAACCCATGTATATTTCAGGGTAATAAAATTTTCAAGCAGAAAAAAGTTTAAGGAATCTCGAGACAGCAATTCTAGGAGCATTGTCTTATCACCAACAATTTTATAACCTAATTTGTTTCATACTTTTTGTGTCTTGTTAGTTTTTAGTGTAGCTTCTATACAAGTATATTGATTAGTCAGACTATGAAATTTTACTTGCATGTATGCTAAAACAATGAAATTTTATAACTTTCCCAGTGAACGAGAAGCTAAACATTATTGTATAGAAAAATGAAGTTTTTAACGTGGTTTTGAGATATCCTCCATGGTCTTAAAGGTATTCAAGCACACAAGCATTGTATATGATTGCTCAATCTGATCCTTCAATGGTTCAACCGATCATAGTATACTTCAATCTCTCTCTGCCATTTTCATATCAAGACCAGTTTCAATAATTCGATTAAAACCACCAAAAAGGATAAATTTGAGAAAGTATACGTTTTTCCCGGGATCAAAATAAGCAACTGGCTTTCTCTAACTTGGGCAAATACAAAATCTCCATTCCTCTTCCAATACGATACCTAAAGTCAACACGATATTTTACCCAATCACCAAGGTACAAATTTAACCAATGAATAAACCGATACAAATAAGACATGAACTAGAAGATAGCGCTTGTAAACCTCAAGTCTAACTCAACAATACACAATATCAAACCTTGCTCCTGCATATTCAACACAAGTGCAGAAAGAGAAATTATGACTTATGAGATGAAATGAACCCAACATTCATTCTATTTACATGCCAGAAATGAGATCTAAGTTTTGTATTTCCAAGGCTTAAATGATAAAATATATTAACAAAATTGAAAAATATAATCTCTAGAACCACAGAAATTGAACAATATAATTCTGAAAACCATAGATCATGAACTGACAAATACATAACTTGGTTAAAACCAGTTCATCTACGGTTAGATCATTAAACCTTGAACTAATACATTCACCGTTCAATCACCGGTCCGGTTTTAAAAACCTTGGTTAAAACCATATTATGCAACCATGGCCCCATGGGAGGAACAAATCTAACAAAAGCAATAAACCTTGTAAACATCGTAAAAGCAGATATTATAAGATAAAACACCTTTACTTCTAAATCACACCAGATGTGATAAGATCTAAGCAAGACTAGAGTACTATGATGAATTTCCAGAGTTAAACAAAAAAATTGCTGAGATAATGCATTGTCAATAAAAATGAAGAAATAATCACCAGAGCAACCACAATCCTACAATATATAATCCTGGAAACTACAGATCATGAGGTTGTTGAGAAAACATTATCATAAAAATTGAAAAATATGATAAATCGAATAACATTATTCAAAAAACCAAACAAGTCACATTATGCAACCACCAGATTAGAAATCTAACCAATGTAATAAACCGAAAAGAATCAACTTATAAGAAGCAATGAACAGTATGATAAATCAAACACTGCTCGTGCAGGTTCACGCAAAGGCAAAAATCACAAGATTAAACCTCAAATCGATTCTATTTAACACCAGATTTGATGAGATCTAAGCAAACATTAGAGTACTACAATGAATTACCATGGGATCAAAAATAAATAACCCGCACAAGATAATACATTGTGAAAATAATGAAAAAGTAATCACCAGAGCCACCAGAATCGTACATTATAATTCTGGCAATGATTGATGACAAAACTCTAGGGCGAAACTAAACAATGAACAAATCGCGCGAGTAAAATTGAGAAAATTCACACAGATTCATCAGCGAGATTTGCAGATCCTGTATATAACAATATCAAAATAACAGAGATCCATACAAAATGTAATCATAATTCTTATTCATCTTATGTATAATAGAATTCGTTTAGACAGATAAAGGAATTTAAAAAACAAAAAAATAAAAAGCGAAACTACATTTCAAGATTCATTCTGCTTCCAGGAACCAAAACTCATCAGATCGGGAGAAACATCACCAGATCTGAGGATTCCGCTGAGATCTTTTTTTTTTTTGTTTACTTAAACGCGTGCGGCAACGGTGGGAACAGCGGCAGCGGAGGCGGCAGGGCCGCGGAGGAAGGAGAGGAATCCGGTGGCCTGAGAGTTGTCCTGATCGTCAAGAAACAGATCCTCCGGCACGCGGAACGCGCCGTGGAGGCAGACAACGGCGACGCCGAGCATGAGCGCGGAGACGAGAACAGATCCAACGCTGGTGAGGAAGACGACGAAGACCGTGAAGGCGGAGAGGAGCGCTAGGGTTTCGAAATCTGAAAATGTTCTGCCGAGAATAACTAGTGGTTGATCGGACGGACGGAAGAGGTAGAGGAAGGTCCAGGAGGCGAGGAGGCCGACGAGGAGGATGAGAGAGAAAGGATTGGTGAGGAGAGAGACTGCGAGAATGAGTGAAACGACGGCGTAGTAGTTGACGCGGAAGTAGGAGTAGTTCTTGCGGACGCGGAGGGTGGCTTCGGAGAAGGACTCGGGCTTCGAGAACGCGGAGCGGTCCGCGAGCTCCGACCACGGGCGGCGCTGGTCGAGGCCGTGGCGGAGGGACGTGGAGAGGTTGTTGATGAAGGCGCGGAAGGCCGGATTGTTCGCCGGAGCCTCGACGGTTCCGCCGCCTGCAGCGGTGTTTTGGGGGTTGGATATGGGGAGGACGGGAGGCGCGGTGGAGGACATGATAGTTTTAGAGAGAGAAAGCCAGAAGGGAGGGATTCTTGTTGATTTAGAGAGAGAAAGAGAATGCGAGGAGATTTTGAAGTGAAGAGATTTGTATTTAAAGATTTGTTGCTTAGTGGTGAAGGTTTTGAAGCACCACCGACGGAAGCCCTTTCGTCGGTCAGTCACACGTCAACGCGTTTGTGAAAGGGGCATAATATGATACCACTCGTTGATAGTTTCGTGAGTCTTTCGTAAGCTTATTTTTGGGATCTTGGGATTAATGGAAGATAAATAAGAATTATGACTGTGTTGATGAATAATTTTCGTTGAAGAGGTCTAATTTTTTTTTTTTTTTATAAATTTTAAATTTGAAATCTTAAAGAAATCAAAGTCCAATTCAACATCATTGGATCAAAAACTTATTAATTAGAGTACTAAAAATTCATCATGGATATGTCTCAAAATTTAAAGTAATATATTTATTATAAATTATTCATCAACAAAGTCTTTACATTGATTGATTAAGTATTTATTTAAATAAAAAAATATTTTATTGTAAAATTAGTTTATTATACATATACTGTTTTACTGGGGGTTTAATTATATTGTAAAATAAGTTTATAGTATGTTAGGTTTAGATTCCCTTCTAGCCAAATTAATTAAAAAAAAATTTCACGTTAAGGGTAGAATTTGTGGAAATGGTGTGTGTCGTGGAAGTATATATTGTAAGGCCTGTTTGAGTATAAGTTTTTTTGGAAATAATTTTATAAAAATAAAAATAAAAATAAAATAAATTTTTCTATAAGATAAAATTAGTTTTTCATTAGTTAATTTATAAAATTTCTCTCACATAGCTTCTTTAAAATATGAAAAGACATCTACAAATAAACTGATACAGAGCTAATTTTAACTTATAAAAAAATTTATTTAATTTTTTTCTTATTTTATTTTCTCTTAAAATACTTCTAAATAAACTTATCTAAGCATACCTTTAATGTGCTAGTGCAAAAGAGAGCTTCAAGATGACTCTCTTGTCAAGATTCATCGTGAGTGGGTAAAGATAGGTCTGTTCATATTATGGATATGCCTCAAAATCACTATACGGTTTATCTCAGCGGAAAATGACTATATATTTATGACTTCATAAACATTCTTAAGAATTGAAGATGATTGGAGCATGTTTTGTGATTGGAGCATGTTAGAATTATGTCTTTGTATTCTATTGTTTTGGTTCAAAATATTAGTGTTATGCTTCAAAACACAAGAACCAAAACTACTTAAAAATTTCCAATTTACAGCAACCATAACACTGATTCAAAGAACCATAAAGGCATGAAAATTGAAACCAAAAACATCTTCACAGTTGCAAAACGATATGTTATCAGTTTACTGTTTATTAACAGAACCAAAATACATACAAATTTAAAAGGCAGCCAATCACAATTTCAATACTAAAAATTCTTTGGATTGTCCCAACTCCCAAGTCATAACTGTAGCGCTGAACAGCACCTAATTGTCCCAATTTTCCTTTTAAGGAACATGATTTAAAAAAACTAATGTAGACAGAACACAAACCTGCCATTACTATCATTGAACGAGTATGTATCATCTTTATAATCAATAGCACGAAGATCAAATCAAATCTATGGTTTCAAGCTGAATTCATAAAATGCATCATCAATACAAATGATCATTTAGGCGGTGCCAGATAATGTTTGTCACAAAAAGTGTCAAACACATGATCCCCATTTATCCTTGCAATCAAGCCAGTAACATTTGCATTATACCCACGCTTAGGCTACCAGAATTCCCGATTACTTATATAATGATACAAACATAGAGGTGAAAAACATAATGAAAACTCCATCCAACGTTCAAGGTACCGCAACCAATGTAAGATGGAATTCAGAATGTAGATCCATTCCATCCAAAGTTGGAACCCTGCAGAACAAAGTACCATTACCATCAATCATCAGCCACAAAAACAAAAAATTTCTTGGGCATAAAAGCGGGCCGGAAAAAATGAGAATTGATGTTAAAAGAAAACAGATAGTATTATTAAAGAGTAATTTATAAATGGCAGAACATGGCAGAAGGCCGAAATTCCGCCATATAAACACGTCATTGCCCCTTATGTCATCGCCATGGGGGGGCCTCCCTTCACAAATTGTCTATGGCGGTTGGCAAAAAATCTGCCACACCATTCCGCCACGGCCACTATTTAACAACACTGAATTTCTCCAAATATCTTTCCTTTTTCTACCCCTACATTAACCCCCTTATTTGTTTGAAAAACATTACACCGTATATCTCTATAAAGAAGGTTGCTGCAAACATTAAAAAAAAGCAGGGAATTGAGTGCAATCTCAATAAAACTCAGGAGAGTCAGTGCAATTTACTCAATTATTAATTACAGCTTATAAAGGGGGCAATGCTAACAGTCTAGAACAGTGAGAATTAATTTACATGATCTAGTGCTGATGTAAAACTGTTGAATTGTGTAATTTAAATTTCAAATTATTGTTAGGATTTGTTAGGCAATTACAATTTCCGATTATTATATTTAAATAGGAATTAACATTAGATCAGTTTGTTATTATTCCGTATTATTAGGAGGTTGTTGAACTGCTCTTATATATAAGAACCTCACCTTGAGGAAATATATATGAAAAATAATGAAGTGAATAAATGAAAGAGGAATTATTATTCAATTTATCCATATCTGAACAAAAACAAGCAAACATTGTGCGTATTCTTGACTCTGATAGACCTTAACAAATATGAACAATAAGAAAAAAGATAAGGGGCAACGAGTGACCCTTCTTTTCAGGACAGCTCAAGTGTAGATACTTGCCTTGGTGTCATAGAATTTCAAGAAGAACCGCGACTTGGGCACCGACAATTTGGTTTCCAGAATTGAAGCAATTGCAGCACTAAGTTCCTTGTTTACACTAGGGTTAAGACCACCAATGGACACCAATTCTCCATAAGCTGCTGGCTGTTCATTCCCACCAAAAGCTATGGGTACTGATCCTTTCAGTACAATCATCACATACTGCAAAATCAACAGATTACTAACTTAATAAGGCTTTAGAACAGTCTGTACAAGTCAAAAACATGAAAATTTTATGGCAAAGCAAGAAACGTAAATTATCATTAGCAAGACAAACCATCAGTAAAATATTTGACTATTAAGCAAATTCTCAGGGATATCATTATAAGATAACACGACACAAGAATGCGATTATTTTTTTAAAGAAATCATAGGAATCTGCATAGCCAAAATATAATATACGTAAAATTAATAAAATTAACATTTTAAATCACCAGAGAGAAATCATGTTTTAAAAATGGGTATAACTCATTATAAAAATAATAAAATGCTAACGTTTTTATCTAGAGTCTAACAAACATGTACTATCAGTATAAAAATTTACACTGCTAACAAATCAGAAATGATATAAAAGTTTAAAAAAAACTCATTATAAATGACAATTTGTGATTATAGTATTACCTTTATTGTCAATGTATATATTATTTATTCTTTTATTTAATAATATATGCACATACAGTGTAAATGCTGCTCACACCATCTCCCAATTATCACAAATTGTCATATATGATAAATTTAGATACTTTAAAAATCATACATATACCATGATTTTCGATTGGTTGACATTTTACCCGTTTTTCTTTTCTTCATAAATTCTTAAATATGGTACTGTAGGCAAATAACATAGAAAAGCATTCCCAGCTTATCCATAGCTACCCACAAATTCTTTAAGCACCACAAACATACTTAATCGACAAAAGAAACACTCCAATTATAAGCGACCAAAATTGACCATTTCTAAACCTAATTTTAACTTCACCATTTCAGACACTATTTCCGAATAATCGGCACAAATGTAAAATAGCAAATAAAAGAAGAACAACGTACGGCCTCGGGTTTGCCGATGATGTTGGCAACGGAGGAGGTGGCTTCGGCGAGGATGGAAGAGGTATCGACGCCGTCGAGGGACACGTTGGTGCTGAGGTTGAGGCACGGCATTTTTTCTTCTCTTTGGTTTCTTGCTTACTTTCTCTATTGTTTCTCACAATTTAGTTCAAACCCTTACACGACATATCGATTTATTCGTGTTTTTATAAGAAGGCATCAATGGGAATATCTTTGTCTCTCTCTCCTCTCTCCAAAATGCCCTTTACGAACCAAATTACTACTGCTAGCGGAAACACATGCTGCCGAGCCTGTGTGGGTGTGGAGCATCCTTTGTTTATATTCTTAGTGTGTTAAAATTGATATAATTTATTTTATTATTGGGTTACGGTATAAAGAAACGTGATTATTATATATATAAATATATAAAAAGTTATAAATATAGCGGAAATATAGGCATTATCATGTCTGTGTGTTCGCATTTTTATTACATTATTATATTTTATTATGCTAAAATTTATACATTAAAATAATATTTTTTTTATACGTAAATTGAAGTGTATATTAATTTTAATTTAATATGTTTTTAATATATACATAATTTTACTTATTAAACTTAAAAGGGTATGGGTTTGCACATAGCAGTACACCAACATTCAGAACCAATCATAACAATTTAATGCGTCACAAGTTAAACAAACCACACTCATCACACAAAACATAAACTTAAGACATTCAAAAAGAAAGAAAAAGAGAATAAAGGTGAAGAATGCTAATTGGGTTTGCACAACTCAACACAAAAAGAAAATAAACATTTCAACAGAAAAAAAAGAAGGAATAAAGAATGTCTCATTGGGTTTATGAAGAAAACCACAAAGTAAAGGATCAATGATTTTGATGATCATTTGTTTGGCTTGGCAAACAAATAAGTCTTCATGAAGCTTTTGTAATCTCTTCCTCCGACGACACGAAGAGGTTCTCTCATATGGGATCCTCCGCCACTTCGCTATGTTCAATTATCTAAAGCTTTTGTTTTTGTTTGATGCAATGCCAGTGATAATAATCACCTTTCTTATTATAGGGACCAACGGAAGGGAGAAAGAACTATGCTGTGTGTATATAGGTAGATTTATTTTTGTTTTGTTTTTAAATCTATGTTTTGAAGGGTAAAATAATCTAGTAAGAATGCAGACCAAAAAAATTATCCAATTGGGTATAACTTTATTTATTGTTATAGATTTATTTTCTTATTTTATTTTTCCTCAAAAGTCAAGAATAACGTTGTTGATTTAATTTTAGGTTTTATTAGTATTAATTGTTTATTTTCTTTTTTGTCATGTTGAGAGAAGTAAAAAAGAAAATTAAACACAAGAGAAAAAGAGGTATTATATCAAGTTAGTATTTAATTAATCTCATTAATATATAATTTTTATAAATATTTTGATAAATTATTATATTTATTAAATATAATATATTTATTAAAATTAATAAATGTAATGTTATAATAGAAGAGTGATCAAATAACATCAATCTAACTTTGACAATCATTGCACTATTTTATAATTTGATATAAAATATAATTTTTATTAATCCAATCTTTGAATTATATATATATATATATATATATATATATTATTAAGATTTTTTGTGTCAAATTTTGTCAAAATTAAACAATAACATGAAGGTAATCAAATAATCTATATTTTAATACATTTTGAAATTTTGAAATGTTTATCTTATGTCAATTTTAATTTATATGAACAATATAATAAATAATTTTGAATTAATATGAAATTCGGATATGTGAAATAAATTTTCAATCCAAATATAAATTTTAAAAAGTATTATCTAATTAAAAATTATAAAATAATTTAATAATTAATAAAATTATATCGGTATAATTTGATCTTTCTTAATTATAATATATATATATATATATATATATATATATATATATATATATATTACCCGTTAATTTTAATTTAATCAAATAGTTCTAAATATTAACAATAAAGTAAGTCACGTGATTACACCTAAAGCCTAAACCATGTCAAGCATCTAAAACCCTCTGAAAGTCAACACCATAGCCCAAAACTAATACTTGCTTACCCTAAAACATTTGCCCCAAACCCGAAAAAATCTCCACATCTTGCAATCAAAACGTGTCACACATCTTCACCATCAAAATTGGCCATTGAGCATCGGAGTTGGTTATAAGCGCGTTTTGCTGCAATTTCATGATTTGGGTACAATTGAATTCAATGCATTTTTTTTATCAAGATCGAACACGCGTTTGTTGCATTTTCAAGATTTGGGTACAATTGAATTCATTAGAAAGCATGCATGGTGCTGCGATTTCAAGAATTTTCTCATTTTAGTAAATTGCTGCGATTTCAACAATTTGGGTACAATTAGAATCAATTAAAACTTATTGGTGTTATGATACTTTTTTTTTAGAGGGGATGTGTTACGATGCAATTTTGACAGAGAATGTGTACCAACTAATGCGTTTCAACTTCGATGGTCAATGATTAGTCTTGTGATCGATCGTGAAGACAATTGAAAGGGTGTGGCTACTGCTCGTGAAAGGGAGAAGCTGACTAGCTTGTATATGGACACTTTAAACCATACATTTTTAGTGATTTTATTTTTTATTTATTTAATAAATCATATTAATTAGTGAGACATTTAATAGGATGTGAATTTTAAATACTCTTATTATAGCAAATAATATTAGTTATTGTAGGAATGATAATGAGTTTTAATAGTGTAATTAATGAATAGTATTTTAAAATATATTTTATATAATCAATTGAAATTGATTTTTGTTTGATATTTATATTTATAAAAGAAAAGTATTATGATTATGTTCGACAAAACTAACCGTAAAATTAGTTGAAAGTTGAAAAGTCACGTGGTGGCTGAAAGCTGAAAGAATTTAAGTTAGCTTAATAAATCATAAGTATTTATTAAAATTATTTATTGAAATAGCTAAAAAATATCAAATAACATCAATATCAATATCAATCATGTATTATACATTTGTGAGTTAATCTTAGAAAGCTGTCATTTGTCTTATTATCTTTTGACATATGGCTTCTTCTTGTACAATTATTTCCTTTATACTCTTCTTAAAATACAAACAATTCAATTCAATTTTTGTAAAACCAAATATCACAAGAAGGGGGTTTGAATTGTGATTAGTGAATTTTTGAACCTTTTTGTAATCCAACAAAAATTTTCGTCTAAAATGGAAACTTTGTAAAATAGATAACATATTTTACGAGAAATACACTCAGACACTAAAAAAGACAAGTTCGTAAAGCACAACAAGTTTTCAAAAGCCTAAAAATCAATTCAGACCCTGAGTCAATTAAAAACAGAGAGATAACAAGAAAATATCAGACAAAGAGGTCTCTACCACTCGGACTACGTCCAGTTCTTGGCAAACCACCAAGTTCCACTAACTTCTCACAAGTTACAAGTATTGTGTCATAGTCACTTCTAGCTCTACAAATCAAGCTCTACCCCAAGCTTGATTAACACCTAGTATTCTTTATCCTACCAAGCCACCACTGACTTTGAACAAATCATAATAAATTTGTGGTTGAAGATTGCTCAAAGACTAAAACTGGAATCATCTTACAGACATATATACAAATCAATGCTTAGTTTTTTTTCTCTCAATGTGTTCAAGGTGTTTTGAGAGCTTTTTCTAACTTACAAGAATATACTAAAAGCTTTTTATAGAAAGAATGGTGAATGTTTTTTGCACAAGATTGTATGTTCAGTCTTCAAAGCTTCTGATCTATATAAGTCTCATCTTCAAGTATCTCTTATTTCAAAACGGATAGATATCTTCACTTGATCTTCGTTAATGAAAATGATCATTGGGAGAATTTAATGCTAGCATTAAATGCAAGTCGTTTCCTCATGTAGAAAGTCCTCTCTTCAATGCTTTTATTTTAGAGAATTGCATAAGGTAATCACTTCTTTGTGTTAGAACAGGTCCTGCATAGTAGATCTCTTCTTTTGATGGTGATTGAGGAATTTCAGATCTTGACTTCATTTCTTCTTCATATGATTCGACAGATCTCAAAAGAATGTTTCTGCAAAGAAAATCTCAAACGTAGAGCATTAAATGAGATCTTAAATATCATCACGCATGTTTTATCATATTATGACTCCATCTTCCTATCATTTGAAACATTAGACGTAGATTTTATCAGATATGAAATAACATACACATAACATATAGCATTTAACCTTTGTATTTGTTTATATTTAATCAAAATAATGAAGGATTATGATTCATCTTTAAGACGCAAATGTCATTTTGACTAAACAATATCTCCTTTTTTGATGATATCAAACAAATTCAAATGTAAAAGATGAGTGCAGACTTATAAGATATATCATTAAAAACATTAGTCAATCTTATTAGATGCAAGGATATATAAAATAAATAGACAATAAAACATTATAAGATTTTGAGGCAAAGTTTGAACAAGTATTAGAAAACATTTTTTTTTATTCATGTAAAGATTTTTACATCAAAAAAATGTGTTTTTAGTATAGAATAAAAATTATGGTCAGAATTCACCATAAGAGCTCCCCTTGAAAGGATGCTTTCTTCAAACTTTATCACTCCCCCTCAGATGATGCTAACATCAACTTTTCCTTTTTCTCCCCCTTGTGTTTTTAGCTTCTTCATCAAGCTTCCTAAGGAAATCATCAACATAGTCCTCAGAGTTAGAGGAAAGAGTAACATGACTACTTGGAGGCATTGGAGAGTAAGGAGGTTTCTAGCCAATGGCCTTCTTGTAGAAAAAGTCACTGATTAAGTACCATCTGTAAGGCTCATTCTTAGCATGGAAATGATCCTTCAAGACTTGAGAAAATGCCTCTCTAGTTTTAGCAATTTCCTTTTCAAGCAATTGAACATAGGCTCATGAAGGTGGAGGATCATACACTTGAACAACCAAGGAGTCAGACGCAACATCAATATTAGATTCAACTTCTTCAATGATGGGTTCCACATGATGTGTGAAGAAGAATCTAGAGAAGGGCAATAACACCATAAAAGAGAAGGTGCGATCAGACATAACATAGAAATCCCTTTGCCATGTGTAGATCATGTTGATGGAAGTTTCTTGTGTGAAGTAGGAGTGATTTAGAGTATGATAAAACACCTAACTTTATGATGGTAAGCATCAACACCTGCTTCTCCTCTGGTTCCAATATAGAGCAGCATGCCTGCAGTCTATAGAATCTCTTTATAGCATAACCATCCAGGGTTATGAGATCATATTTGTGTTTGAGCGCTTCAAGCTCATGTTTGAACAAACGACCAGGTCGAGCTTTTACAAACCATACAAGGTCAACATCTTCTTTATGCTCAAGTAGTAACTTTTTGCCCTTATAGCATTGGATCTTCTAATATAAGATAGGCTTATTAATAGAAATTTGAAAGCGAGTTTCGGGAGTGGCCATACAAGAGAATTATGACCCCAGCATGAAAGGTGTAATGACCCGCTACGTCGCTACTGTACCACTAACTCTCAATTACTCTAATAACAGATTTTAATGAAAATCCGTTATATTTGGTTATGAAAATGGTAGTAAGTTTTTCGTAATTAAATAATCATCACCATGAAGCAATTACGTAGATAAAAGCACATTTAAACATCACAATTCATTCTCATAAAAAAAAAACATAATTTAGTTGTATTTACAAGTATCCACATCTGAAATGTACAAGTTCTTCAAAAGAAAACAAGAGACTAATCCACGGAAGAGTTGACGATCAAAACACAACTCTTTTTCAGAATCTGATCCATCGTCATCACGACGGCTTGGTGGCTCCAACCAAAAGAGATCTTCCTCCAAGTCACATAATGCTGTCTATCTGCTCACACAAATTGAAGGTTCACAATCATCACATGTACCAATCCACACAGTACAAACAAAGAAAATGTGAGCTTATCATGCAAAAACAACAAGTAATAGATAACAGTAGTTAGAGAAGGCAATCCAACATATCACCAATATCGTCTTGACACCCCATTATTTCATCGCACAACCAACAAGGACAGTCATCCAAACACGTTCCACAACCAACCTATAATGCCTAGCATGATGCATGCTCCTGACTCATCTCTCAGCATACAATGTGGTACCATCCCGAAAATAGACCATCATAGGCAGATGATGCAGCAGGATGTCAGGGTCACTCTGTCGTGCACAGGCCGCTCCCCCCACTGGTGATCAACCATGGGTCTTAATAAAGGAGTTCCAAATAGTTGTTCTCCCCTAGTACTTCCGTACCCTGCAGCCAATCATCCTATTTCCGTAAGACAAATGAAGTATGTCACATGGGCATCATCAATGCATGACCTGGTCAGGAACAAATCCTTCCTCGCAAGGGTGACCCGCCATGCACCCCCATGTGCATACATACCGCCCCAACATGGTCTCACCGATGCAATGACCATGCCTAGGAACAAATCCTTCATCGCAAGGGTAACCAACCGGTCATTGCACCATCTGGTATATGCATAGCATACAACCACAACATCATCAATATTATCGCCTCATATACCGACCTTCACTATTCCAGCATTATCGTACCCAATCATTACTTACTCATAAATCGTAAACACAACGTAAACTAGTGAGCCGGGATGGTTCACCAACCAGGCAGCACTAGTGAGAAAATAAGCTGAGGCCGATAGTACTAGCCCAGCAGTTCTAAAGAAAAGGACACGAGCTTAACCGAGAAGGGAACCCAGTGACTCTCTTAAAGAAAAGTCGGATAAGGGTAGACCCTTGTGTTTTATAAAGTGCCGAGGACGGACTCAGCACTATGCAATCGATTACCTAAGCATTTGTAATCGATTAAAATAGACATTATTTGCTTGAATACAACAGGTAAGACTTTTAAAGTGTTTTAGTACCATGAACCTGGCACTTTTGGCACGAGAAAGGAAACAAGCCCAGCAGCTTGGAAGGAAGCAACGAGCCGTACTAGACTCTATAACCTGACAGACTCATTCCTTAGTTGCCATAATGAGTCCGCAGACTCGGGATATTGGCTTCCGCCAACAAAAGACTACTAAGGGTCACATCCCGCTAGGCATGGTAACGGGGGCGGTTGGGGGCGGTTTTTGCTTATACCGCCCCTGCCCCCGCTTCTCAAAAAAAAACCCCGCCCCCGAAAACCGACGGGGGCCAGAAATTTGCCCCCATCCCCACCCCTGGCGGGGGTCGATTTTCCCCGCCCCGCCCCCGTCCCTGAACACTTAAAAATTCAAGTTAAAAATTCACATAGGAAGCAATGTCTAGAAGTTCAGATTCAGAGTAATACCATGCTATGATAAGCCCATTGATTTGAAGGTTCAATATGTTTAGAGAAATTACTGGTTGTGGTTGTGATTATTCCACTTCAAATTCATGTTTCTTCAAGTAATTCAAATTAAAAAAAAAACTATACTACAAGAGTTAGTAATTGACATTGTCATACAAATGAAAAGTATACAAAATATTGATGACATGAGCAATATTTGCAAGAAGGCCGTTGTAACAACAATAATGAATACAAAGAAGTAATTCGTACAACACACATATAAATGCTAGAAAAAAAAACTCAAAATTAAAGATATTTGTCACTAATAATAACATCATAAAGACAAAGTCTAAACACACTACCAGAGGTTGCAATAAACAAAATGGATGAACAGGGTTGACTAGTGGGGATCAATTTCAGCAAAGTGAATGCAATATGACTCAAGAACACAATGATATATAAATGACAACCCTGCTTGATTCATAAAAAATGCAAGGATATGTTCACAATGGAAACTTTGAATTGTTGATCAACAACCATAGCATAAAAATTGACGGTGCTAAGTCTTAAATGTATGTAATTAAATAAAATTTCAACATTAGATATAGGCATGTAGCGTTCATTGCTGGAAAATAAAATTAGTTACACTCCTAATTCTTCAATCATTGGATGAAGTATGCATTCCTCCAAGTGGTTAGCAATGCCACTTCCCATCATATCACTTGCATTATCACCTGGATAAACCATAAACCAAAATTATAATATAAAGAAGAAATTGATCATTTAAAAATTTACATTCTTATATGGCATATACCTTCATCATCTGAAGTTATCTCATTAACCAAAGTAATACTTTCTGCAAGAATTTTAGATTTCAAAATACCTTATCAAATATAACATAATGCAAATAATTAGTTATCAAATTAAAAATAAATAGTCATTTAATAGCATAACTAACTTAAGTGTTCAAGACCTTACCATCAATTTCAGAACTCAACAACCAACTTCTAGTGCACATCAGTGCCTCTAAAGTAGTCCAATGAAGTCGACTACGATGAGGACTTAAAATTTGGCCACTGGTACTAAAAGCAAATTCAGAAGCTACTGTTGATACAAGAATAACTAAGATATCCTTTGCAATAGCTTGAAGTGTTGGATACTTGAGACCATTCGACCTCCACTACCACAAAATATTAAAATCAGTGGATCTTGGTAAAACATCCTCTTCTAAATAATGATCCAACTCTATTTTAGCATGAGAACTTTTGGCCTTTTTTTTTCCTTGAAACATACTTGTCAAATTCACATAATTCATCACCTTCAACATTACCACTTTCAAGTAATAGAGATTTATGGAAGGAGTCATCATTCATCTTGGATTGATAATCAGAAAGCAAGTCATAACACAACTGTCTAATTTTACTAACTTGAGCAAAACAGTCATGTTCATACAATTTTTCATAATAATATTGTAACAACTCCATTTTATACCTTGGATCCAAAACAATAGCAACTCCCATTATATCATGAATCACATCCCAATATTTATCAAATTTAATCATCATATTTTCTGTCATTTTATGAATGAGTTCATTAGGAGAAGAAATCCACTGCTTGATTGCTAATTTGATCTCACAAATCTTTGAAAAGTACATGTTAGTTGTTGGTTGTTTAGTGGCAGAAGATATTTCCGTTACAACATTACACACTTTCAACCTCCCACACACATCCTTGGCAAATTGCCACTGTGAATAACTTGGCAAACAAGTATATTGGGAGTCCCGCTGCTTCAATCGAGTAAACACAACTTCATATGATATAGCAATTTGAAGCATTTTATAAGTTGAGTTCCACCTAGTTGGACAATCTAAAACCAAACTCTTAGTGCACGGGATCCTTAATTGTTTGGCTGTGTCCTCAAATTTTTCCTTCCTTTTTGGTGTGGCTGTCCAAAATGCCACGCTATCCCTAATCTTCTCTATCCCATCTTTCACAATTTCCAACCCATCTTTTACAATCAAGTTCAATATGTGTGCACAACAACGCATATGAAGTAATGCCCCATCCCTTAATAAATTTCCTAAGTGCAACTTATCTTTAATTTTGTCAATTAGTTTGTCATTTGTGCTACAATTATCCAGAGTGATAGTGGACAACTTTGTATCAATGTTCCAATTCATCAAACATGCAACTAAAACATTACAAAGCTTTTCACTTGAGTGAGGAGCGGGAACATAAATGAACCTAAAATAATATATAAATAGTTCAACAATTTTATCATGCAACAATTCAACAATAATATAAAAAATTCAATTTTTTTGACATACCTCAAAATATGGCTCTTTAAGTTCCAAGAGGCATTTATATAATGAGCAGTGACAACCATATAACCCCTTTTCTAATTGCTCGCAGTCCACATGTCTGATGTGATGACAACTCTTCCTTGAAGACTATCTAATAACTTCAAAGTTGTTGATCTTTCTTCTTGATAAATTCTGAATATTTCTTTTTTAATTGTGTTTCTACAAGGAACTTGAAAGATAGGTTGTAAAGCTGCTGAGTATCTCCTAAAACCAACATGATCCACAATGGAAAGTGGATACTCATGCATTATAATTGCATTTGCAAGCTCTATCCTTACCTTATCCGCATCATAAGTTCCTGTACCCAACTCTTGCTTTCCATGGACAACCTTAGACATGAGAAATGTTTGCCTTGTACTCCCTCTCATGGCAATCTTGTACTTAACATAAATTTGTTTATGTCCCCATAGGTGCGTTGTTCCATTTTTTGATTTTCCTCCCAACAGTTTGCCGCAATAATTGCATTGGGCCTTGTGTTGTCCATTCATTTTGACCTTTTTGAAATGCTGCCAAATCTCACTTTTAAGCCTACTTGTTCCTGTTTGTGTTGTCCCCTCCAAATTATCAGCTATGTCTTCTGCTTCATGTATCAGAATGAATTCATTGGGTGTTGATGAAGGGGCATGATCAGCAGAAGGTGGAGGAGTATAACCAACACCAGGAGAATGTGAAGGAGTATAGTCAGGAGCAGGAGTTGTATCTTCATGTCCACTTTGTTGATCTGCCATTTCTTTAGAAGTAGTCAAATAAGAAACAAATTAATTAACTAGAAGAAATTGCTAATAAGGCTTGGATAAGAAGTAAAAATCTTACTAGCAAGTAACAACTCAAAGCACTCAAACAGTAAAGTGAAGTGATTGAATACATAATAAAAATCTTACTAACAAGTAAAAATCTCTATGTGATTGAATACATAATAAAAAAACTTGCAACAATCAATAGCATTAATAAATACCTATCTATTGTTGGAATACATAGCCAATCCCCATTCCGAGTCTATGCTAATTAAATACAAGAAAATGCTATGGTAAATGAAACATGCAAAAAACTTAATTTAAGAAGCAGTTAATTAAGAAGTAAAATAATTTAAGACTTTTAGGGGAGCAAAGGTTAAGTGAATAATTTCCTTTAATTATTCACAAACATGATTAAGTAATATTAAATGAAAAATTCGGTCGAACTGATTTTAATTATTCACAAATAAATTTCATTAGCAACTACTAACTTAAGCTCAATAATAACAAATAAATTAACAAAAAAGAAATTATGATGATGCACTATAACTGTCCTGCTTATATGTCCCCAATGTTCATATTTGTTTTTTGCTCATTTTACTCTTTTAATTGTTATTGATGATGCACTATAACTGAACACTCTCCAATTTTTTGTTTTCTTTTTCAAATACTGCTACATTTCTAGATTAATTGTGTCAAAGGTGATCCAACTGCTAGTTTTTTTTAATGATTTTGCTAATTCATGACCAGCTCAATTGCCCACTGGTTTTGGGATTTAATCCGGATAGGCCACCAATTCTAGAGGGAGGAAAACATATTTACCCTATATTTGGTGTAATATTGTTAAAACTTAAAGGCTAGAGATCTAACAGCAGCAGAACAATTAACTTAACATAAACTAAATTTATATAACAGTTCAGTATGCTTACGATTGAAGGGTTTCAAACAAGAAGACAAACATAACATAACTAAGTCAGGTACCACATTTAAGTTAACTTGCAACTTACTATTTAACTAAACCTTAACCTTACTCTAACTACTTCACAAAAGAAATATTTAATAATTTTTTGAACAGAGAGAGAGAGAGAAACAATAGTTACTTGCAAGGGAGAAGCAGTCAGGGGTGTGGGTGGCAAATTGGGGCAGCAAATTCTAAGGTCCTTCAGTTGAGGCAAATTGGGGTAGCAGATTCTGAGGCAGCTAGCTACATACACACACACATCACAACCTTATAACTCATTTCCTAATTTAAATAACCAAAGTAAATATAATCCACTTTAAGATTGAACTAAGTTTTAACCATCTACCCCAACCTTTATCATTAGCTGTGTGTTAACTAGTTTATATTTTCGTATGCTTAATACATACTCCCAAATCAATTTGATTATTTGATATAGATAGATAGAGAGTATAGATATACATACTTTAAAGAAAAATATTAAACTTCTTTTTGTATGCATTTATACATTCATTCAATTATTGGGAGAGAAAAAAATATTTTTAACAAATTGATTTAAGATAAAATTCATCAAAGTTCAAGTAATCTTAAGTCTTTGTTTATCAGTGTTTTAAAAAGTTGAGTCATTGAGCTAAGAAAATAAGTTAAACTTCATATTAGCTTAGTTTGAAACTGAGTCCTCTACAGTTGAGAAAATTTATTTTGGTACAAATAAATCAAGAAATTTTAAACCTTAGGTAGGATATGTGCAATTAAAAAATGTAACTGTAGGAGATCTGGCTGAATCCACAGATACAAGAACATGTATAATTATGTAAATATTTAAATGGTACATCCCATGATCCAAAATGGAATTTTATCCTTCAATAACATCCTTTTAAGTGTTAAAATTTAAAATGTGCAAGTGGCCAAAATCATTAAAGAAATTCATAGAAGACATCACAAAGGCCAAATGAATATGACCACATTCACAAAGCAAATAGTATTTTCGTGGGCTACTAACATATAATAATAGTAGAAGGAAATAAGTAGGCACCGAGCTATGTAATTGAGCTAGTTTTAATTACAGAGTATGAAATGAGACAAGGCAGTAATCATGTGATTGATTATAAGGCCTAAGAAGTCAGTCCAAACTATACACAGCTTCCTGCTATAGAGGATAGGGAACAAAACAACACAAACAAATGGAGAGGCAACATTAAAGGTTGGCCAGACAGTCAATACCTCCTATTAATTTCTGGTTCTTAAATCACCATGTCTCCTATCAAAAAAAAAAAAAGAAGAAGAAGCTCGTAGTATGAATGAAACAATATCTTAATTAATTTTTGAAAGAAAAAATGGAAGACTCAAACTTTATTAGGCTCAAAAGAAATACATTGAAAAGATTTAAACAAAAACATAATACCAGCCATTGCCCCATCTTACATGTCCTAATGACTTGAGATTCTACCTCAAATAATAGTAACAATAATTCTCATAGAATTCTTAAATTGAACATGAAATGAACAAACAACAAAGATTGACTAACACTACTATGTTGGCATCATGAAATTGTGGTTTTGGTTGTTGCTGCATAAGGGTGATGGTTGAAGACTGATGCAGGTCAATTGCGATTGCTGCAGTCCATAATCAAGATCTAAAAATACTTCTTGAATTTATTCACAATGATTCAGAGCTTTGCAAGGGCTAAGCACAAAGAAATTAGTATTGCATTACGGGGCTTAAGTAAAGGATAACATCTCATGGTTCATGACCAACCAAATATGCAGACCCAAATTTAAATCAGTTGCAAATAAAAGCATTCAGATAGAGTGTTCAAGCAAAGTTCTAACTTAATAGCTACTCCAACTTAACACAAATCACTTAACAGATAGAGGGAAGAGGTTCTGTCTTATACATCCAATCAATTGCAGAACATTATCGTGTTTCCAGCGTTGTAATTGTATTTCAACATTTGCAAGCAAAATTCTAATAAGTTACAATTTAGTTTGCTATCTAAAATCGGTGTGTGTGTATGTGTTCTGGTTAAGTCATCAAGTAGCTTTTATGTTTGTAAAGCTTGTAATATAATATTGGTACAATGTAGTCAATGGAGTAAGAAGGAACAAAAAAACACAAAAAATCAACAGCTAAAATGCATAAAACACTATCCGCACTCTTGCCAGCCAAATCCAATTATAATAACTGAAAAGAAAAGTACAACAATGAAAAACACACCTGTTTCCGACTCAAAAACTCCTTTTAAGAAGGTTTGCAATATAGATACCAGCTCATTTAAGTAGAATAAAACCTCAAAATAATTATATTATCCTATAATGGCAACAATAGTTGGGATTCAGTTCAAAAGAAATTACCAAACCATAAGCACAAAGACAAACTTACATTCGAAGAAGGCAACTGAAGAAACAAATGCTCACTTCAGTCAGTCAAGTTGATATTGTAAAGAAAGCCCAACTTGATGGTCCCAACTCAAATCTTTGAGCACAACAAGCTTCACCTTCACATGCACTTCAGTAACTTCACGAGTGCGAGAAAATGATGGTCCCAACTCGAACCCATGAGTGGAAGAGAACAAAGAAAACAATACAAAGGCTTGAACTTACAAGTAGAGAAGAAAGAAAGAACGAGAGAAAGAGAGAAGCAGTTGTCGTCTAGCAGCACTCCAGCCGTCGAGACTTGAGAGTGAGAAGTGAGGGTGAGGGACTGAGGGTTAGGGTTTGGGGTTTTATAAGGGTGTTTTTGTAATTTACTATAGTGTTGTGGGGAAGGGGGCGGGGCGGATATCAGTATTACCAAAATTGCCCCCGTCGCCGAATTCAACAAACGGGGAAAAAACCGAACCCGAACCCGAAACCGGTCAAGTCAGTTTTCTCGTTGACTTCGGGGTGGGTTCGGCCGAGTGTCCACGGATGCGGGTCAAGTTTCCATGCCCGCGCATATACTACATAATAAAATCAACCCGACATACTCAACCCAGTAGCCGACACCTCCATAAACACACCACTAAAAAGGTGTTCTGGGAGTTCTCATCAACAAACACCAACTTCACAAATAAGGGATTCTTACAACATCAATATCCTTACACAAGAACACCATTAATCATAAACATTTCACATCCCATTGTTAAAAGACATAGTTTTTCTTGAAAATCAGCACACAGCAGAGATATGCAGTTATCTTCATAGTTGGACTCATTGGTCCCCAACTATGGTATCTAAACTGATTATCAACATAATAAACTCTCTTTACCTAACCAGGAGTTCTTCTCTTACAATCTAGTGATGTTATAACAGTATCATTTGAAGCGTGAGCTTGTCCAAACACAACGTTCTCAAAGAAGCCAAGAGAAGAAAGGTTGACGTCCCGTTCTCGTTCGAACTTCAAAAGGGGCTTTCGAAGATTTCTGCTATAGTCACGAGGTTCCTCTTGGCATAGGGGTTCCGTGGCAAGCTATGGTGGTCCTTGGTGGTTCAGAGTGGTTGAAGGGAGTAGTTTTAGGGTGTGGAAAGTTAGAGAGAAAAAGGAGGGAAAAGCGCAAAAGAAGAAGGAACACCCTTTTGATGCGCCACTCTAATACTTATATATAGATGACTTGACAATCTCACTTAGCGTGTACGTACAACAACCACAGACCAAACAAAGTTGACTTAACCTAACATTTACCAAACACTCATACCAAGACAAAAGCACAACAAAACAACAAATTATGAGATTAATCAAACAATCAAGCAGCATAACACACATCAAATATCTATCCCAGAAACTTGGAATTTTAGGGTGTTACAAAAGGAATGTGAGTGTTGAGCTTTTGGATTTTGGATTTTATGAAAAAAAAGCTTGTCTTGATCTGATCTCCTCTCTATAGGTAGATAGCTTCATTCTCAATTTTGGCCCATAGTCTAATTGTTCCCAATTTGAAAAATTCAGATTCTCTTCAAGATCCTCCAACAAAATGTCTTCAGTCTGGAAGGTTATGTCAGACTTAGAATGACCCCATGGAAGAACAATACTGAAGGTACATAGTGTTGGATTAAGGGGGAGCTGCTTCCGGAAAAAGAAGAAATTACTCAAAATTTGGTTTTGAGCTTTCAACATGCAAAGGATAACTTGAAGACAATTTAGAATTAAATTGTGTAAGAGAAAAGCAATTCTGGTGATCCAAGTGCATTTGCATTCATTCATTACATATTCAACTTAATTAAGTCAACAAAAATCACAAAGCATTATCAAATCAACTAAAGGTTTTAAATAATTCAAAGGTTTTAAGAAAAAACATTTTTCACTGTAATAATCGATTACAATAATAGCATAATTGATTATTTTGTTCTTCATCAAATCTGGAAAATCATCAGGAACACTTTAATCGATTACCATGTCGAATTAATTGATTATTTGACCTACGCTTTTATATAAACTACATTGTTGAACTATTTAATCGATTATATTGAAGTTGTAATCGATTACATGCTTACATCTGATTTTAGCCTTGAACTGCCATAATCGATTACCCAAGTTCGTAATCGATTACACCTTGTTTTGGAAAAATTATGCTGCACTGTCTTAATCGATTACCAGGATTAGTAATCGATTATCCAAGCTTTATGAAAATACACTAGAACTGGTTTAATCGATTACCAGGTTCTATAATCGATTAAACAAGCTTTGTGAAAAATATGCTTTGACTGTAATAATCGATTACAGCTCGAGAAAATTGATTATTTTGATTGTTATTCAAACCCAGAAAAGCTATGAACAGATTAATCGATTATTATGACAATGTAATCGATTACAAAAGTAATTTAATCGATTATTAGTGCGTTTTAATCGATTACTGACAGTTAAAAATTTCTGTTATAAATAGAACCCTTGCTCAGCTGTCTTTGTAACTTTGTGGAATAATACCCATTCAAAATTTCTGAGCTAAAACAGTCTTCTAAGCATTCTTAATTCTTTTTTGAGGGTTTGATTCAGTCATGCTTCATGTTGCATTGATCATGTGAAAATAAGTCACTCTTTCAACATGCAACCATTTCAAGATTAAGGAAAGCTATGTTTCTTGTGTTTTAAAGATTCAACCTGTTCTGGTAAATTCATTTGCATTGCATACATTGGATCATCAGGTTGTTTCTCTCCTTAATCTGATTGTAAATTTTTGTTTTGATTATAGTTGTGTAATTTGCTATTGTAATTGAGTTCTTACATGTAACTAGAGATAGGATTTCTCTAGGGGTTTTGCTGAGTAGTGTTCTCAGTGGGTTTGTCTCTAAGGATCTAATAGTGTTTTAGATTTCTGAACTTTATCTAGGGTTGATAAAGAGAGGTTGTGTAATTGCTTGTAAGAACATAAATTAAATAGTGGAACTTCACTCTAGTGTTGAGTGGAAGAAACTGGATGTAGCTTCATGGTTTTGAAGTGAACCAGTATAAATTGCTTGTGTGTTGTTTTCTGAATCTATTCTCCTCATATAATTGTTTCTTGTTTTATTTGCTTATCTTGAATAGTCAGTTTTGATCCATTGAATTTTAAGGGGCTGAGTTTCTTGATTGAATAAGGTTTCTTGGTTTTGAAATGTGATAAAGATCCTTTAAAACTCTGATTTTGATTAAAGAATTTCCCTCTTGGTTAAGTGTGAAGTATTCATATCATTTTCACATAGAAAACCCATCAAATGTTGTAAAGGTGTGTCAGTAAAAGCAATTTTTTTCCTTCTCTACTTCTCCAGATGTTGGTTCTAGGAGGATAAATATAATAACCAAGGTTAAATAAATAAAAGAAAAAGAAAGAAAAGTTTAAGTTTACTATATTCCGTCACAAAAAACGTTAGCGACAAAATTAGCGACGGATTTTGCGACGGCCTGAGAGTGGCGCCGTTAGCGTGAGATTGGTGCCAGTAGCGCCAGAATGGCTCCATAAAGCCATTTTTCACTGGTATGTGGCGCTGGTAGCGCCAAAGTGGCGCCAGTAGCGCCAGATTGGCGCCGGTAGCGCCATTTGCGGCGCTGGTAGCGTGGGAGGCACGCCATAGGCCAATTTCCTCTGGAACCTGGCGCCGTTAGCGCCAGAAAGCTATTTTTCCACTGGAACCTGGCGCCGGTAGCGCGGGAACACGTACTGGGGCCTATAAAAGGTCATTTTCGCGTTTTGGCCAGCAAAAACTCTTCTTCTTCTTCCTCTTGTGCGTTTTCCTCCATCAATGAAGTAAAAAGCTTCATATCTTCTCCATTCTTCATCTAAACATTTCCTACCCAACTAGAAAGTTGATTAGAACTCCTCCATAAGCTAGATTCCAGCTTCAATTTCTCAAGAAAACCATCAATCGGAGAAATCTCGTTCTCTAGGGAACTTTGAGGAAACTGAATTTGGAAGGGAAAGAAGGCGATTCAAGGACGCTAAAGCTTGGAGAAGTGATCCTCCAACCTTCCTCAATTGTTTAGAGGTAAGAAACTCAAGTTTTACCGATTGATTTGGGAATTTGTTCTTGGGATGAATAGTGACCCATATGTGATAGGGCTGAAATTAGGCTTAGGTTCTTTAGAAAAGTATGCTCAGAAGGTTGTTCTGATAAATAATAAGCTTTGAATCATGACTATTGATGAAATTTGGTTTTGACTCTGATATATGTATGAGTAGGAAGAATGATGATTAAATGGAGGGTATCATGACATGTATGAGCATAAGTGTTTTTACTAAAAGTGTTCATGAGACTGTATAGAAGATGATTAAGCGTTGAATTGATTGTTTTGAATAACTTGGTTATTCTTGAAATAAAGAGGGGTTAAGAAATTGTATGCTTTGAATTAGCTTATGCAGAGTCTTAGAGGGACTCTAGTGCCTTGGTTAGGCTGAGATAGATCCTGTTGAGGGTCTGTGAACCGCCAATAAGGTGGTTAGCTCTGATAACCCTAAGATAGAGAACAGAGAGGCTATAATGGAAAGGAATAGTGTTTCCTTTCATTCTAACGGTTGAGGACCGTTATTGATTGATTGTTTGTATGTCTTGTGTAGGGCGTGATACAGACATTGCTGGTGGTTGTGACAACGAAGCCGGGAGAGCCGGTGTAGTGCTGAGAGCAGGTAAGCTCTTTGTTCTTGGGAGTGTTTCCCCTTGATTGTGTTCCACCAT
>CM023941.1:28507222-28518812 GCA_013407115.1 Glycine latifolia
TTTTGATTAAAAACATGTACTTGATATACATGAATTGAGGCTATGTGTGTTGTGGGTTATTGAGATTCTCTGGCCAGTAGAATGGACTAAATATGGACTTCCCTTAGAGCCAGAGTTACGTGGAACAACTCTAAGTGGTCAATATTGTGTATGTGATAAAACCTGAGAGAATGCACCTGTTGCAGATGAGCTTCTCTTGGAAGAACCATATATGTCCAAGTGTGTCCTAACCTGAGAGAATGCACCTGTTGCAGATGAGCTTCTCTCGGAAGTGCTATATATGTATGAGTGCATCCTGGAATAAGATACCTGTCGCAGATGATCTTTTCCCAGGCAATACAGTATAGATATATTTATATATGAGAGTAAATCCTTGGAGATTATACCTATTGCAGATGATATTTCTCAAGGAATATAATATATCTATTTTTGTATATGTTGTATATGAGTTGAACTATACATGTGATATGCTGTGAACTGTTGAGGGTCGTGATGGCCAGATGATATTGATGTGTTTTATAAAAAGGGTACTGATAAACCCTAGAGACATGTGTATATGTGTTGTTATAGCTTGAGAGCTGTGATAGCTAATTGTAATGCCAATTTTGATATTATATGCATAGAAGTGAACCAGGGGGAGGAAAGACCTCCAAGGACCCTGAGTTTACTGAGATTGTTATCTCAGCCCTGTTGGGGGTTATGTTTTGCAGGTGATACTCAGGGAGCTGCTGAGAGATCCCAGGGCAAGAGGCCCGAGTAGAGGGATATGGTTCTGAGGGAACCTTAGGCATAGAGTTTGAGAGCGGGTTGGCTATATCTTTTGATTTATGCCTATTGTTTTGTACCCTGAGAGGGATATGTACAGTTTTGTTATATACATTTTATATTATGAGAATTCACCATATATGATGTACAATGGGTGTTGTTAATGACGTTTGATGACGTCAATTTGTTTATTGCTTCCGACTTAATTATCTGTGATAATTGCTACGCTTAATAACCATAAATCAATGTTAATGCACCGGATGCATACGGGGTGTTACAATAAATCCTTCTATCTGTGGGAAAATGCTTGAAGATTAGACTATTTGGATTAGGAGCAACGGTCTGTCGTGGAAGGAATGTCTTGAAATCAATTAATTTAAAAAAAATGAAATAAAGTTTTGTAGTTAGAAATTGTCACAATCAATTCTATTCATAAGAAGTAGATAGGGAAACAACATACTTGCCTATGCCAAGGTTGAAATCAAATGGTAGCAAAGTGAATGGTGTTAGAGGGTTTCATCTATCATCATAGCTCTTCATAGGTTGGCTTTTGAAGATGGATCAAGTTACTAAAAAAATGAATTTATCATGTACAAGGTATAAATAAGCATAACGCAAAACAATATGCAACAAAAAATTTTATTAAGGATAACTCATTACGTTACACGAAATGGTGTTAATGATATTTAAAGATACGAAAGAAGCTAGCGCTTGGTCAAAGTGCAGACATCTATCCCACTTTTCATGTCACCAATATCATTTTTATCACTTAATGAATTAACAATCATATGAATCCCTTCACATCCCTTTAACACTTATATCAAAACCAACTCATGTTGTCTAGATGATACACAAAGAACATGTAAAACATGAAAAACCAAAATTTTGTTTTTGGACTATTATAGAGCTACAATTGAATTTTTCGGTGTTGTATCCCATTTAGGGTTTTGATCACATTACAATGTTATTTAATTATCATGATAGCTCTTTCTCGACATATGAAGCTTGATCTAGTTTTTTGAATGATTTCATCGTAGATAAGGTTAAAATAAGCATGCCATAAACAATATCATGAAAAATAATAACAAGGAAAAACTTAGTCATTTCTCCTCAGTAATTCTTTTTGTTGCATATTGTTTAGCACCCTACTTATTTCACCGTATACATGATAAATTCATTCTCTTTTTTTTTAATTACAATATTCCCCACAGGTAGTACCCAGAAAAATCCCTAACATCACATTTTTCACTCACACAAGATAAAAAATAAGCATAGTGTTTAGTAGACACTTTTAAGCACAAAATCACATGAAAAACACCTAAATCACTTTGTGCATGACCAACATAAAATTTACAAAGCAATCACAAATCCAAGCATGGAAGCAATATATCATTATCTTTTTTTTTTAATTACAATCCCTATAAGCAGGACCCAAAAAAATCCTGTAACACTACATTTTTTCATATCACACAAGATAAAAAAAAAAAAAAGCAAGGCATTATACAAAAATAGGCACTTTTAAGCACCAAATCACATGAAAAACACACCTAAATCACATTGTACATGACAAACATAAAATTTCCAGAGCAATTGCAAAGTCAAGCATGGACGTAATATATCATTCCTAAATTGAAACCAACCCAAAAAATATTAAACCATGAAGTTTTTAATTTAAAAATCAATATCTCAAGCAAACACATATTAACAACATCAATTATGTCTTAAAATAGATAGAAGTTAGACAATAACCAACATTTAAATAAATCCAATCACACAAAATTTCTGTTGGAGTGAACCCTAGTGACTAATCCTTTTTAGGCTACATTTATATCATGCTTTTGATTTATATATTTTATATAACATGAGGCATTTCAATTATTTATTTTTTCTTGTATGATATAGTAATGTCCTTAGAATAGGCAGAGTGTTCGATGATGTGAGATTCATTGAATAATAGAACATGGTTCTTAAAGTGTATGTAGTCAAGCATTATTGTTAACCAGGACAACAATAATACATTGAAAATATTGTGAGAGCAACATGATAACCACATCTCACAGGTCATGAATATGAGATAGTAAGCTGACATATACAAGTATAAAAATTAGGAGTAATATTTGTACTAGACTGACCCAATATGAGAAGACTCCATAATAGTTATGTAAGTGCTTCTTATGACAACTATTTTGTGATAGTACTTGTTTGACTTGAAGTCACTATAACTCCTACATGTAGAAGTTGTAGGCTATAATGTTATCAAACATCATATGTAATAAGGTGATTATAAAGGTAGTAATTAGGCTTGTAATGAATCATGTTAAGGGATGTGAATGATGTAGATAAGATTCGTCCCTCCCTTATAACAAGAGTTATGTTCAAAAGCCTCTCGATAGAGTGAGATGTACAATATGCATGGTCACACACAAATGAACTGATATGAGATATTGAATCCATTTGTATTTAGATGTCTACTTGGATATCGAGAAATAAATGATTAAACTTAATAAGGATGA
This sequence comes from Glycine latifolia, assembly GCA_013407115.1. Taxonomy (NCBI): domain Eukaryota; kingdom Viridiplantae; phylum Streptophyta; class Magnoliopsida; order Fabales; family Fabaceae; genus Glycine; species Glycine latifolia. Next base: position 28,510,501 of record CM023941.1, read on the forward strand.
CACTCTTATGTCTCGTGTTGAATCAAAACATTTCAATAAATGGAGCTTATAGGATCACACACATAGAGTAATAAATTGGAGCAGTTGAATAAATTAAATGTGATTTAGTTTATTTCATATTTAATTAATAAAATTTGATTTAATTAATTAACAAACATATAAATAAGTTTTAATTAAATGAGATGCAATATGTAAAAGATAATTGATTAGATATGATTTAATTAATTATCTGCATACTCAATCAAATATGATTTTACGTGATAATTATATCTAATGAAATATGATTTAATGAGATAAAAATATGTTATATCTAATCAAATAAGATTTGATGAGTTGGGATATGAGTTAAATCATTCTTTTATATATATATATATATATATATATATATATATATATATATATATATGAGAAGGCACTTACCAATGCCGTGGTGGCGAAGTTGTGGTTGCATGACATTGGAGGTTTGACGACAATCTCATCGACGTCGATCGTGGTGGATTTGTCATGCTTTTGTGGTCACAACTACGAGATCTAGGATACTTTAAGGGAGAATAAGGGGACAAAGATGTAGAATTTTAGTTCGTGGTGGCGACGAGGTCGCAATGAAGGCGAGGTGGTTTAGGTTTGTCGTTGAGGTAGTGGGATCATGGTGGTGGTAACCATAGGCTCATGGTGGTGGTGTGGTTTCCAAGAGTCAACAAGTCTCACAATGGTGGTATGGGTTCGCAGTGAAGGTGAGGTGGTCATGGGTTAGGTTTGTGATCAAGACTGTAGAATGATAGGATACGACACCGAGAAACCTCATATAAGTATAAGAAAAAAAAAAATGTTTAACAATGATTTTAATATGAACCGGCGCTAGAAAGATATTTTAAATTTATCATGCTCACCAAAATATAAACCATACATTCTCATTCTTAAATTCATGTACACTGATCCATCAATAATTGAGATTTGATTACATATTGATTGCACCCAAAAACTTAATGGAGAGATTTGAGTGTGTCTAAATATTGGTCTTTTTAGTCATTCTTATTCCTATTGTATTGCTTGTGTAATGCCATGTCTTAATATATTTTATTAGTTATGATAATAAAATCAACTTAAGAAGTATATTCTCTAACATATAGTCTTTTGAACACACTTTATTCTATGAACTGAAATTTACTATTTTTAATTTTTTTTTGTTGATTTCACTTGTTATTTAATGATTTTTTTAAATTTTATCAATAGTAAAGTTTATGTTAAAAAAAAAAATTAAAAAATGTGTTATTACAATCCTCAATCAACTTTCATAGAGACTTGATGCTTTCTTTGATTTTGTGAATTTACATAGAAAGGGATCTTGAGACATGGAAAAAACACGTTTTCCAAAACCATTTCACTCGTGGGGTGTAGTAAACAAAGTGGGGAGATGTAAAAAGAAAGGGTGGATCTCACATAAAAAAAAATGCACCCAAATTGAACAAAAAGGGGAGGAAAAATATGTATGAAGCACATAATAGAGTGAGCATTTATATTCTTGTACCATTTAATATTTAAATAATGAAATTATGAAAAAATATCATTTTTTATTGAAAATAAAATATCACTTATTAGCATAAAAAGTGTATCATTTAACCTTTTTTTTTCCTTTTCGTTTTCTATTAAACAACCTAAAAAGTATCTTATTTTTTAATTTCTTTTCTATTTCTTTACTTTTATCTCTGAACGAAACATATATACCATAAAATGGTAGAAAGATTGTGAGACCAAATAAAAAATGGAAAATAAGTTAAAGGATTTATTTTTGCCATAACCATATTAAGTGGCATTCTTTTTATTGAGTGCCAAAATCAAGAATACATGGGCATATATTAGTAGCAATATTACACACGTTAAAACTCATCGACAATTGATTAGGAACAATATTGTGGCATGCCATAATCAGATCAAGTATATTACATTTTGGATTTAGTACGAAATACTGTTGTGTCAAAGACTTTGAGAAAAAATCTTGTTCTTGGTATAGATAGGTTGGACTGCAATATGGTGCCAAGGGTATTAATTAGCTTCCTCTTCACTTCTGAATTTATACCACCCATTGAAACTATCTCAGCATATGCTGCTGGTTCTTTATTACCCTCAAAAGATATTGGCACTGACCCCTTCAATATGACCATCACAAACTGCACATATAAAGTCACAACACAGGCTTTAATTAAGTCACAATTCAGCTCACAGAATTAAAGACATTTAAGTTTGATATTACTAACTCTATTATTTCAATTTACAATGAAAGACAACAAAGACCCATATTAAATTTTGGGACATAATAACTTCCTTTTGTCGGTTGCTTTGAGGTTCATGAGATTTTACTTGCAACAATAAAAATATCAGAAAGAGCTTATTATGTTTCTAAGAGTTACCAGTTTAAAAAAAATGTTTCTAAGAGTTAATTTAGTTAAGTTATGTAGGAAATGAATTATGAATACGTAAGTTCAATTACTCATGATGTAGTGGGTTCCTTTTCTTTTTTCTTTTTTTTTTTCCTTTCGTATTAATTTTTCAAAAATCAAAACAGTCGTTTAGATGTGTTGGATCAAAGAATTTTTATTTTGTTATTCAATTATAAATTATTATGTATAATAATTTTATAATAATTATTTTACATTTTTATTAATTATGATTTTTTTATTAATTGGGTATAAATTTTCGTTTGCCAATAATACATATAAATTAAACTCAAGTTTCAATAAGTTCTTATTTAAATAACTCATCACTTGAGAGTTTATATGTCATAAATTTGATAAAAAAAACTTACTCAAACAATTTAAAAACCTTATTATAAAGTATTGTAAATTATTTTGATGAACTTAAATAAATTCCGTATAAGGGTGATTTTCTATAAATGCCTGCCCCTGATTTAAGATCAAATTCAATACTTCTACCTATTTATTTATCTTTCTTAATTTACCTATCTGTCTAGTTACTGACATCTTCTATATGATCTCATCAATTCTTTAAAGTGGAGGTTTTTTTTGTTGTTGTTCTTTACCTTAAGTATCCCATCCCTGTCAGATTCAATGCTTCTACTAATTTTTTTCTTTTTTCTTAATTTGCCTATCTTTCTAATTATTGACATCTTCCAATCTTCCTATCTTCCATATCTCATCATCAATTCTTTTAAATGGAGTTTCTGTTATTCTTTACCTCAAATATCCCATCCATCTTTTATGACATGAAAAGAATTATCAGATCTCACACCTTAACATTTCAAACGAATAATATTGTGGGGTTACTGTGGGGCTCCCAAACAGATAATAGTTGGTGACGTGTCTTCATGATCGAATCAAGATAAAGATGAGGTGCTTGTGCTGTTCCTGAAGTGCAATAAGTTGACAACTATACTTCCACTACCCCCTCCTTGGTTCCTCTTTCGCACGTGATAATATAGGAAACGATAATCTAGAAGGATCCATCGTATCTAATTTTCTATTTAGTCTTTATATTTTGAAATTAATTATATTCATCTTCATATATACTTTTGATAACTAGTTCATCTCTCATCTTAATATCTTAAATTCTATAAAAAAAAGGGCAAAATTCATCAAATTATTTAAAGTATAAAAACTAAAACTATTATTTTTTAAAATAACGAATACCATTTTATGATTTAAATATATTTTCTCTAAAAAATATCATAAATTTCTTGTATTTTTTAAATATGCAATTTTCATTAGACATGTTTTTAATTTTAATAAAAGACTGAAACTATACGATTTTATTAAATTGAACACAAAGACTAAAATAAAAATCATGATATTTTCATAGATACAAACGCATTTAGCTCTTTTATATGTACTTAAACCCAATTCGTTGGACTTTCCTTATCTTAATCATGCCAACATTTGCATTATGGTTTGTCCCCTTTGTTAACAAAATTATAAATAAATTGCATCATTGGGTCTTTAATATCCCATTGCATTATTTTATTCCAGTGATCTGATTTCAAATGCATTCAACAATATCAAACAGCACTAAAAACACTGCAATCTACCCTACAAGCTAGAAAAGCTCCCAACTTGCCGGTCTTTCTCAACCAACTTGTTTAATTGCCCATTGCATTAGTTTATTTCATTTTCAGAATAGTTCGTTTGACTCACCTTATGCACCGGATCCTATCAGGTTGAGTCAAATAAAATAATAGCCAAAGTTCTAATTTTAACTCAGCTTAAATGCTATGAATTAAACTAAAAAAAAAACAATCCAAAATATTGATATATTGACGTAAGATCTTATTGTATCACTTTATTTTAACTAACAATCACACATCGTGAAGATTAATCTTTTGACCTAAGAAATTGTAAAACACTTGTGATTTCTGAAAAAACAAACAAACTAAAAAACTGTCATATCATCTTAACTTTTGTTGACTCAAGTCCCAAATTAAAAGTATAAGATTTTATTATGGTATTTGTATAAGGTCTCAGACTATCCATTATTCAAAGTTTTTTCACCGAGGTTGGGGAGTTTCGTGAGATATTAAGATTCAATTACATGATAAGAGTTTAGTCCCACACTAGAAATTAGAAATATAAAATTCTAATGAGATTTTAGTATTGAACTCTCTAATTGGTGTGGTTCTCCTAATATTTTTATCATTACAATGAAAGTAGTAAAGTTCTTTTAATGATAAATAAGCTATAGTGAAATCAAATTGATTATTTTATGCCAAATTGCATGAAACTTAGTAATAGTAAGTTAGGAAAAAGTAACCATCAATAATTACTGTCTGAGTTTCTAGACGCTCTGATCAAACTAGACAACAGAAACCAAAAGGGGACAGTTTCTCATCTGCAGAGCAATCAAAAGCACACACTTCTGGATATTCACAGTTAACAAAAATCTGTCAAACTTATAAAGATGTGTCCAATTTTACATATAAAATTCAGATTCCTTTTGCAGTAGATTGACTTGTTGGGCGAGTATATATAAAGCCAAACAGTTGAACCATTAACGGATTTGCATCAAATTTACAATTGACCAAAACAAAGAATAAGAATAAGAATACCCCCAAAAGAGATTTTTCACACATTATTAGAACTCTCAGTTTGTTAATTAGCTGTTAATTTGTTATAGTAATTGACTCCGATACCATATTAAACCAGAGAGAAAGAGGTAGAGATGAATCTCGTTTTCTAATTTTGATGTATCGAAAACTATTACAATGTGTTGGTTATGTAACTAATCACTCAGTTAGCTACATGACAACTAAGAATCTAACTGACAGCTAAATAATTACTATAACAAACTGACAGCTAATTAATAAAATAATTGAGAGTTCTAATACACATCTTGAGAATTGAGACCAAATTTCATAAGCTGTGATTGGAAAAAGCTGATTAGAGAGAAAGAGAGAATAGTGTGGCATACCTTCTCTGGTTTGCCGATGATTGTGGAGACTGCAGTGGTTGCTTGAGAAAAGATTGGATCGATGTTAACTCCATCTAAGTTAATGTTGGTGGAGATGTAAAGACAAGGCATCTTATCTTTCCCCCTTTTTTCCTGTGACTCTTCTCCTTTCTGATAGGGAACCTAATGGGTTTGTTATATAAGCTCCAGTTTGTTGTAACCCCATCTTGAATGTTATATATATATTGAGTGGAAAGCTGACTTTAACTGTTTCCACCAATTGCTAATGGATTGCTTGGCTTGGACAGCAACAATCATCATAACCTTTCTTTTTCGTTTCACAAATAATAAAAAAGTGATGTTAGATTAAAAGAAATTACAGTCTTAGATAATATATTATTACATTTATTTACTGATTTTTAATTAAATTTAAGGTAGTTTAATAGAATTGTTATGAATTTAAAATGAATAGAACATTATGTTGATTTCTGAAAGTGTAAAGAGTTATCATATTAGTAGTTGAAATTAACAAGATTCAAAATAATACTGCTGGATGTTAAATAAAATCTTAAACAATTATTTATTATCACTTTAGTCTTTAAACATATATTAATATTATCATTTAAGTTATATGACTTTTAAATTTTAGACTAAAATTATTGATAGATTGTATTTTCAGATTTATTTTATTTTATACTTTTTTTTTTTACTTTTAGGAGTTAATATAACAAGGCTATACATTTTTCTTTTTTGGCAGAACAAGGCTATACGGTTTAGAGACCCGATTGGTGATTTAGAGCCTACATCTACAACATAAATACTACAAGTACATGAATTGCTAAGGAGAAAGTGACGCCTTGAATCAATTGTTAATTAGACCTTGCAACAACTTAAGCAAATATGGTTGTATGGAATCAAAATGTGAAGACTTAGCGTTAATCTTACTGTTAAGAAGGTGCAAAAATAATCCATTTCATAAGATCTAAATCTTATTAGACCTTAACTATCTAATCATTATACGTTGAATAGCATTACATATTTTTCTTTTATTCATAAATATCATTACAGTATGCTTTTCACCTAAAGATTCCCTACCCGTCCCCAAAAATAAGCCAAAATTTTAGTATAGTCAGAGTACAAAGAGACATGGTAAAGATACAAGTAGAAGTTGTTAAATAATTTCGTGACTGACGGCTCTATCATCGACTAGTTTTATTAGGACTGATAGCATGATAATGTTTATTTCTTTAAAGATTCTAAAAATACATGACGATACTCATTAATTATTTTATAATGTATTTTATTTAATTTTGATATTATAAATAACGGTTGACACAAGTGATAATAACTTATGTTTTTTAGTCAAATAATTTTGAATTTAAATCCTAATTAGTCATTGTATATAAAATAAATAATGTTAAAAGGATAATACTCATCTTATATGTACTTGCAGTCTTCCAACAAAGATTTGTCATTGATTTCAATGATAACATCAACTTCTTATCAACACCATAGTAAAAAAAATTACAAAGAAATAATATATATATATATATATATATATATATATATATATATATATATGGACAGATGGATATAGGGAAAGGAATGGACTCACATGGGCTCCAATACCTCTTTCTTAACATTTTTCATATACATAAATATATAATTTTAAATTACGTAAAATTAATTGTATGTTTATTATTTTTATGATAATAGTTAAGATTATTATCATTTAAAATAAAAATTAATTTTAATTTTGTGTAAAAATAGTAAATATTGTTTCAAAATTATTACATGTTAAAAATTAAACATTTAAATAATTACAAAAGAAGAATTTTTTAGTCTCTTTTTAATAGATTTCTAGATCCGTTCCTCTCTTAAAATAGGTTTAACCATCTTTTTTATTCTTCTAATTGTAACAAATTTTCTTTATAGTCTTTATAATTAAAAACTTTTCATTTTAGTTCTTATAATTATTCTCTGTGTTGCTAATTATAAGATATTTTTAACTAATTCATCAATATTAAAAATTTAATTAATTTAATTATTAGCATTATTAAGTGGATTTAAAGATAACAGTTTTGTTTCAAGTGAATTAAAATTAAATACCGTATAATCATTTTTCTTTTTCAACTTCATAAGTTTCTGTAGATGTCACTATGAAGTCACATGTCACTACTGGTATAAGTAACTACAGCCATAAGTGTACTGTTGTCCCACTAGGATGATTGATGGCTCTTTGCATGTCATATTGTTGGTCCCAGATGAACTCAAGAGGGGGGGGGTGAATTGAGTTTTATAAAATAATTCACAATTTAAAATCAAACTCAAAGCAATAATATGGAGATAAGAGATAAAAAAGACACAATCAATTTTAACGTGAAAAACCCAATTGGAAAAAAAACCACGACATCCAAATTGGATAATCAATCCAATAGACAATGTCACCATGATAATTTTGTGTACAAGAGTTCATAGTATCCTAGTTTCCTAACCTACCCTTACACAACAATTATCCCAACTAGTATCCTTGTTTCCCAGCAAAAAGCTATCGTCTCAATTCACCAAGAATAGAGATATCCTTGTTTCCCAGCTAGACTGGTATCCTAGTTTCCCAGCCAAAAGTCGCACGTCTCAATTCACCAACAACAGAGACAAAACTGGTATCCTAGTTTCCCAGTTGCGACCTTTCCCAAAGTCAAGAAGAATAATACAATAAAATAGTTATCTTTACGCTTCTATTCCTTAAGCAAATAGGTACCTTTAAATCCTGATGGAGAGTTGAAGAATCAGACTTGTCAAATGCTTCTATATGATCTCACAACAATTCTCTCAATGATGCAAACATAAACTCTCTAAACTCTGATATTGTTTGGAATGGAATGCATGCATAAAACACAAACATATGTTTCTATTTA
>CM023941.1:28528697-28663826 GCA_013407115.1 Glycine latifolia
TGGTTTATAATATATATATATATATATATATATATATATATATATATATATATATATATATATATATTAACTTTAACATAATTTGTAACTATGAGTTAGTTAAATTCAAAAGATCAATTAAATTATTTTATTTAATTTATATGATTATTTGAATTATTGTAATTTATACTTTTAAAATAAAATCTAATTTCCCCAATTCTAAATGGTAAAAAATATATATTAAAACTAATTTTAAATATATTTTCTTGTAATTAATTAATTAATATTAAATTACATTAATTTATTAAGCCAATTGAATCAATTTATTATTTGATAGATTATGTTTTTTGCAACAATTATTATCACAGATTATTAACAAATTAATATTGTACAAATCTTTTGAGTAATAAATAGGAAAATATATAAAATTATGCTACCTTGACACAAGTGATAGATTATGCTTGTTTAGATTATATAAATAATCATTTTTATAATAAATTATAAAGAATATTAAATGTTTCAAAATAAAATTTATTCAAAGATGCCGGAATAGTTTTCTATTTCTAATTTATGAAATAAAAAATCAAGAATAAAAAATAAATTGTGACCATTTTTTAAGTAGAAAATATTAATTATTACCATGCTTATATATATGTATACTAAATAAATCAAATATTTTAAAGTTATATCCATGCACAAAATAAAAGCTGTTTGGAAATATGTTTTTTTATTTATTTGGGATATGTATTAAATAAACCAGACAATTGAACAATTAAAAATAATAAACCAAAATTTTGAATATCGAATAACGAGTTACACAACTTTGGTTGTATAGGTTTTCATCCTTCTTTTAATACATGAATCAAATAGATAAATCAAAAAATGGAATAATTAAAAATTACACAAAAAATAAGGTATGATTGTATACTTTTTCAACCTCCTTTGATTAGTACCCAAAAAAGAATTTATTTTTTGGTTTATTCTTTATAAGAAAATTAATATATATATATATATATATATATATGTAAATATAATGATAATCAATACTTAACTTCAAACAATTAAATCATTTGATTTGAAGTTATAAGATTAACGTAATGATGAAAGTAGAAAAGATGAGGAAAGTTGATCATGGATTTGAATTTTCCCATTAACAAAAACTAACCATTAACAAACTAATTTGTCGATAAAAGAATAAATTATTTAATTTGTTTAATTGATTGTTTGACTTATTTATATGAATAAAGAGTTGATACAAAAATTATATATGGTTGCATTAATACAAAAATATATTTTATATTAAGTTATTGATAGTTTAGTAGTTATTTAAGTCAGTATAATTTAATATCTTTTCATATTATACTAAATCCATAGCAAGATCAGATAAAAATAACAAATTCAAGAAAGAAAAAGTACAAGGAAAAAGTCTCTACATATTCCCTAAGTACATTTTCTAGGATACCAAATAATAAGATCATGATTGGAAGGAAAGCAAATGAATATAGTAAAGAGGAATACTTGAAATAAGTTTGAGACACAGAAGGACTCCCAAAGAAAAACCAAAAAAAAAAAATGTAAGGAAATGTCTTTATAGCAATGGTGACACATAATGCATAAGTATCCTCGGGCATGCACTTTACGTGAGAAATATTCATCATAAGTTTATAATAATTAAATCAACTTAGATAATGTTAAATAATTCATATATAGAAATTGAATTACTAAACAATAACATGCCTATTTTTATCCTTTAATTTGCATACAAAGTCATTCATTAATTAGGATCAGTACGAGCACCTTATTTTGTATCAATACAGGGCATGTAGTAACCTCCTTTTGCTAGCACTTATACCATACTTTATGGATGATTTTTATGGGAAAAAAAGCACAAATTTACATGTTATCATGCCCAACATGGATTTGCCATTTCCTTGAGAAATAACATTGATATGTGATGATACCAAAACATTATTTCAACACATGCTGATTTCATTCATCATAATTCATAAATGACTTTTCTCTTGAGTAAAAACAAAGAACAAAACATTAAACATGAATTATGGGCAAGGTTCATGTGTGATATGTGTATCAACGTCCCTTCGCTTACTGAAATAGATTTAGTGTGTAGGTATGACAGTAAAAATTGAATCTGTAGGTATTGATATGATCATTTGAGTTTATAGGAAAATTCAGTTTGATCAGAATTGAAGTTAGGTTTGAATTTTTTTAGACTTGATAAATTGGGAGTAAGATTTCTGTTCCTATCCGTGTCCCCACTTCTGGTCCACTTTGTATATTTTTATAATTATTAATAATGTAATTATATATTTATATATAATTCTATTACTATATATTATATAATTATGTATTTATTTCATATTTTATTTTTATAATTATTAAAAGTATAGAATATTTATTTTAATTGTTAACTAGATAATATTATAATTATAATATTAATTATAAAAATTGAAATTATACATTTAATTAAAAATATAATATAATATTTAAATATATTTACATTATTTATTCTAAATTATATATTGATTGAATTAAAATATAATTAATAACTTAATTTATGATTTATTTAAAATATATGAATAAATATTATTTTAAATGTAAGATGGATTCTATGCGGGGTTTTTAGAATTCGGTGGGAAAGAGATTAGGTTCTTTTTTCACTCCTGCCTTTCATAAATCCAAATCTAACTAGAACTTGTTATGCCTTTTGTGAGGATGGAAATGGAAATACAAAATTAGTTTCGACCAGTCAGGTTGCCCATCACTACTTAATTTCCCCAATTTATTAAATACCCTTCCCTTTTTTCCTTTTCTTTACATAAATTTACTTACATAATCTTCTTTTTCCATTTTCAAACACTCTTTCTCCTGCCTGGGCACACTCCCCCGTCTTTCACCACACCCCTCCATTCTTCCTTCGTCGGTCTCTTAGTCTATTACAATGCATGCCTAATTTTGTTTTCATCTATCTCGAGGTTAACTCTGCTACTAAAATTGGGGATAGCCCTTTCCTTTTTTGTTTTGTTAAGATAGTTACTGTGATGAGTCATGAGAGAGTTAAACCACGATATGATCCTCTAATGTGGGGGTGTACTTTAGAGGATAAAATATAATAATAACTGTTAATTCAAAAATCAACCGTGAGATTTATGATAAAACAAAAATATATATGTAACAAAATTTAAAATTAATTATAATATAACAATTAAACAATTAATTATAATATCAATTATTGATTTTTAAATTAACACTTATTATTATCTTTTATCTTGCAAAGTGCATTCCTTTCACTCTAGAGAAGCTAAGTTCGGAAAGCAGCTAGGAGTTGATTGAGTCCAAAGGTCGAAGACAATTAGGAGTTATATGCATCATTGACATTGGGTGCTTGATAGGCACAAAACTAAATAAACACGTGTCTACATGACAACACTTGTTTTTATTTTTTAGTTTTTAAGATCAAGTTGGACTAGTGATGGCAAAACAGGCCTACCTCGACGGGCCAGCCTGTTTAACCCACAAAAAAAAGTGGACCAGGCTGATAATTTCAACCCACAGAACCAAAACGGGCCGAGGCAACCCAGCCCACAAAAATGCGGGCCAAACTCGGGCTTGGGCCGGGGCCGGGCCAGCCCATTGGACTGTTAATGTAAAATAGAAATTTTAAAGAATGAGTGGTTGAGATTTGAGAAGAGAGGCTGAAAAAGAAAAAGTCAGAACAGTCAAGGGAATAGCTGTACCGCTATAGCCTAGCATGTAGGCACTTAAGTGAAGTGAGAACTAAGAGAGTGAGAAGCTTCTTCCGTGTTCTTCACTTCTTTGAATCTTCATTCTTCGTTCCACTTCCATTCCACACTTCCACAGTTCCACTTCCAATCTTCCACCGAGACCGTTAGACTGAGACCGAGATCGAGGCACTACCGGCCGCCACACCGCTTGATGCCACCTACAATGCTCCCTCCCTAGACCGTCGACCGCGCCGCGTCTCCTACTCCAGGACCGCTACCTCGACGTACGATGTTCCACGGTTACAGATGTTCCGCGTCGTGCCTTCATTCCAGTCTTCTAGAGCTTCGTTCCACAGCCTACTCCCAAAAGCGCGACCTGAACCTTGTTTCAGTTCTTTGTTTCGTGACCTCGTTCTCAAATCTCAATCCAATTCTAGACGTGGTTCACTCGTTCGCTCACAACTCACAAGGCACTCCCGCCGCCCCTGTCCAGTATTTGCCCAAGATATGTTTCTTTTAAGTGCTCAGTATTTGACCAAGATATGTTTTTGAATTGAGAAATTTAGATTGATGTGCTTTGTGTGGGAAAAATTGAAAATTTTGTTGCTTGCACACCATGTGTTTGATGATATGCCTGCACAAAGCTTCATTCTTAGTTTTGTAATTTTTTTGTTTAAGGTTTGTTTGCCTTGGAAGTTAGATGTAGGCGTGTATGTGATCTTTCTTCATGCTTGTCTACAACAACTTGTGCATTAAAATGAGAAACTGTAGGAATAAATTAAGAAACCAATTTGAATAGCAACTTATGCATTAAACGATGCCTCTTTCTTTCTCAATTTACACAGCAAGCATAAAAAACCTTATTGTATGAACATTAAGTGGGCCGAGCTGGCCCATTAGCCTGCTAGCCCACCTTAAAGTGGGACGGGCTAGCATGTCCAGCCCACTTTGCAAAAGTGGGCCAACCCGGGCCGACCCGTTTTTTTGGTGGGTGGGCCAGCTCGGCCCGTTTTTGGGTGGGCTGGCCCACTTTGCCATCCCTAAGTTGGACTTTATTAATGATGAGCAAAAGCAAAAGATACATCCTTAGAAATATGATTTAGTCCAATTGTATAAGGACTCCTAAATCCAGCAGTTATCATCATCATGATAAGTAAAATACAAGGATGCTAGACAATGGACAACTCTATTTCCATTCCTTTTCATAAATATACGTTTCCTTTGATATGCTCTTGGTAACAATCGTCTGCATTTAGCTATCAATGCATGAAAGAGCGACCTTCCATCTCCAATACCAAATTTCCAGGATTGAACCAGCTGATTACAGTCTGATTCAAAGATCACATTTGGAAGTAAAAGATCAACTGCTATAATTATAGCCCAGGAAAAAGCATAGGCCTCTGCTTCATTTGGTTCTAGGATGGTATTAATCAAACGTGTCACCTCTGCATTTGAATCTCTTCCAATCAAACCAAGTCCAGTGCCAAGACCATGTCGTAGATGCAACAAAATTCACTTTTATTTGATCCCTGGCAGGGAGTAGCCATCCCACCTCAGCTAGGGCTAGTTTTTCGCCTTCAACAAAAGGGATCTCCTTGGGTGACAACAATTACCCTTCTAAAAAAATTGGATTTTGCATTTTTTATATTTGTTATGGACCCAATATATGGGCCTAATAAAGCACCCCATTATCGTGAAACCAATTAAAGGTCCATCAGTGTAAAATCTCAACAATAACTGGGGAGATCTTAATAACAGGCATAACATTCATCAAAGGAGATCATAACAAATATAACAAACAGATATTTTATCAGGAGGTTATATCTTATCTAATCAAGATGTGGCAGCGATTTAAACTAGAGGTAACAACAACCTTATAAATAAGAGGTACGCTCACAGGTATAGGCATTCTCTCTCTAACCCTAATATATGTTGTCACTGCGCACACACATCACGCCCAAGATTAGTATTATCGTGCATAGTAATTTGCTTGACTTAGAGGTATCTTCCTCATAGATACCTTGGAGAGATTTCTTGATCCAACATTAAATCACTAGCTATCCAGCTAGACATTGTTGTTCTCACCAACAGAACAATTGGCGCCGTCTGTGGGGACGCTAAATTTCAAATCCCACGTTCACAAATCTCACGTTCACAAATCCACCGTACGCGATGGTAAACACAAGAAGTAATAATCAGATGATCCACCAACGTTCTGATGCAGGTGTGTAGAGGGACTTGCCTTCAAATCCTGTTTTGGAGGAGGCAAACCTACTGCCCCCTCCCAACCAGAACATGGCACCACCCCAACCAGTAGATTTTGACGTTGTCCATGTAAGTGACGAAGTTTCAGACGCAGCCTCCACTCCTGCACTAGCAACACGGGCAGCCTCACTCAATCAAGTAGATGCTCACCCACTGGACCAAACTCGAACGGTTCAAGGTCAACAAATGGCAGTACCTTGTAATCCAGTGCCTAATGAACGTCTCATGAACAATATTTTTAATTTGATCCTGGCTCGGATGGACGAGATGGAAAGGAGGCACAACTTGCAAAGGCAGGAAGATATCAGAAAATTAGAACTTCAGATGGAGGAGCGTAATGTTGCACTGAGGCGTGAAGAAGAGCAACGTATCCAACTTATAGACAACGCTTCAGGAGTATGGAAACGCGGTTCATATTGAGAACCGAGGACAGCAAAGTCAGGATATAGCCAGGAACATAATGAACCAAAATGTCAATCACAGCTAAGTTTTTCCAGCAAATTGGCATGTAAACCCGATCCAGAATGACATTGGAAACATGAATTGTGTGCCAACAGAAACTATGCCCCAAAATGCCACTGCAGAAGCGAATCAGACTGCTCAAGTCTGGGTTGAGATCCCTGATGTTCAGCACCCTGCAGTGAGAAGTCAGAACTTGATCACGGAAGAAAATCGAAACGCCAAAGAAGCTGTACCCCGGCCAAAAACGGATGGGGGAATTTATAGGAGGAAATACAGCAGGGGGAAACATAGCAATAGTCCCTTTGTTGATGAAATTGTCAATGCTCCATATCTGGAGGATTTCGACAGAGCTTTCTTGTTAAAGTATGATGAAAGCCAAGATCCGTAAGTGCATATTGATGAGGTCGACATGTAGATGTGTGTAAGAGGAATTGATGAGCCCATTATTTCTCAGATTTTTGCTACGACTTTATCTGGGGCTGCACAAACGTGGTTTCATACATTGCCACCCCGGTCAATTCGTAACTTTGAAGATTTTGGACAGAAGTTTCTGTTAAATGTTACTACTAGTAAGAAACAACCCAAGTCCGAATTTTCACTTGGGAAGATAAGACAGCAACTCGGTGAGACGCTCCAGAGTTACCTGGACCGCTTCAAGGAAGCCGCCTTATAGGTACAAGGGGTAGAAGAAAAAGTGCATGTCCACATCATTGCTGTCAGATTGGATGGGTCATCTCGACTGGAAAAATCAATCTACAAAGATCCAGTAAAATCTTTGATGGAGTTTAGGGCTCGATCAAAGAAGTACCTGGAGTTAGAATAGATAGAGATTGCCAATGCGGTCGGCAAAAAGAAAGAAAGAAAAAGTCCCAGAAGAAGAAGCCCACCACCAAGTGGCAGGGGGCTACAAGGAGGTCACAGTCAAGCAAGAAACGCAAATATCAAGTTCAGGCCAGGAAAATATGAGACCAAATATGAGAAGTACACCCCGTTAAACGCATCCTGGTCACAACTTGCGAGAAGTGACTTCAACTGAGATGAAAAAGGTAGATCGACCTCGTCCATTGTACAATAAGGCGGGGATTGATCATTCTGGATTCTGTGAATTCCATGATGGACCAGGGCATACCATGGACCAATGTTGGGATTTACGGGATGCAATTGAGAAATTCGTCAGATATGGCAGACTCAGGCAATATGTGATAAAGACTCAGGGTCGCAAAATCAAACGTAAAGGTGGGGGTCAAAATGAAACCCAGGCACATGCGAAAGACAGAGAAGAAAAAAGAAAAAAGCAAAATGATGATGGAGGTGAATTCCCAGAACCCGAGTTTGAATGTAATGTCATTTGTGGAGCTTTGGGAGGAGGATGGACACTGCCAGCCAAAGAAGAAAGTATTTGAAAGAGGTTCTTTCAGTCAGAGAACAACCCAAGTTCAAAGAAAAAGTTAACAAGGTGGAGCCCCCTCTACTTTACTTCACAGAAGAGGATATGAGAAACGTAGTGCTGGATCATGAAGATGGCTCGGTAATTACTAGAACGATGGTCAATTGCCGGGTTAAAAGAATATTTGTAGACAATGGCAGTTGTGCGGATATAATTCTATGGAGTGCGTTCAGGAAAATGAATCTTGATGAAGTTGACTTGAAGCCATGCAAAATAGTCTTAATAGCGTTCAATAGGGAAAACACTGCCCCCAAAGGTTACATTGAGCTCAGAATGACACTAGGCACTAAGGAAGCATTCAAGTCAGAATGAGTAAAGTTTATTGTGGCCGAATTTCCCTCGCAATATAATGTTATATTAGGAAGACCAACTATCCATAAGTGGGATATGTTAGTCTCTACTAAACACCAAAAGATAAAAATGGTGGGGAACAAAAAAAAAGTAGTTACAATCTGCGGGGACCAAAAAGAATTCCGGCAGTGTTACTATAACGCGGTTAGAGATAAGGAAGGTGGTCCATCTTCACCACCCCAGATCTGACAAGGAGACTGGTACAGAAGAAAGATCGAGTAACGTAAGTCAGGGAAACCGGTTAATATGGTAGAACTTGACATGAGGAAAGATGTTGAAGAACTGAGGCCAAAGCCGATAGGAGAATTGGAAGACTTGAAAATAGGGGATCAGTCTTGGCAAATCACCAAGGTTGGTAAAGCGGTTAACCTGATTATAAAAGCTAAGTTGGTGGAGTGTTTGGAAAGAAATCAAGATGTCTTTGCATGGAAGGCTTCAGAAATACCAGGGATAGACCCAAATTTTTGTTGCCACAAGTTGTCAATATACTCCGGGTCGAAGCTTGTGGCGCAAAAGAAACGGAAACTTGGTCCAGAAAGGAGACAAGCACTAGAAGAGCATGTTAAAGAGCTACTGGATGCCGGGTTCATACGAGAAATCCAGTATACCACATGGTTGTCTAATGTGGTGATGGTGAAAAAGCCTAGTGGTAAATGGAGGGTATGCACAGATTACACGGATTTGAATAAAGTTTGTCCTAAAGACTCATACCCAATGCCCAACATTGATCAGCTAGTGGATAACTCGTCCATGTTCCAGTTACTGTCCTTCATGGATGCTTATTCCGGGTATAATCAAATAGCAATGTACCCGGAAGACCAGGATAAAACGGCCTCTATAGATGAAAAAGTGAATTACTGCTATATTGTCATGCCTTTTGGGTTGAAAAACTTGGGGGCTACATATCAAAGAATGATGAATAGAATATTCGAGCACAAACTAGGTGACAATATTGAGATATATATTGATGACATGATCATGAAGACAGCTAAACCGGCTAATCACATGCAAGATCTAGAAGAGACATTTAAAAAGTTAAGAGAATACAAGATTCGCTTAAACCCGGTCAAATGTGTGTTCGGTGTGCCAGCTGGAAAGTTTTTAGGTTTCATGTTGACCCACAAAGGAATAGAGGCTAATTCGGACAAGTGTAAAGCCGTGTTACACATGAAGTTTCCAACAAATAAAAAAGAAGTTCAACAATTGACAGGAAGGCTGGCGACCTTAACCCGGTTTCTCCCTAAATCGACAGAGAAGGCACTTCCTTTCTTCAAGCTACTAAAAAAGGAGGCTACAATAAGATGGAACCTTGAATGCGAGGTTGCGCTTAAAGAAATCAATGAATGTTTAGCTTCTCCACCTGTACTGTCAAAACCAGAACCAGGGGAAATTTTGATATTATACTTGTCCGTGGGAGATGAAGCAGTCAGTGCAGTATTGGTGAGGGAGACGAAGAACGCACAAGTGCCAATTTACTTTGTCAGTAGGGCTTTTCAAAATTTCGAGTTAAGGTACCAAAATTTAAAAAAGTAGTTTTTGCATTGCTAGTAACAGTAAGGAGGCTTCGCCCCTACTTCCAAGGCCACACGATCATTGTCAGAACTAACCAGCCAATTCGACAAATAATCCATAAACCGGATTTGGCTGGAAGGATGATCAACTGGGCAATACAATTGTCTGAATTTGATTTGAAGTATGAAGCCCGACACACTATTAAATCTTAAGCGTTGGCCGACTTTGTTATGGAGTTAACTCCATCTGCTGGAGGAACTAGGAATGATACTAATGTTTGGAAGGTACATGTTGACGGATCGTCGAATGTCAAAGGCAGTGGAGCTAGGATCATTGTTAAAAACCCGGAAGGAGTAGCAATGGAGCAATCATTACAGTTGAATTCCCCAACATCAAATAATTAGGCTGAGTATGAAGCATTGATAGCCGGATTGGCCCAGGCAAAGGAATAAGGAGCTAAAAAGGTAAAGGTGCTTACTGATTCCCAGCTCGTTACAGCCCAGATTGAAGGACGATATCAGGTGAAAGGGCCATTATTGGCAAAGTATCTCAATAAAGTCAAAGAAATCATGGCTAACTTCGATGAAGTTACTGTGAACCACATTCCCAGAGGAGAAAATGTCAGAGTTGATATCTTAACAAAATTGGCAAGCACCACGAAACCAGGAAGTCATAGGACCGTGATTCAGCATGAAGTCTCCGAACCGAGTTGTATAATGATAATCTCGGATCCCAAAGATTGGAGAAGGCCCATGATTGATTACCTTGAAAGAGGAATCCTGCCAAAAGATGTTTTGGAAGCCAAGAAATTGGTACGTAATGCCGTTATGTACACCATTGTGGATGACAACTTGTACCGTAAAGGGTTACATACCCCGATGATGGTGTGTCTGAACCCGGATGAGGTCGAGTATGTGCTTACCGAAATACATGAGGGAATCAATGGCCAACACATGAGGGCCAAGGCGTTAGCACGAAAATCCCTTCGGGCAGGATACTATTGGCCAACTATGGAAGCTGATTCAAAGAGTCATGTCAAAAAATGTGAAAGATGTCAGAAGAATACCAAGATAATATGGTCCCCACCTGCCGAGTTGAAGTCCATCTCGGCTCCATGGCCCTTTTTTAAGTGGGGAATGGATTTGTTGGGACCATTCAAGGCAGCGGAAGGACAACTAAAGTGGCTGATAGTTGCAGTGGATTATTTCACTAAATGGATAGAAGCGAAACATGTCAATACCACAACCTCAGCCCGGGTGCAAAGATTTTTTGAAAGAAACATCATTTCCAAGTTTGGCATCTCGGGAGAGATTGTGATAGATAATGGAACTCAGTTTATTGATAAAAGGTTCCGAGAGATGATGGCTGGATTCCAGATCAAACATCATTTCGCTTCTGTCGAACACCCACAGTTAAATGGGCAAGCCGAAGCTGCAAACAAAGTGATAGTAGACAGGTTAAGGCAGTGTATACAGGAGGCCGGTTCCAACTGGGTTGAACAACTATATTACATTTTGTAGGGATACCGGACTACTGTTCAAACATCCACCAAAGCAACCCCATTTAGATTGACGTATGGTTGTGAGGCAATGATTCCAGTTGAGATCGGTCAACCGTCTTGGAGGAGAAAGAACGTTCTTCAGGAAGAGGATGAAAAGAACAATGAAGCTTTGACTATAGAGTTAGACTTAGTCGACGAAGTCCGGATTATGGCACATTGCCGGGATATAGCGGCAAAACAACTTGCAGCCACCAAGTACAACAAGAAAGTGAAGCCCCAGACCTTCAACACAGGTGATCTAGTACTCCGGCGAGCGGATATTGGAAATAAAAAGGCCAGGGATGGAAAGCTAGCGGCCAACTAGGAAGGACCTTACCGGGTTACAAAGAAACTCGACAGGGGAGCTTATGTGTTAGAAACCCTGGACGGGAAGGCAATTAAACGAACTTGGAATGCGGATAAACTTAAAATGTATTATAGTTAGATTCGGTTCCAAAGTTCTGCCCCAAATTACTATTTTTCCTTTGTTAGGATCAATAAGTCGTGGTCTCGACAAGTAATGATATTTTCCTATGATTTGTAAGCATAATTTGGCAATCATGTTGTCTCTCATTTATGGAGATCATGAGTCATTTTATAGCAAGTTTTCCTTTGTTAGGATTCGTAAGCATAAATTGAATCATGTTGTTTCTCATTTATTGAGAGCGTGAGTCATTTTATAGCAAGTTGCAAATAAATGAAGCATTTTGTCTTTATCATGACTTTGCATATAGTAAAGAAAATCGGTCATCACTGTCGGGTTGTGAAAAGATGCACGGATATAACCTTCGCGTATACGATGCATCAAAGTTATTATCTTGGCAAAGAGAAATGTGCTATTTAAACCCTGATCAGGTTAAAAGGTGGGAATGTTTGGTTAAAGAATCCAATTTCTACATGTAGCAAGTTAATCTTTGTTAGGATTAAGTTCAGGGATGATAACCCGGAACAAGTTGCAAAGATAAAGCGAAAGGAATCTTTGTGAAATATAATGCTTGGTCGTTGAAACCAGATGAATATTTATGCAAACTGCAAAAAAATATTTTTGATTTTGGCCAAAACATTTAATAGAATTCGATATAGTACGAATTTATACGCGTAATTAGAATTCTAAAAGTGTTCAGAATTCTAGAAATAGTCGGTGTACGAAGCAAATCAGATAAATTGAAACTGGGAACAAGCCTGACAATGTTTGTTACAAATTAAAATGGGGCTCAAAGATCCCAAAAGTTAAACACTAGCATCCCGGCTCTTCAGTACTTAAGCCGCTTGGGATTGAGCTTGATCATTAGTTTGAGTAGCAGGGGCTACCTCTTCCTCCTCATGGACTTGATCGTCATCCAATTGAGTTGCTGAATCTTCACAAGGAGAAGGAGGAGGGAACAACTGGCCATCACTAACGTAAGCCTTGAAGTGCATACCGTTGGTATTAAGCTTAATCCCGGGGTTCAAACAGCAAATCTGTTCCAAGGTATTCTTGAAGGACCCCTCCACAGTTGTTGCGAGTTGGCCTCTCACATACTTCTGCTCTGCTTCAGTCTGTTGCAATGTCTTATGTTGCTTGACAAATAACGCATCCAAATCCTTAAAACTTTGCGTTGTCATAGCGTTTGTTTGTCGCATAGAATCCAGATCAGACTTTAATTTTGCAACAGTACTTTGAGACGTGTGGAGTTCCTCAAGAGCCTTCACAGTTTCCTCACGAGCCTTCGTGGCCTCCTCCTGGGTTGCTCGAAGCTCGTTCGTTGTCGTGTCTTGAGCCAAAAGCAGTTCTTCACGGTTCTTCTTGGTTTTCTCCCGAGATGATTAAAGCTCATTAAAAAATTTAACATACCTGGTATTCACAGTTGCTAAACTCTGAACCAGGGATGAGCATTTCATAGCATTAAGTTCAATAATGCTAAGTTCTCGAATTTCATCATCTAAGAAGAGAACTGGCTCCACGAAACGCTTAGGCGCTCGAACGACATGGAAGAGTTTGTCAGACATACCCTTCTCCCAAAGAGACCCGGGTAATAACCCAGTTGTCGGGGATGAAGAGGTAGCTGGAGCTGGTTGAGCAATAGCTGCTTGGGTTGAGACAATTGCTGAAGCAGATGCTGTCTGAGCAGCCAGAGCCTTTTCTTTGATTGCTGGAGCAGTTGTGGCTACAGCAACCAGAGCCTTCTCCTTTTGAGCCTCAGAGAGTTTTCTTCTTTTTGACCCAGGGACAACGACCGCAACACTTTTCCCTTTGTCAAGAGTAGCAATGAATGAAGGAGGAGGAGCTTGGCGTGGTTGCTTGGGTGCTGTGCGGGTGCCAGAAGTAGAGGTTGGAGGTGCAACCTTTCCCGCACCAGGAGCCGGGGTTGGAGCAGAGGTTGGTTGTTTCCCCATTTCAAAAACTGCAAAGTAAAAGCAAAGACACAGTTAAAATAAGCAAAGTCTTATGTAAACAAATAAAGATGAACATAATCATACTCAATGGTGCGGAAAGCCCAGATTGATATTTACGAATAAAGGAAGCAATGCTGGGGGATTGTGAGCTTCCTTATATGTCGTTATCCGGGTAACTGAAAAAGCGTCAAAATCTAATAACTTCATCTCATCAAAACGGTAGGAGGATGGAGGAAATTCATGATGAGTATGGGACCAATAGAGCGGAAATTTCCACTCTACGTCCCGGGAATTAGTAGAACAAAGAAAAAAAGGTTGTTTGCCAGGTTCGGCAACAACTTTGAAATATTTATTTTTGAAATTTTTGAAAGAGTCAGTATATGCATGAAAGAGTCAGTATATGCATGAAAGAGTTTTCGATCAGTATGACCCTAGATGGAGGTCCATCCCTTCCTATTTGGGGGTTCTTTTCCCGTCCAACCGTTTGAACAATAAAATAATAAAAGAAGAGAGGAATGGTACTGGCGATTTCTAAATGTTCACAAAAATGTTCAAAAGCTTTTATAAAGCCCCAACTATTTGGATGAAGTTGTGAGGGAGCTAAATGAAGATGGTTTAAAACATTCATTTGGAACTCAGATAAGGGAAATCAGATCCCTATCCAGGTTATCAAATCTTTGTAGAAAAAGAAAAAAGAAGGGTTATTGGCCTCCCTCAAAGAGCAAATAGGCTCACTCTTGTCAAGAGGGTGCATGACAAAATTTTCCTGATTCCCAACAGGAATTGCAGCAACGTCCTCCGAATTAAGCTCAGATAACATCTGTAAATCATAAGTTACCCATGGAAATTTAGAAGCCATGGAAGGAGACGGGGAACCAGGACGCGATTCGGCAGAGGGGGACTCGGCAATTTGTTCCAATGACGGATCCATACACACCTACGTCAAACAAATAAAAATTTGTAAGGCAGTGACATACCTGAAGAAAGACATTTTTTGTTGCAACAAAAGTTAGAAGAATCATCCGCGACTAGGATGATGTTCTCAGATTCATCAACATTCTTGGTGGGATCAGAAGCTCTACCTGGCATAGAAATGACGCTATTTGGCTTGGGGAAAATCAGTTTAGGCATAAGAACCGGGTTATGATGACAAGACCCTAGCAGTGATTCAGTCATAGAATCAAAGCCAGATGCTAAAAGTTGGCTACTTTCATAAACACAGTCGAAACATGATTCGAACTGGGTTTCCAAGACAGGCTTTGAGGAAAGGGTGACACTACTGCGGGACAAAGAAGAATTAGGGTTCTTCAGTTTAGAACCCTGAAGAAAAAGGGAAGGGCGTATAAGGGAAGCCCTAATGTCAGACTCAACCCTAGGAATGTCTAAAGGGGATTTAGTTTCAGGTAAAGGAATTGGGTTTTCGGGAACTTTACCTTTCTTTTTGCTGCTAGCCCCACCAGTATAGGAGCAAAGCAAAGCCTTTTCTCTTTCTTCTTCAGGAAGGGGCAAACCAAATAACCAATACCCAACCCTAGGTGGAATGGTTTGGCATAATTTCACCTCTTCCTCGGGAGAAATGCTCATGATAAATGAAGAAAACAATAGATTTTGCACGAAAATTGAAGAATCAAGATGTTCGAAGCAAGAAAGTAAAGATGTTCCAAGAAGACTGAAGAATCGAAATATTGGCAGCAAAGGAACAAAACCCAGAAAATGATCTAGAAACTGACCTAAGATTGAAAATACCCTAGGAACAACCAACAAACTACAATCGAAATAGAAGCAAAATCAACAAGTTTAATGGTAGTAGGGGTACCTGTTTCGTGAATATTTCTCAAAAACTCAGGAGATGAAATGCTGGAAATGGCACAAATGAGGACTTGAAAACACAGAGTATTCAGAAAGAAGATGCAAGTGAACAGGAAAACACAAATGAAAAATAAAGGGGATATATATAGACACAAAGGAGAACGAAAATGTAACCGTCGAAGTCGTGCGAAACGTCGCGTAACCGTCGAACGAATGTACAAGCGTAACCGTCAAACGTGTATGAAGCATCACGTTTGGGGGTAAAAAAGACTACTCAGTTTAAAATTTCATAATTAGCGCGCAGTATGAAACGACATAGCATTAAATGCGCGTGTGCATCACAACAGAAAAATAAAACGCCAACAATGTACTACAATAAATGATATGACAAGTTGCAAAAAGCAATTTCAACACAAATGTTCCCTATTCCTAATGAGATACGTGGACCCTTGTGAATGTCCAAATTCGGGGGGAATAGGATTGTATAAACCCAGCATATACAAAAGCCGGGATACTGAAACGCATACAATACTCAGATATGGACAGTCACGGTTGTAATAAAGAAACAACCAGGAATATACAAAACCGAGATCAACCATGAAGAAACAACCCGACATATACAAAAGTCGGGATCAATGTCAACAAAAGAAGCAAAGTTGGGGGAAATGATGTGCGCAAATCAGAACCCGTCAGAACCAAAAGGCGAGATTGTCAGTTAATACATCTCGGCTGCCTAGAAGTCTCGACAACCGGGTTGGGAGGCAACTGTTACGGACCCAATATATGGGCCTAATAAAGCACCCCATTATCGTGAAGCCCATTAAAGGTCCATCAGCGTAGAATCTCAACAATAATCGGGGAGATCTCAATAGTGGTCAAAATAGTCATCAAAGGAGATCATAACAAACATGACAAACAGATATCTTATCAGGAGGTTATATCTTATCTAATCAAGAGGTGACAGCGATTTAACCTATAGGTAACACCCTTATAAATAAGAGGTACGCTCACAGGTATAGGCATTCTCTCTCTAACCCTAATATATGTTGTCACTGTGTACACACATCACGCCCAAGATTAATATCGTCGTGCATAGTGATTTGCTTGATTTAGATGTATCTTCCTCATAGATACCTTGGAGAGAATTCTTGATCCAACATTAAATCACTAGCTATCCAGCTAGACATTGTTGTTATCACCAACAGAACAATATTCAACAATTCTTTTCTCCTGCCCATGATATGAAAAAAATTTATGCATCATTTTCATACCTGTCGCGACTTCAAATAAATCATATATTAATTCTCTTTCTCTAAAAAATATAAAAAAAAAACAGAAGAAGAAAGTTTGAACACCAATATCTTCCATAAAAGGTCCTAGCTTTCGTAGAAACTAGTTTTTGACCTGTGCGCATACGCACGGGTTAGTTATACATTCTAGTGCACATTATCGCATTAAACATGTTAAGATTGATCAAAAAGGCAAATAAAAATATAAAAGCAACTTATATATATATATTCGTACAACTGCAGGACATAGTTCAACATTTCAATATAAAGCATATAAGTTGTAGAGACTTGTAACTTTTGCATATTTAAAAGGTTAAAGTATTCAAAGTTGTTTGTTGCAATCAACCTATCCACCAGTGAGCTATGTTTTCTTGTTATTCTTCCAATTTGCATTGATTGAAACAAACTCCCATGGTTTACCCAATTAACAACATTGTACCCATGGTTTATCATTTCTTTTCACATAACAATTATCAATTGGGAAGTCTAGTATTTGACCGGTGCGCATACGCACGGGTTAGTTATACATTACAATGCACATTATCGCGTTAAAACAGTTTAAGATGGATTGAAAAGGCAGAGAAAAATATAAAAGTAACTTATATAGATAGTATCATCCATACAACTTCTGGACATAGTTAAACAGTGCAAGATAAAGCTCATAAGTTGAAGAGACAGTTGCTACAAACTGGGTACAACTTGTAACTGCACCATGAAGTTTCTATTAACATGCATATTTAAAAGCTGACAGGTAACAGGTGTTGTTTTCAATTAACACATCCACCAGTGCACAATGTTGTTAGTTGGGTATGGAAATTCCATGATAAACTCGAAGTCAGCTTTTAAATTGTTGGCTCGTGCAAAAGCTTTCCAACCAGCTCCTAATTTAGCGCTCTTCCTCCAGTGGTTAAACACAATCTTGCATCCTGTTATTCCTTCAAAACAGACATTTCTGAAACCCGAGTCCTTCAGGTAGTAATACATTGAACTTGGGACATCCTGAAATTAGCAATAAATGTTGTGAGAAATATGTAGAGGCATATTAATTTTCAATGAAAAAAATAGAAACATTGGTAGTAAGCTGTAACTTACCAATGCACTGGTAGAAATATTATGTTCATTTAGCCATACACGGAATACAACTGACTCTGGATTTTGTTTGTATAGGGAGTGCCATTTTGGGAATGCTTGGGCCATAGAAGCAGTTTTAAACACAGTAATGAAGAACACAGACTGTCCATAATGTGTTAGTGTTATTTGACAATTATCTTGAAGATGATAGAACTCTCTAACTGATGCCTAGCCTGCTCTAATTTGAGGATTTTTCAGACACTTGTTGTACTTGACCATATGATGATTTCCATGAGCATCAATCAGATGCCATGTTTCATCCAGCTGGTCTTTCCATTTCATTGCAAAGGTTCTGGCAATCTCTCCATACGGCTACATGTATCATGAAAACCAATAGGAAATCAGTAATTTACATAATGCTATATGTTCATGAAATTAAATGATGATAACAGCTTACCACGTCTGTAACATGCACGGTGTTGATACAGTGGTCAGATGTCCTATCAATCTGCATCATTGTGTCTGCCATTTCTTTGGTATTAACTTCATTATTATCCATTTCATTTCTGGTGACTTGCAGAATGACATAACAATTATCAATTGGGTTAAAAGCCCCATGGTTTAGCAAGAGAAGAAAAAAGGCAGATAAAAGGACTTTGATAGACTATCAATGTAATTTAAAAAAAGTTACAAACAACAAAGTGATAAAAAAACATATATAAATAGCAATGAAATGCATATGTTCAGTGACAGGTCTGTAACATGAATCTGAAAAATTATCAGTCTACCATCAATAGATGCATGTGGAAAAAGGAAAGCTAGAAAACACATCAAAATATGAAATGATGAGAACATAATGCATGAGTAAGATGGAAAGAAAACTTGTAATCCCTTTATCAATTGCTTCTTCGTCAGCCCTTGTAGGCTCAATTTTATTAGTATCTACATTGTCATTTAAAGAGTCCAATTCTAAATCACCATGAGCATTCTACAACACAATTAAATACATATTGTAATATGAGGCAAAAATTCATGACCATTGATCAGTGACTTTCTATCAACCTACACCATTTGTATATTTGCAGACAGTATAGCAAAATGAACAGGCAAAAAAAGTTGTGTTTCATCAGTAAAAGCTTTAAGGCAAACTTATTTTAAAAAATTATAGACTACTTTTAAAAACACTGATAAGAAAACTTATTTAAGTACTGTATACCCAAAACATGTCTTTATGAAACATTAGTTTTTTAAATAGTAGTCAGTGCAGAGATTGGTTTTCAAAACTAGACATGGTTAACATTCAATATCTCTGCAATTCAAAACATCCAAGGTTAACATTCAATAATTATCATGCATATCTTTGAATTAAAAATCAGAAAAACAATTTGATTATTCCTTATAAAACATTGATCATAAAGTGCTGTGTAGTTTCAAACGAAGACAACAATTTTTGTAATCCCCACATTTCAAGTCCATTAGGTGTTAAACTAATCTAATGTGTCTTTCGATGACAATGATTCTTTTATCCATATGAAGTAACTTTAAAATTCATAATACAGGATTGTTCTAAGTGCAAGGTATGGTGTGACATTGAAACAGAGAACCATGAATATCAACAAAAACTGCTGCAACAACTAATACAATGTTCAAAGAAAATATTATGACCACACATATACCTTGTATCAAAACCAACACAAAAACGATGAGAGTGAAGAAAGAGAGAAGCGAAATTTGGTATCCGTTTATACATGCAAAAGGATAAGAACCCAGAAAAGAAAAAGACAGAGATCGAACATACATGCAAAAGGATAAGAACCATGAAAAGAAAGAGACAGAGTATATCCACTATATAAACGAATAAACAGAGTATATACATATCAATGTTGGGACGGTGATCAATACGTATCAGTAACTTGATTAGAAAAGAAAAAGAACTTGGTGTGTGAAGTTATACATTCACCGTGGAACAAAATCGTTCGAAATGCTTAAAAAATAAACCTAAATTGACACATTGATGACAAGCAACACTCTACTTACCAGGAGAGTCAAGGGTTGCCTGAGTGTTGACGGCTTTGCCTGAGCATGATCCTTTTCACCGTGGTTTGCTCTGACTCTTCAGTGAATAAGTTGCAGAGGCTATATGTGTGACTTTTGTGTTTCTCTGTGTTGCAGTTTATGTTTCTATTTGGTTTCAATTTTCCAAGGCATAAAAGCATGTTAAATTTCCATTCACTGAATGGCATTGGTAGTATAAATGAAAACGTGTTTATGTGGCTCACTGAATATATGATGAAGATTAAGTGAATATTCATTATCAAGGGCCCAATTGAATCAAAGTATTCAATTCTTCTATCTCATACATAGGCCAAAGTTGACTGTCCATTGCGTGCACGTTGAATTATTATTGAATGGAGCTATATAAGAATTATATTACAGATTTTCATGTGATAAAAATAAATATTAATTTTTATAGACACACAGATATAATTATATATATATATATAATTATATATATATATATATATATATATATATATATATAATGTGTGACTCTAAATATAATTATATTTATTTATAAATAACCAATCAATTTGACATTGTAAATATTGTTATTTTCCATATTGTGTTAAATGTTATTAATCAATGAAAATATATATAAGTGTATAATAGATGAGATAGAAGTAATTAACACAGATTTATTGGATACACCACAGATAGAAGAAAACTAATATACTGTTTCCAGAGATACTATTTCTAGAGGCATGGTTACATTGATTGCTATAACTAATGTAATGTGTATCCCACCAAAACAATTTCACAACTTGCACATGAGTGTATCAAAATAATTTGCATTCTCTGATGGCCCAAAAGAGCAATGTTTTATTTCTTTGTGCTCTATAATAAAATGTATGTGTCAGTGAATGAAACATATAATCAAGCAATGTTTAATTCCAATAGAAGTCTTTGTTTCCTTTACCAACGTAAACATATAATCAAACATTGTAACTGGTGGGTTTATTTCTCCTAATCTATGCAGTGATATTACGAAATCATATACATTGTAGGCTAATGAATAAAATACTCTTGTCTGTTTCTTTCAACTACTTTGAAAGCTTTGAAGTCTAAAGTGGAATTAATTTTTCTCTGTTACAATGACTTGAATATATGATAACCAACTCACCACTATTTATACTTCCTTCAGCATAGGCCTCAGAGTTTGCCACAAGATAAGCATCTACTACCTTGAGGAGAGCCAAACCTTTCTTTCTTGCAGCCTTGAAATCCTCCTTTAACATCAACCCCTTCTTTGGGATGATACTTGCTGACATTCTTGGTCTTGCAGTCTCCCTCCTTTAAACACACACACAAAGAAAACTACTTGACAACATCAATATGTAAGTTCTCACTACTATGAAAACAATTCCTTTGAAGATACCTTTATTTGTCCATCCCTTCTTAAAAAAACTAAAAAGCAACAAATTTGTTAAGGTGAAAAAAAAAGGTGAACCATATAGTATTTGTCTAATCCAATAAAACTTACATATTTTGAAATAAGACTCTCAATACTAAGATTCATCCTTGTGTTAACAGAAGCCAAATTCATAGACAGGAACTGCCATCATGGAGTAAAAAATAGAAGCATAACTTAGTGAGCAAGAATACAAACACAAACATGATGACAATCATTTTCAGTATTTAGATGCTTATTTGCTAATATTGGTTGCCTCAACTTGACGCTGCAATGACTGCACATAATTCATAACTTCATCTAGCATAAGTGCCTTGCCAGTGACATATAAAGAATAAACAAACAATTCAATTCATACCAAAGTTAGTAAAAGTAATGAATTTTAATTTACCAACACAACACAAGCCAATCTTCTTTGGAGTAGCTTCATCCTGTCACTGATTACACAGAGTCTTGGTGCAAAGTGTCATTAATAGGAACCAAAACACTGAATTCTTACACATTCTGCAAGACTATGGATGTCAGTGGCTTGGCCACTTCTTGCTCTCACATGAATGTAATCTGTCGGTGGCTCAGGAGGTTTTGAGGTACTGTTGTTCTGTTTTGCTTCCTCTGCGCTTTGAATTTGAATCCTCACTACCTTCAACACCTTGAATTGAAAACGAGACCTTTGAGATTTCAAAATTGCCTTGCAGAATCAAGATTTTAGAAAACAGTCCTTGATATAACTCCACCACTAGGCTTAAATAAAATCCAGAGATATGAACACTAAGCCATACATTATATATATATATATATATATATATATATATATATATATATATATATAATGTATGGCTCTAAATATAATTATATTTATTTTATAAATAACCAATCAATTTGACATTGTAAATATTGTTATTTTCCATATTGTGTTAAATGTTATTAATCAATGAAAAAATATATAAGTGTATAATAGATGAGATAGAAGTAATGTTGTTATTTATTGGATACACCACAGACAGAAGAAAACTAATATACTATTTCTAGAGATACTATTTCCAGAGGCATGGTTAGATTGATTGGTATAATATGCTTTTATCTAAAGTAAAAGGAAATCCCAAATTATCAGGAAATAGAAATTGAGATTTACAAAATGGTGTATAGTACATGGTTTCAAAATGCAGTATGACAGTGTGCAGTAATTGGAGAACACACAAATATATCCCAAACCACAAACAATAGTTGTAGTAGTGACAAAAATATAGAAAATGATGTTTTAAAGATAAAATAGTGTTCTGTTTTGATTTGTTGCAGACCAAATCACAGCCATATCTCACAAATATGGTATTATATATAGGTGTCAAATATCATAACAGTGTAAGAACTATTATGATAGGCTTCAGCTGCTATTGTGAGGAAGGTGGCCGAGCAATTTTCAAATGTCAATATTAACAGATCAGATAAAGTTAGACAGGGATAATTGGTGTGAGGAATGTGTGCCAGCAATATTGAAATGTGGTCGCAGCATGGCAAAACCTATTATAACCAAGCATGTTAAAAATTGGGGAAGTAGAATGCTAACACCATGAAACAATCTACTACCAAAGAACAAATGTTAGGACTAATTTTTATGAATGGATATCCAAAATACAGTATCATAGAGTTTATAGTAATAGACAGTTATAACGCGTATGAGAATGGTGCCTCATTAATATTGTTGAAATGGTTTACTGATTACATGAGACAAACATAAAAGCATAACATGTAACTACTATAATGTTTTCATACACATTGGTACCAAGTTCTAACATACTACAAATTTTGGAAAACTTCTTTAAAAACTACATTTGTAGTAACATTCTATTGTTTCCCTTGTTTGTCATGAATGAGTATTTTCAAACCAGCTTTACTCGTAACTCTTGAAAATGCAACGTACAGCTGCCCATGACTAAAAACAGGATTCGGTAGATATAAGCCAACAGTATGAAGAGATTGCCCTTGCGACTTATTTATTGTCATAGCATACGAAACTATAATTGGGAATTGTCTTCTAATTAGCTTGAAAGGCCAAGGAGATTCTGATGGTGATAATGACATCCGTGGAATGTACACCATATTACCAATGTTTTTACCAGAGATAATGCGGCCTTCAATAACATGATTAGTCATCCTTGAGACAATGAGCCGTGTACCATTGCACAACCCTTCCGCTTGATCCAGATTCCTAAGCAACATAATAGGAGTGCCTATTTTTAATCTGATTGCATGATTAGGAATTCCAGATGCTTTTAATGAGTGTAGAAACTCAGGTGTAACTGATTGGTAAAGCTGACTTTCCACAACATCTGTCATGTCAATGGAATCAGAGCTTAGATATTCTTTTTCGTCACCTGGAATAATGCTTAGAACATGATCATTTATTTTCTCCACAATCTCAATTGTTGAAGCTAGAATAGCCCTGCTACTCAGAAATGATTTGTCTTGATATTTCTGTTGGAGATCAGGATATGTATGTGTGACAATTGAATCAATTGGATCAATGAAATCTGTAATAAGTAAATTAGATGGAATTTCTATGTCATAAAATCCATCACTACCCGTGCCTAGACTTCCATCACCAATAGCTTAAAGCCACTTGGAAAAGTGGCTAATTTGTTGTGTATTTGTTGAATCTGAATTAAGATGCAAGCGCATGTTCTTGGTCAGCTTTAACACAGTGCAGTATTCCCACAGGTATGAAGCATTAATGGTAGCATAAACAATATCTGATTTGCTGCCCCTAGGTGTATTACTGGTAGAATTTGGCGAAAGTCACCTCCAAAAACGACAACTTTTCCACCAAATGGCAAAGTTCCTTCAGGAGATCTACACATTATGTCCTTCAGGGTTTTGTCCAATGCTTCAAAACAGAATTTATGTTCCATTGGTGTCTCATCCCATATTATTAAACATGTTGCCTGTAACAGACCAGCCAACTCACTACCTTGATTGATATTACAAGTTGAGTGTTGTAGTGTAGGAATGGGGATAGAGAACTTAGAATGCGTAGTTTTGCCATTAGGCAAAAACAATGAAGCTATACCACTTGAAGCAACTGTTAATACAATTTCTCCTTTGGAACACAATGCAGAGGCCAAAGTTTTCCACATGAAAGTTTTTCCGGTACCTCCATGGCCATAGAGGAAGAAAGTTTCACCTTGCTGCCTAGTCACTGCACTCAAGATGGTATCAAATATACTTCTCTGCTCATCTGAAATGGAATTAAACAAAAAACAATGTTGAATAGAACATGTACTGCATAACAGCAGTCAGGTATCCTCCTAATTAATTAGGGTGTTGATATATAACCTGTTAGAGTGGAAACATAATTTTCAAAATCAGAATGCAATTGCTCCTTGTCATATGACTGTTTAGCATATATATATATATATGTTTCCATAATAGGTGTTCGAAACACCATTTGGAAAAGGCATGGTAGGAAAATCCTTCAATGATTTTCGGTTGGACTGCAGTATTTGTTCAATCTCTAGCAGTGCGAAGTTCTGTAAGTCTTCTATTGAAAGCTGTAAATCTAGAAAAAAAAAAGCATACAACTCTAATATGTTATGATTATGCAGCAGAAAAATTAATTCATATGGAAACTGTGTTATCACTAATTTATACCTGGTATGTTTGTAATCCTCCTTTGGTCATGTATGATGCCATCAATTAAATAACTGAATGTTTCATTCCAGACATGGTGTGGTCTATCAATGCTATTTGATAAAAGCATTGTAACAAACAATTTTCTTAAGAAGTGGCCAGAACCCCAAAGGTATGCTTCTCTCAAAGCCTCAATGTATTCCTTATCATCATGCAAGAATCCCATTGCAAAGCATGCTTTTCTAAAGGAAGGATAGAGCTGACCATCAATAGTACGAATCTGTTCATAACTGGTTGGTCCTTTCACCACTCCCAACATCATTCTAAGATAATACAATTCTCCAGTACTTAGAGGAACCCAGTTAAACCTTCCAATTGTGTATCCTTTCTTCCTTGGCTTCCAATGTCTATCCTTGGTGACATATGTAAAAGATTTAATGAATTGAATATAAGTTAAATGTCTGGCTTCACTGTAAATGGTATTAGCATGTAACTAAGATGTAAACATGGAGTCCTTAACGGTCGGCTTTGAGAGCAATGTATCCATGTCATCATCATCTTCAAAGATGACTGAATTTTCACGTGGTAAGTGAAAGTATAGTCGTTCAACGGTAGGGGATCTTTTATGTATATGGAATGAGAATATTCTCCACACAGCTTCACATGGAGAAATATATCTACCATCTACATAGTGCTTGACCTCATCAAGACATTGCTCTATTGATCCAGACTCATTTTGAACAGGAACCAGAGCAACTGTTATACGATCATAGCCTTTATTGATGTATTTGAAGAGATACTTGATAGATGTCGATTGATTGCACCATTCTACATTGAGGTGAGCCTGATATTTTAACAACAGCTTTGCATTGTATGGCACTACGTATCTGTTGTCTAGTGGCACATGATTTTTTTTCAATATAACTCCCATCATTACGCCTTTTATATATAGGATACCCATCTAGGTCAACAACTGTATCAGTTTGCCATTTTTATGGAAAAAATCTAGAACACCTTTCATCCTTCATGCAGGGAGATTTTGTGTTAGCATGCCCACATGGACCATGCATCATGTGATTCTTGACATATCCATAAAGTTCTGGTTGATCAGCTGAATCTGGAATCTCAGTTGAGATGATCGTGTCAATATCTGAGGGAGATGGATACTTGTTGGAAGGATGCAAGAAAAGCAATATGTGAGCATGTGGCAATCCTCGCTTTTGGAATTCAATTGTGTAAATATCTGCAACCAAACAATTATTAGTTTTAACAGCATAGAAGATATAAATTTGCAATATAATTAATATGTGCAAAGCTTTCTAAATGTCTTACATGCTACAACATTGCCCAAGACTTTGTTATGTTTCAAGTCAGCCATCAATTGATCAAGCTTAAGTTTAAAAACCTTGCTCACAATATCTGGCCGATCAGTCGCAGTTAGATTCATTGGTGATACAACCCTTTGAATCTCAGGCCAATAAGGATTACAGGTGAATGTCAAGAACAAATCAGGAAACCCAACTTGGCTACATATGGCCATGCCATCAAAGTACAATTGATCCATATACCTGCGGCTACCAACAAGGGACGAAGGCAGAACAATACGCTTCCCATAATTCGAATGTCGTTGTTCTGAGGTTTGAGAAGTAATCAATGTGCTATATTTATCACAACACAATTGCTTTTGATGAGTCCTTATAAACATCAATCGCTCTGATTCCATCATAGTGTAACCATCAACAATAAATTGCTGAAACAGTCTTCGGGACCTCAATAATGTTTGACTTTCATGTTTTCTAGACTGTAGCCTAAAACACAATAGCTCTTTGATAGTTACTTTGTTTCTCTTTCTTTGATTTGAGTCTTGCATATCTCTGTGCTTGATATCATTGCGGTAGCCATCTTCACCATAAGGAAATAGCAACGGATATTGCAATCCAAGATAACTTGGATGAAGCTCATTGATTCTTTGCAATCTACCACTTTGTTTTTCAAGAATAATATCTCTGTTTATAGGTTCAGTTGCGTCTCCAACAATGACTGCAGCAACTTCTGAAACTGTTGGCAAATTGTATATCCTCCCATCTTTTTTCCTATCTGAAATTAACTGCAAGTTTACATTCTGTGTTTGACAGCTGTCTTACCTATCTTTCGCCATCCTGAAAGACTTAGCAAACACATTGTGGGTATCAAGCATGTCTTTCAATTTTGCTACAAGCTGTGAATCAAGCCGTTTTTCCCATCTTAAAAACAGAATAAACATTCAGATTTCAGGTCAGATTTTGAAATTGCACA
Organism: Glycine latifolia; assembly: GCA_013407115.1. Classification (NCBI taxonomy): domain Eukaryota; kingdom Viridiplantae; phylum Streptophyta; class Magnoliopsida; order Fabales; family Fabaceae; genus Glycine; species Glycine latifolia. The sequence goes on from CM023941.1 coordinate 28,555,930, forward strand.
TATGAAAATTAAAGAATGTGTAACACACCATATGTAATTAAAATTGACAGAACAGGGCTTACCTTGCTGCCCCAATTCTGTTTTGAATTTCATTTTTAATGTCATATATATACAGTTGAGCAAACTTTGGAGGTTTCCCAGGCATGGGTAGTAGGCTACCAATTAGATGGCATGATTGTCCATGAATCTTATATATTGGTGGGCCTTTTCCATTTAACAAAGATCTATCTATGTTGGCCCCAGGAGAGCTGAAAGCAAACATCATATTATAAGATCTGATATTGTCTTGGTAATTTAGACTTTCCCTTGAATCTTTATCACATAATAGATGTCGCAGCAGTCTTGGAGGATTTTTAAGAAAAGGAAGTTGTATCCTTCCACCCCAACAACATAGATTATATTTGGTTTTACTCAGATTTTTGGTTTTATTGGTACTTTCTGCACTCCACATAGCAGCTTCACAGTACGGACATGTTTGAGCAGGATCTCCTAAATCAACATATCCTAAAAATCAAATAATAATCAAAACACTGTACACACATGTGGTGCAAACATTTTAATTAGTCATACACATTCAGACCTGTCCCAATATGGTAAGAATAATCATCACTGCAATCTGAAACTGCATCGTTTGTGTATGGACCAGGTACATGCTGAGTACTATCTGCATAATACACATCAATGAAGTTGTGGATTGAGTATAAATGAAATCTACGTACAAAGTCAACATCTGATTATCATTAATCACATTCGTCCAAACCATTTGACAAAGAAAACCCTCAATTAAACACCAAAATTGAAACATGTTAAAGTTATGGATACACTAATGTTATTATTACTGTTACCTCCAACTGTATGTTCAGTTTGAGTGGTGTTTTCATTTTGAACAGTTTGCTCTGTTTGGTCTGTTGAAGAGGCGACAACAAATTCATCAAGTAGATTGCATCTCACTGCTGTATGCTGGCTGAAACATCTCTTTCTCCTGTTCAGAAGGTCATTTGATTGTGGCAGAGTATTATTGATATTTCCATTTGTTAGCTTATCCATTTGTTTTATGCATAATGTTCCTGCAGAATGTACAAATTATGTATTACTCAGGTCACACGGTTAGTGTTTTCCCTCAACAATGGTTAGACGAAATTGGTTTGCATCACACAAATAATAGGATGTTTTTATCAATGGAGAAATTCAATACCTTTATTTGTTGCTATTGTTTGTCGTTGCAGAAATTGTATCATTACCTTTTGATAAACGTTTTCCTTGCATTATTAGGACACACCTTAAGTTTTACATTGTAACAGTATCAATGAAACAAACACTTAATTGTATATCCTAACATAATGCATGGGCATTGTTTACTGGTTTGACAATATCTTGCTAACCTTGTTCCATTCCAAATAGAATTTACCAATTTTACAGTCAAACTATAATGTCACACCTTTTAAATTACACGTAACTAGTGAGTACAGGTAACCTGTTATTGAAACTTGTTACAAAATCTAATAGGCACAATGCAGGTAACCTGTCATTGAAACAATAACTTTATACTTACAATTAGAACAATGTTCTATCAGTAACATCCATTGTTACAAAATCTAATGTAGCATGGAACTTGTTAAAGTATTAATCATGTATATATATTATTGAAAGAGTCTTATGCACTATGACCATTATAGTTACCTGCACTCTGAGTCCCTACTTTGTTAATGGTTACATGTGTATCATGCAAAACTTTATCTGTATATTCAACCTTTTCCTCACAGATTGAATGTGGCTGATAATGGGACTCATTTCTTTGTTCATGGCCAATGTCAATAGCCTTGAACTGGTTATGTGTGGTTTGAGTAGCACTTACTGATAGCATGGTATTAATAGCTTTGAATCTTTTAATGGAGATTCCATTGTTTTGTGGCTGTAATCCATGTGCACTATGGTTGCTTTGACCACTGTTATGACCACATTTTTGCAAACTCCTTTCTCTTAATATGAGCCTCCGTTTTAATCTTGCATGTTTAGCAGAAATCTTTAGATTACATGTGTCTTCTTCCATGATTAACTTTCACAATAAAATTAGAAGTAGTTGTAGCAGAACCATGAATCCTGATATCAGTGTGCTTAACTTAGGATGGACAGTTGGTTATGTTATTTCAGCCTTGCATTTGTTGTAATAGTTAAGGAATGAGAGGTATTGGACCATGGTGGTGTTAAGTTAATATCAGATTTTGTATTTTGAGTTAGGTATGATGAATATAACCAATGCTGCTTAATTTTCGTATAGGGTACCTGATTAGCCAACTTAGTTTTCAGTGGACCATGCTTGTTGCACATCACTATTACCTGGTTGTTACTTCATTCTGAGTAATTTTGTTTAATTTGGATTCACAAAATATTATAATACTAAAATGGGCTGTTTCTTTATGACAATTTTGACAGTAATCTATTGGCCAATTTGCTTCTCAGCCAAATAAGTAGGTAGTACAAAGTCATGGCATTTGTCTACCTTAGATAACCAATCAAAATAAATCAATTTACATAGCAACAGCCAAATAGAAGTCAGTAGCACTTACTTGTCAATCATCAACAAATTTTGGGGGTTATGGGTTACGTATCATGATTGGCTATTTAATATTGGTACAGTGCATAACAAAACCCAAGTTACAGGTTTACAGAGTGCACCATTCTGTATCATCATAATTACCTTGTTGGTTTCCTTACTGGTGATATGTTTACACATATAATGATAACTTGCACGCAGCTTTATATTTCAGCCAATAAATTGAGGGATTGTAATGCATTGTAAGTTGTATTTCAAATTTAGTTTAATTAATTGAATATTGTCTTCAATTTTATAAGCAATCACTAATTTAAACCTCTCATTACTCTCAATTTTATAAGCAACCAATAATTTAGCAAAGTTGAAGGTTTTCAGCAGTACACAAAATGAGAGGTAACGTGGCCATCAAAATTGGTTACTTCATTGTGATTTATTTCATAGCAATGTATTGGCCAAAAAATTGGTAACATCTGAAAACATGCTTTGACTTGCATGGTATTGGTGTAAAATCATATAGGTCATTCAATAACAGTGGACATTGACAAAATGAGAGGTAACATGCTTTAATATTGTCATAATTGACAGCTTAATAACCTCATATATTCCTCTTTGACTTTTCATCACGTATGTGCTACACAGAGAGATTAAAGTTAATGTTATTATGCTCAGGGGCGGGGCAAACTTTCTCGGGGCCCTGTTTAATATTTTCCTTTTTTTAGAAAACGGGGCCCTCAATTGGCAATTTAAAAATAAATGACTCATTTAAATAAGAACTTTGCATAAATAGGCCCCAAAAATTGTTGTTGATGGGAATTGAACCTTGAACCCTTTAGTTATTAAAAACAAACATTACCATCTCCTCTAGTTTTTAGTATTGAACATATGTTGCAGTAATTAATATTTGAGACCCCTTATTTTTTGGGGCCCTGTGCGGTTGGGCACCTTGAATGGGCCCAAAACCGGCCCTGATTATGCTTGAGATTTGTATCAGCCATCCAATAAACAGACCAAGAGCACCTTCAATGATTTGGTGGTTGTGTGCCTAAATTGATGGGCTAGCATTGATTCAGTGGCTCTTTGTTGTGCTTTGTTTTCTTTGAACCAATAATATACACTTTTTATTCATTCTCAGACCAATAATGTTACTTTATTAAAGGACAGTGGTCAATAAATTAATGTTTATTATGCTTATGGTGAACCATGTTGCTCTTATGTTATATTATTGGTCCAATTAAGGAATTGCTTTCAGAAGAAAACCCACTAATCTACAGAGACACTACCATAAAAGATTATGTGGCATATTACGATGCAAAGAGCCTTGATGGAAACTCTTCTTTGGACCACTTCAAGTTGGGAATATTATCCTGTTTAATATTATCCTGTTTAATATTCTCATTTTCCATCTTATATTGTAATAATGTAACCGTGTTTGTTTATGCTACTTGAAGAATGGTGTGGCAAAGACAAATACATGACAATATTAAACTTGATTACATTAGTTGAAGAAATATAAGATGGATTTATGCAGCAAAAAAGCTGAGTGCAATGGGTTAGTTATACATTACAAACAGGTAAAGATAGAGCCAACATTTAAGTCCAGGTCTTGAGACATAAGTTTCTATTTTCCAATCTTAAATGTACGTACTCATTTACTTTCAATGTATTTTTTTATTTATTTCTTAGTTCAATTCTTATTTTCAATCTCTTTTTCTTTTATTTTATTTTTTGACTGGAAGTGTCTTTTTATTTTCAATTTTCACTTAATGTATATTTAAACACAAACTTAAGAGTTAAAGAGAAGATAATTCTCCTTTCCAAAAATGTTTTTTTTTATGAAAACAAGATATTCTACACCAACTATGACTATCTATATAAGTCACCTTGTTCTTGTGGCTACTCAACCATAGCATTGTCTGGTCTGGGGACAATACATACAGTGATATTATTGAACATATCTCTAGGATGATAGCTCCAAGCAGCAACACATATGTGACAAACACATCCACTTCTGGATATTGATTCTTCTGTACAACAAAGAAGGCACAAAGCACACTAACATTGCAAGATAGTGTGACCAAACGGAGAAAACTCCCCATGAAAGAATAATTCATAGCTGCTTTGGTGTAGAAGAGATCATACATAAACCCAAACTCAACTTCCATAACATGAGCAGACACAGGCATAAATGTGGGTTTATGCAGATATGGGTTTCACTGATGCAAAGGTCTTATGTAACCTGCATCTGGCTATGTTTCTATGCTGTTATACAGGCTCTTCATTGGAATCAATTTCAATTTTAACACAGTGAACCAACAAACAAAGAGGAATATTAAGCTATGATGTCAAATCAGCATGTGTCATCACAAAAAGGAAGTGATGACATTGATGGAAAGGGCATGTGGCATGATTTCCTGGTAAACTATGTTTTTTTCTTCTATAGTAGCTGGTTCAAGTTCCTCAGATATTTACACCAAATATATTGACAGCAGAAGTAGGATTAAAAATAAGAGTATATTTTCCATGGCAACAAAGCTGAATTCCTGCATGAATTGTTGAGCAGATTAACTCAAATGCTTGTCAGGTCAGAAGGTAATAATAGAATTGCTTAAGGACATTTTCCAAGGCTTAATAGCAAAAATTTTATGCTTATCAGGTTACAAGGTAATAATAGAATTGCTTGAAACAAAGAAATAAATAGGAATATCTGTTTCCTATTTAACTTCAAAGAAATAGATGACAGCTGCAGTAAATTGGAACAAATAACTGTTACTCAATAACTACAAATTAATATAGATAACATTTCATAATAAATAACTATTACTCAGCACACAAATATGTCACATGTTTGTAATAGCTGCAGGTTCAACATCCGTGGAATGTACTTTATACATTGGGTACTTCACTAATCCCAATACAATGTCTACTTGATTAATGCCAAAAAAAACCTAACTGTCATCAAATGACACAAAATGCAATGCCAAATCAAGAACTTGTTACTCAGTCTTGACATGTTTGGCCACCCTAGTAGAAGACAGTTGGATTTGTGACAAATCTTCAAATGCAATGGCATCCAATTCAGAATCAGATGGTAGCAAATTGCGCTTTGCCGGGGTCATGGACTCATTCAGGTTTCCGTCAGAATCACCACTGGCTGAGAAGGTTTGCTACATAAAAATACAATAAATATTGATTAATCATTGGTATTTTGAAATTTAGTTTGAAAATACAAACACCACAAGAACCAATGGTTGACACTGTGAACAACCTCATTGGTCTGCTGCGACAAAGATATGGATAGATCAGCTTCATCCTTCAACATTATACAATGAAATCATATAGTAAGTAACGAACTGAAGATTGATAATATTGTTCACAATCCATATACAAAAGCTGTAACATAAATAAACTAACATTCAGCTAAATTGTAGAAAGTTGTGACATAACACTGCTGACTACCATTTCATCTTCCGATAGTTGCGACACAGAATGACGTTTATTACCAGACACAAATTTGAACCTAAAGGCCAATGTTTTTCCTAGCATACGATCCAGAGCCTTTGGCACATCTCTTGCATCGAATTCTCCTTCCTACGATAACAAAAATCTTATTTACATCACACAGGAGTTCACCAAATCAGTTATCGTATTTATGACATATATTATTGTGATATAAAAGTTAGATTATCAATAACCTCAGCAATAATTTTCTTTTTTATTTCATCTGCACTCTCTTTAATTAATGAATACGATTCACAATCCCACAAGGTAAAAATGGCATATTCAGATTGTTGAGTGACACGAACATCAATACGATACCTACGATACAAATTTATTAAATTAGAGAAATTCAGTTAGACAAAATGAGTTCTATTCATAAATAATTTCTAACCAAGCCTAGCTTGGCATAATGGCTGCACTTTGATTACCACACCCACCACAAATAACAGGCGACTCCAAAGAATCAACCTTTTTGTTACACTTGGGACATGCATCATAAACCCACCCATTCGCTATAAGCAACTTCTGGATGGTACCCACAATGACAACCATACATTCCTCTTTTAAAGTTAACAGAGGTGATGACAAATGCTGAATGTAGTTCCATAAAAAATTGAAATAAAGAAAATTAGAAGGTTAACAATACACCTTTTTAAGTTGGGCAATTTGAAATAAATTCTGGACTTTTGCATTATGCAGGAAACGATCTCCATTTGAATACTGAGAAGAACCTGAAATCTGGCTAGAGATTTGTGTATAGGAAACCAGTGTTGACTGGGTTGGGTCCATCCTGTACAATTAAATTAAACATAACTCAAACTACAACATTATTGTGGTCAAAAGTAAATAACATGAGACATTGGATAATTACAAATTCATCAATCGATCCTTGAAATCCATGATTTCCTTCATGTTGCTGTTTACAAATATATCAGAACCATACATCGAATTTTGGATTGAAATAGGATAAGGGCCTGTATTCAAAAAAACAAAGTTAATCCACTAACTTTTTCATAGTTATTCTATGTATACTACAACATAAGGTTATAGGCAACAAACCTCTAGCTTCTTTGATTTTTGCCATAGTGATCACCAAGACCACAGGTCCAGTTTTTATGTTTATCAAGATAGTCCTTAAGTTTGATAGCATGTTCCTCCCACAAGGTACAATTTATATCAGTTCCACTGAGTCATAATAACCACACAAAAGAATCACAAATCAGATATGAAAACAGGTGTGGTTTCTAAAAAAAAAAAACTGGTTGAGGCAGTCAAAAATACCATTCATCCTTCATAGTAAAAGACACTTTCTTTGGCTTTCCATCAAGGTTCCAATGACCAATTTCGATTAACTCACCAATCTTCAACCATACAACATAATTAAGTACTTTCACAAATAAAAATACAAGAAAGAAGATTATTAAACACTTACAACCCTCTGTACCTATTAAATAGTCTGGTGTGGCAGTGCTATCTAGAATGGAATCAAACTTTGTGAATGAGTACTTAGCAAGAGGCATTTCAGGCAGGTCGTGTCGTGTAATTTTAGTGGCTTTAAGCAGGTTAATTTTGAACACATGGTTCGTTGCCTTGTAGTGACCACTATTCTTTTCGACTTCAAAGTTTTGGATAACGTAAATTTGCCCAATCTCGAAGGTGTCCTTCACCATTCCTAAATCAACATTTTTCATTTGAGCCAGTATTTTACCACCCTGATGAAGGAACATTTCAGGTCATAGTTTAATAACTTGTGTGACATCATAAACTAACAGCAGCACATAGTCACAAAATGCTTTTTCATTTGTAAATAACCATACCTCCTTGTCCATTAATATAAGCTCAACAGTATGCCTACTTGATCTGGGAATAGTCCACAAGTTTATAACCCGCACAACAATTTTCCATGTTTCCTTTTCATCATTGATTTCAGATATCAAATTCAATCTACGTAACAATGTTGTTGAACAAACAACATGGTGTGGTTACTACTCATAAATGTAATGTTATATAATCAGCTAAAATAAATGAGACGAATATAGTTTAAATAAATAAGTAGGATATGTTGATTACCACCCGCCATTGAGCTTATGCTGAACCTTACTGGATCAATCTATTTATATGAGCCTATAACACAACACAAAAACCATGAATATCAACGAAAACTGCTGCAACAACTAATGCAATGTATAAAGACAATATTATGAACAGACATATACCTTGTATCAAAACCAACACAAAAACGATGAGAGTGAAGAAGGAGAGAAGCAGAATTTGGTATCCGTTTATACATGCAAAAGGATAAGAACCCGAAAAAGAAAGAGATAGAGATCGAACATACATGCAAAAGGATAAGAACCCAGAAAAGAAAGAGACAGAGATCGAACATACAAGCAAAAGGATAAGAACCAAGAAAAGAAACAGACAGAGTATATCCACTATATAAATGAATAAACAGAGTATATACATGTCAATGTTGGGACAGTGATCAATACCTTGTATCAAAACCAACACAAAAACGATGAGAGTGAAGAAGGAGACAAGCGGAATTTGGTATCGGTTTATACATGCAAAAGCAGAAGAACCAAGAAAACAGAGAAAGGAGATCGAAGATGAAAATGCTCACCAAAGATTTAGCGGGACTGCTGAAGCAATTTGTTTAACAACTGAATGATGAAGAGGCGTGGGAAAGAGAAGCTGTGTGTGAGGTATCGTAACAGAGTTAACATCACAATTTGTTGAACCACAAATCAGTAGGTAATGTAACACAGTAAATGTCAGATTATGAGGCATGGGAAAGAGAAAGATTAAGATTCTGAAATTTGAATGATGAAGAGTGTGTGAAGAGCTTTCCATTGCCTTTCCACGGTTAGCTTCAACACTGGTTACAGAGGTCCTCAACGGTTTGCATGTCCCAACAGAGGTTTGGAATTGGCTGAGAAAATGACACGAAATGTGGCGTTGCCATGTAGCATCTGAAGCTAAGATTTATTGTGAGCCTGCCAGCTGGATTCCGAAGCTGAGAATGCACCAAAAGTGGACACGTATCTAGAAAAATGTTCTTTTATTACTGTATAGAAGAGGCTATACCACTTACTTTCAACATTATTACTCGGATATAACTTACTCTTTTATATACTTGAATATTTTTTAAGTGTTCTTGTTCATTTATAATTATTGCTTCCTGAACATATTAGTTAAGTAGTTCCAACCTGTTACATAGACAAATAAAATGAGACGCTTTGGCTAGCACTTGTTGACAGTTTAGCTTCCTATCATGGAACACATATTGATTTCTCCTATACCATATAGCGGAGAGTATCGAATATCTTCCTAACCTAACGCCTACATGCTACATATCCATGATCCAACATTTAAAATAAGGCGGTATATGTTGGCTAACACGAAGCCTAATGGGGGATGCAAACCAAACTGATTGGCTTCGAAGCATGCAAAAGGTTGTACAGATGCAAAACAAATAAACATAAAGTTCTTACTTAAGCACGGATTCTTATACATTGAATAAAAACAACTTTTTAATAGAATATTGCTACACCATACAAATAGACTTAAATATATTTTTTCTTTATGTAGGTTAACATTTTTTATTTATTTTTATCCATGTAAATTTATTTTTTTAATTTCAATTATTGTAAATTGATGTTTTTCTAATATTGATCCTTTTGTAAGTTTTTTTTTGGTTCAATTTTAGTATTTATAAGTCTATTTTTTTTAATCTTAGTCCATTTAAGATTATAATTTTTCATTTATATATAGTCCCATAAGTTTACGTTAACATGAATAAAAATTTGGAAAAACACAAAATTTCAAGGACTAAAAAAGAGTAAAATATTTTATGGGGACAAAAATTGAAAAAAATGCAAGCTTATATAAATTAAAATTAGAAAAATAAATTTATTGAGACAAAAAATGAGAAAGTGTTAACTTACAGGAACTACAAACATGTTTAAGTCACACAAACAATTGTAACTAAAAAATATATTATTGATAAAAAAAGTAAAGATATGATATTTTTTGTGGAGCTTATTTTGTTTTTTGACAGTAGTGTGGACTATGTGCCTATTTAAGCACTCAAGAAGTGCTGGTACGTTGGAGACATTAGGTGTTTATGACATATTTAAGTTTAAAAAATAAAAATGAGTGATGTGTTATAATGAGACTCATTTAAGTATCTAATAATAATGGATTTGGATCCTCTCCCATCCAAAGTAATTGGAGATTCTCGAATTAGAGAAAGGAGCATCATTGGATCAGGTGTCCCACTGAGATCTGTTCACTTAAACTCACCATTTCATTAAAGGCTCTCTCAAACATTTTAACCTTCTTTCCCTAAACTCACTGTTTCAATTCCTGATGGTTTAAACCCTAATTTCTCTAATTGGAGATTGCGACTCCAGCTTCCCCCTTCTTTCGAAATTACGACGACGACACCACCATTTGCGGCAGCGACAACGATACCGGCTATCTTTGGCGGTGGCAACGGTGACACCAATTGTTTGCAGCGGAGGCGCCAACGATACCAAAATTTGCGGCAACAATGAAGACAACACCAACATATGTGGGGGAGACGACGACACCAGCTATCTGCGGCGGTGATAACGAATATGCACTTGAGGTTCTGTCAGCTCCAGGTAAGGTTCCTTCCGCACTAGTCTTTCTCTCCCCATGCTGATTTGTTTTCGTGTTGGTGACTATTTCACAACTCAAACACTTTGATGATTTCACTGTCGCTTCTTCGTGTGTCTCTGCGTGCTCCTAATAGTTCATTCACATTTTTCTTTTAAGCCATAAGTTGATTTAAGCCAATTGTTTTCTTGGACATTTAGGTTGCTATCAACTTGGTCCAAGCCTCCTCAAACTCAAGATCAATGTCAAAGTCATACATGCATTTGTTGAATTCTTTTAAGAAATGACTTCCTTCTTTCATTAAATTTCCAAGGTGGGTGTTTAACTCCATTTTGATGCAAGTGCCATATACATAACCATGGCGTGTCTCGAGCATCACTTCAACAAGTGCCTTAGCCATTGCTTGGTCTTGGTTGGTGAAAATAGTTTGTGGCTTCTTTTAATTGTGTGCTTCTAGGAATGTCTTAAATAACCATACAAAAGATTTTGTTGTTTCATGATATAACAAAGCTGCACTAAAGATCATTGAACTCTATAATGGTTAAGACCCAAAAATAAGGCAAACGGCTTATTTGCTTGATCGGTGCAATATGTAGTATCTAGATAGACAACATCACCAAAATACCCATAATCCAACATCATTTTTGCATCTACCTTGAGTACATTTGTCATTTGTTCATCAATGTCCATCTGGTATGCGTGGAAAAACAAAGGATTCTCTAACAACTACTGTTGGAAGTATTGCATCAGACAACCAACTTCCTCGTACACCATACTTCTTTGTCTTTTTGCTTTAAGGTAATTCTTTGCATCTAACTGAGTATATCCACACTACTACAAAAGATGTTATTTACGACGTGGCAACAAAGACGGTTGTCTAAAACTGTCGTTGAAGACAACACGGTGAAAGTCTTGTAATTATGTGGAATGTGTACGAAGACGGTTTTTGAATAACTGTCTTGGAATGGTGAGTTTAAGGACGGTTATTTGAAAAACTGTTGTTGAACAGGGAGTACAACGACGGGTTTTTCAAAACTATCGTAGTTGAATCGTGAGTACAAAGACGGTTTTACAAAACCGTTTTTGAATAATATAACTTATTTTTTCTCTCAGTACGTCACACACAACCCACTGTCACTAACCCTCCTCTCACTCGCGCCTAAGCTTCTTCTCTACTTTCGTTTGTTGTGTCACGTCATTGTGGAGTCCCTCTAAGGTAAGAGTTTGTTTGACCCTTGAATGTTCTCTCTCTGACTCGTGTGTTTGTTTTTGTGTTTACATTTGTTACCCTCAAACCTCCGTGCCGTCTCTCACTCAAGTTTTCACTGTGCCCTCTACGAAGCTATGCCGACACAGTTCCTCTATCAACTGTCTCCGTCAAAGCTGTCTGTGGAGGTAAGAACCCCTGTCCGTGAAGTGTTTCTTTTCCTTCCATGTGGGTACTATGGTTGCATCCATGGCCCTTTTGACTGTGTTGTGTGTAGTCAGGGCAACAAGGACTAATTTATTCATTTTCTTGATTACTCAATTGTTTTGAGTTCTATGAACTTAGGATTCTTAGTACTAAACCAAAATGAGCAAGATGTTGACCCATTCTAAGCATTTGCAAACTCTGCCTATTCTCTTATAACCCATTAATTATACTCCTGGTGCCATTTTCTGTATTTTTTATATCTATATATACAAGCATTTGCTGATGTAAAAAAAAAAATGTTTTCTTCTCAGCATAACTCATAAAGTAAAATAAATTTATTTTTTGTCAGTTTTGTCTGAGACCTTAAGCGAGCCTGTGATAAGTGATAACTAACTGTTAACTATCACCACTCTAAATTAAGCACAACATTGATGATATCAGAGTCAATTTTTCCGCTGACATAGAATTCATCGATGTTAGTCACTGAATAATGAATATGTGAATAATGCTTTGAAAAATGTAATTCCTTGAAGCATACCAAAGATAATATAGAGATAAATTAAGCCTGACATGATATGGAATTGTTGGTATTATTGACATAACCATTGGCCCATGGGACTAGCTGAAGATTGACAATGCTGATTCAGCTTATCCTTAACAATGAAACTTGCACAAGATTGAGAAACACTGTCATAGTAAACTGACAGTTTAACTTTCTGATGAGCATATGGTGTATTAATGTTAGCACCATGACCAACATTAATAGGCTGTATTTTGTAGGGATTTGTTGCACAAAGCTGTTGGTTAATTTTTCTTCTTTCCGTGCAATAACAACCATTGATATCAAATGTAAGATTTTAGTGCTCCCCATTAAATCATTGGAAAAATTTCTACTGACAAGTGCTGAATCATCCCACTTGACATTGACTCATGTTCTTTACTGATATGCTTGCAAAAACTTAAATCCTTGGATTTTATAAGGATCATATCGTGTAGCAAGTCATCAACAAGACAACTGTTAGCTTTGCCATCTATGGTAAATGAAGAGACTTGCACTAAACATCCGCCAATCAACTCTGATAAATATTGTTGTGCAGTGTCCTCTACTATTTTTCGTTCTTCCTCTTTTACCCATTGCCAAATTAATCTATTTGAGTTAACTTCATATTTGAGTTATCATCAATTTGTTTCAATCAATTTCTTTATTGGCATAGGTCTGCATGACACTTCAACTGTTTCATATTTTCAAGATTGTCAAATAATGTTGAAATTCTCCAAGAAAAAATATTGTTTTTCCTTATCGTAGTTTAATTTTTTTTTCCGAGACCATTTTTAGGCCACTAGATGGTAGAGTTCTTCCAAGTATTTTAGATGACTACCTGAAGAACTTGAATGCTCAATGTAAGAACCATTTTTTATTTTGAAGAGAAATAAAAAGTGTCATGTGATATTAGATGTCCTTTAATTGATAAGTATATTATAAATTGTTTAAATTTAAAAATAGTATTAAATAATTGCATAGCGTAAAATTTGGAGGCATTGCCTCAAGCTGCATTGCATGTGTCTACTTCAAGATTGCAGACAACAAAAATAACAAATAACAGCTTAAGTTTTGTTAGTTGATTCTTTACACAACTTTGAAACTTGTGGCTGCACATGAAATCATTGGAGCATGGTTTCTGTGTGAGGGATGAATGGGCTATGGTTGAAGAAAATTTGGCAAGTGTAAGTAGATGTTTTGATCGGTGTCGTGGAAACGTGAAGCAACTTTTTCATGCTTCTGCCTATGTTCCATACTAGACGTGGAGAGAGAAGATCTTGATCCACATTTCTCAATTTTTTTGAAAACAAGGCTTGGATCCACGTTCAAGCAACAAAATCACATCAAAATGGTAAAATGACGCAAAAGCTACATTTACTTGCTTCTGTATGGACATCATGTGAATCTCATTCAAACACACACTAAGTTGTAGCAGATTACTTAACATTATGTAAAGATAGACTAAATAAAGAAACATATAACAGTAGCTAGTTAAACTGCCGTACATGACTCTCAGGAGACTTTAAAGAGACATTTCCTCAAGTTAAAGGAATTTAAAATATTTTACAGCAGAGCAGATAAAGGAAAATATGTATAACATGCAGGAGCATTGTGGAGGACTTAAGCTAGAATATAATAACTATGCATGAAATATCATGATAGCTTCCCTGAGATCTAGCTTCTTTAATTAACTTCTTGGATGCTTTTTGTGCATCATCCACATCCCTGATACAGTCACAAGCCTCCTAATTTGCCATCACCTGTGATGGAGGAGTCAATACAATAACAATACTGTTTCTTAAAATCTAGGTTCTTACATTTGCCATTATTACATGCCAAGTGCTTAATTAATGTTGCATCCCAAACGTGGGTTTTCCCCTGTAATTACATGAGTTGATATATTGGTATGTTATTTTGTTATAGATTGAAAAAAAATAAAACTCATGTATAAAAAAAGAAAATAAACTTGTCCACATAAAAGAAAGTCTAAAAAATGGAGATGAAATTAAGAATTTATTATCTAATCATTTATGAAATGATTTTAGTCACTTATTTCCCTGTGTGATTGAAGGGTAAAACCAGAACAAAGGGTAATTTCCTATTTTCTTTATAGACAATGTTTCTATAGTTAAGAACACAGTCCAAGAAAATGCAAATTCTAGAGTTTGTTTTCGTATATTGAGCACATATGAGTATTGTATATTTTAGTATAATTAACATATAGATCAAGTTTATACTTTCAGTATAATTAACATATAGTTGCTTAGTAAATATCACTAAAAACTGTTCCAAGTTATTCTGGAATAAGTTAGCAATTGATTACATAATTGAAATTATTCCTCTTCCTTTCAAAATTTCTTACCATTTACATTTATGGCTTTGCATTGCATCTCCTGTATCTTTCTTTAAAATTAAAATTCGTGGAAGCTAGATTTCTTCATGCTATACTTCAGCCAAAGTGTCCTCATCATCAATTAAAAGATACATTCAATATCCTCGTACCTTCCATAGGCCATCACTTGCCAAAATGATGAATTCAGAGTCTTCATCAATCTTTCGAATCGTCACATCTGGTTCTGCCGTAATGTGCTCCTTCAGTTTTCCATCTCCAGTCGTGTCATTGCTAATTGGCCATCCACTTTGGGAACATTCCCTAATTAAATCATATATTTTTGGCAATTCAGTACTTAAGCCTCATTAATGACCCACTTTCAACCAATTTTAATTACTCATTATCTGGTTTCTTAGACACAAAACCTCCTCTACTCTCAATAAGATCTTTTTCCTTCTCTGGTTCATGATCCACAGGAAGTGGTTTTGCTCGACCATTTTTGCATGATATTGCTTGAGGATCACCAATGTTGGCTACCAGTAGCTTTACTCCAGAAATTAGTATTGCTGCAACAGCTGTTGATCCTCCACGTGAATCAGCTATGTTTTCTAAATTCTCATCATCTGTGGCTTTACATGCTTTCTTAACAGCATGCACTGGATGTTCCCAAAATTCAGGCTATCCATGCATGATTAAGATATCAAAAGGAATCAGCTAAAACTGTCATGTTTTTTGCAATGTTATTTGAGAGCCTGTCAAGTCCTTCATAGAGCCCTTTTCATGTCTCTTTTTAGGCTGCTTTTTCTTTTAATTATCAAATATCATTTTTTTCTATCAAGGGATATGATATTACAGGCTTAATTTGAACTTTGATGAACGAATTTAGAAAATTGAGGAGTAAAAACATTATATTGTCTTAGAGCATCCTCTATGTTATTTGACAAATATTGTTTGACATAATTCAAGAAGTTTCAACGTAGCTGGCTGGGAAGGAATATATATAAAACATGTTGACCACTGTATATATGAAGATATCTGAGAGTTGAGATGGAGTGTGTGTTACCTTTCTCTGACATTCAGGCATGCCCTCTGATTATGAAGTAGGAGTCACTTAGGGGGAGAATAGAAATAGGTGCTAGCCAGAGTCCAGAAGTGAAGAAGAAAGGAAAATAGGGGTAGAAAATGAGTGTGCTTAAAAGGCAAGGTATACACAAGGACAAATAGTCCAGCTATATTTAATTTGAAATTAAAAGGAAAAAAAATAAGGGGTTATTTTATATTGAGAGAGAAATAGAAAGCAATTCGTGGAACTAGGATTTTAACATTTTAACAAATTGTCTTAGAATACTGACATTTTTAACATTTTGTAATGAAAAAATAAAACTATCTAAGATGTCATAGAATCGATGTAGAAAGAAACATACTAAGGCGGTTATAACACCATAGAAAAAATAAAAATAAAACTATCATGGAAAATGTTCACTTTTTACGATGACAACTTCAGAGCTTGTTGTCAAACCATGGTAGAATGGTCAAAAGAATCAACTTGAAAAACGTTTTTTCTAGTGCCAACATGAGATAAATGCCATACTCATGTGCTCATAATTCGAAATGATTCCTTTTTTTTGTAGTCTAGCATCATCAGCTACATCAATCTCATAAGCTTGAACTTCTGTTATTTTACAGTGCGAAGCAAGCATGTGCATTGTCTCCGAAAGTTGAAAGTTGTAATGAGTGATTATGGTCTACTACAAAATCATGTGTTGCATATTTTCCATTCTTACCCAATGTCACTCCCGTTAGTTTTGTTCTCGGCTCTATGCTTGGTAACTTGTCAATTTCATTTGTCTAGCTTTTGAAGTCTCTCTATATAACAAACATATCTGCAAGAGGTTATACACCATCTTCCTTTTGCTTGTTTTGGAATTGTCTTTATCTCCAAAACCTACTTTGCTACTGCATTCATTCCAAAATTCCAATGCTTCTACATTTTCAAACTCTAAACCAACTCTCAGCTTCCAATCAACATTTTTTGATGTCATATTTAGTACCCTAATTCAAATTAAAAATAAGAAATAAGAAAAAACTCAACATGATCATAATAATAATCAATAAAATTGGTAGTTTCTATTAAAATGCACAAACTTACAATACTTTAAATGGCAAACTTTGCCTTTTTGTAGTGTAGAAACCTCCTTCCTTTGCATTGTGTTTTACTGCTAACATTTTAGCATGGAAATCCCCTTCCTTTGTGTGGCGGCCAACTGCACCTTAATCATCAAAGAGAGGTTGAAGAAAAAGAATTCATCAAGTGTCACAGCCCATGTACGCTTCCAATCAGTATCACAGTCCGCAGTCTGCACATTTTGTTTCGTGGGAAAACACACAAGCTTCAGCGAGGAGAAAAAGAAGAGTCACGTTTGAAATGGCCTATAGTGAAACAGTGAGTTTAAGTGAATGGATCTCAGCCGCACATTTGATTCGACTACGCTTCTTTCTTTAATTGGAGAATCTTGAATTACTTTGGATGGGAGAGGATCTAAATCCAATAAGAAGTGACTCTAAAAGGTTAGCAAAACAATCAAATATTTGCTAGGGCTAGCAGCTTAGGTTGTTTGATAGAAATTGAGGCTTGATTTGGTTGTACAACTAATCGTTGCGTCTAAAACTAACATTTATGTTGTGACTCTTGTTTTTTAACTTTGTTTAGAACATTACCACAAAAATCCTATTTATTTTTTCAAGAAAGAAAAAAAAAATAGAGTAAATTATACTCGCATCTCCTGTTTTTTTTTTTTTCAAATTACACCCGTAACCCTCTTTTTTTACACCCTACAAAAAACTCTTTAATTATTTAATTCACATTACATTCAGATCCCTTTCCTCCTAAACACTATTTAATAATTTAAAAGAAAGTAGATACATGTTAATCATATGATTTTTAATGAAAATTTATATCTAAAATACCTTCATCTTTTTCAAAATCACATCTTGGATTTTACAAATCCTCATCTTCAACAATCCCTTATCACTTACCACCAACTCCTCCTCCTCCTCCTACTCATCCTCCTCCTTCCTCTCCCACGACATCATCATCTCTTCCTCCTCATTGTCGTCCTCGTCTACCAATACGGCATTTGGACGCACCCACTCTTGTAGGAGCAACCACCACCATTGTAACTATCGTCACTATCGCCATATCCACCTCCACCACCTCCTCGTCCCCCGTCGTAGCTTCAGTCATCATCACTGCTGCATCTGATTCCCTGGACACTGACTTTAATTAACGATATTAGCAAAAGGAAGTAAAAGTAATGTATAAAAATGGAGGGATATCAGGTGCAATTTGAGAAAAATATAGGAAGTGTGCATGTAATTTACTTTAATGGACAATTTTGTTTTCTTAGATATTTCAATTGATGTTAGTTAACGACTTTAACAGAACGAGATAAAAGTAATATGTAAAAAATGGAGGATTATCAGGTGTAATTTGATTAAAATATAGGAGGTGTGAGTGTAATTTATTCAAAAAAAATAATGTGGCTAGCCATTGCAACCTCACCTAACTGAAAAAGGGACAATAATCAAACAACCAAAATAATAATGTGGCTAGAACTCAAAGCTCCCTAACTTTGTAACAAAATAATTGGACATAAGTGATTAATGTGTTGAAGTTAAAAGTTAAATGGTGTAGATAGTATCTGATCCTTGATAGAAATAATTCTTGACTTTACTTACCTTTTGATTAAATTTTGAATTAGTCAGACTCTGTTTCTCCTAATGAACTGAAAGGTTATAAAAAATCCCTGACTTGTTAAACATTAATTCGTTTTATTGATAAGGCGCCTGATAGGATAATGGGCTTTAGACCCAAAATTAAATAACGTACAGATTATATTAGATTAGATGGAGTTAAGCTATTTCAATATTTAATATTTTATTATTTTGCATTTTTTTTCTGTTATTCCCTAAAGTGAATTATGGATTGTGTAATATTAATTAAGTGGATAATGATAAATGTATTAGGAACTTTATGATGGGGGTATTGGTTAAATTAATTTTTTAAATACTTAAATACTTTAATTTTTATGTATTATAATTTTGTAATTATATATAAGTGTGTATTCTGTAAATTTTTTCCATTAAGTTTTAGAACCTTTTACCTTTTTTTTTCCTTCTAGAGGAAACCTTGTTGCATAATCCTTTATTAAATATGATCCTTTATTAAATATGAGAAAAAAATATTTGACTCTATTTCATTTACTTTGTTCAATTCGTATATTGATATTATCATCAGATTTAAATATCTTTTCGGTTCTTATAATTTAATATATATATATATATATATATATATATATATTTGTTTCTTTAGTTCTTATAAATTATATTTGTTATGTTTTTCATCTTTAAAACAATGTAAATTGAAACAATAAAAAGTACTGTGTGAATCACTTTAAGGATAAAAAAAATTAAACAAACATAATTTAAAAAATAACATATTTTTTCAAAATTAAAAAAGGTCAAAAAAATTTAAAAATATTTAAATCTTACTTATTCTTTATTTTATTGTAGCGCGTGTATGACCAACTATCAATGGTCACCAACGGAACGTGGCAAAGAGGCGTTATTAACCAGCTCTTACTCGTGGACCCCATCATGCATGAGATTTCTAGCAATTATTAACATTTTTTTAAGTTGATTATTCAATTATTAAATTAATCAAACATATGTTTTTGCCGTGCTTTTCTTTATAGGATGATGTGGAAGGTTCAGTCCTTTTAGTATATTTTTTTTTATTATAGAAAAAATGAATAGTCAAGATAAGTAATTATAATACAACATTCAAATAATATATTTGTAAAAAATAATGGTCTCTTAACTATTTTGTTTTTTTTTTCTTAAAAAAAAAGCATCTTCTAGAAGTTTACTTTTCAGCTCAGCTGTACAAAGTTTACCTTAGACATATTCAACTCAGTTGCTGACCGTTTTGCTAAGCAAGGTTTATCAAGGGATCCTGGGATTGTCTTTTTCGTTTCTGCTAATGTCTTTTCCAAGTTTGTGAGCCATGTTTCATCAGGAAAAAGAAAAAAAAATAGAAATGGTGAAAAACAATCAAATTTTGGCATGCCCATTTACGTTTCTACTCAATAATATAAATGATTTGGTTATAGGTAGTACTCAATAATATAAATGATTTGGTTATAGGTAGTCACGTAGTGATCGACATCCTTAGTCCGTATGACAATTGGCCTACAACTAATCCATAACTGACTGCGTTTGATCCCATAAAAGAGATAGGCACGTAGTGCATGTTTAATTTTAGGTATCCGAATTCTAGTTAGTTGTTTCCCTTTGCACATATTGCAACAAGAATCCCTACATACTAAATAAAGAATTTGTTTAATTTATTTCAATAATTTTCTGGTAAAAATTATCAATGCATAGATACATTTTTTTGACATATTATTTCAACATGTTTTTCATTATTAAGTGATATATTTTCGTGATGTTTAAATCAAACAAAGGATGTGAGTAAAAAGAAAATCAAAATAAAGAATGAGTCAATATAATTTGGTGGGTTGTATCATTCATACTAACAACTAAGGGCGTTACACAATGGTCTGAGCCTGATCGACTAATCCAAAGCTTGATGTATATAAAATATGGCCAAATAAAATTTAAGGTCGAAAATATATTGGGTCGATTCGATCCGATCTAAACATTTATTTAATCTAATATATGCTGACTCGAAGTAGGTACCTGTCAAAAAAAATGGTAGTAGGTAGGGTCAAATCCGTTGACCAGAAAATTCAAAATGAAAAGCATGTTACCTCAGAATTTTATTTTATTTTTCTTATGTGATAAAATCCTATAGTTTTTATAATATGACGAGCTTCTTGTATTATTTTGCAATGATTTTCAATTTTCTTTTATTATATTATACTCATTTTGTGTGTCTGATGAAATCCATCAAGTTATGATTTGTGAATATATTATTTATTAAATAAATACTTTTAATGTATTAATTTAAAAGTATATACATGACAACGTTATAATTAGTTATTTTAGAAAAGTGTTTATTCTATATAACTATTGCATATTGTTGAAAACATGAAAAGTATATTTTTTTGTCACTTATAATATTTTAGAAAATTATATAGATTTAGTTCCTATATAGTTTAATACATTTCTAATTCTTACATTAATTTAAAAACATGTTTTTTAGTTCATAATGAAGGACTAAAATCATGCTACTTATGACAAATGAAGGGACGGAAGCTAGACATGTTAATTTTTATAGAGATTAAAAGCAACATTTTGAAATATTCTAAACAACCAAAACATATATTATTTTCTAAAGAATTAATACTATATCATTTATGCTGTTAGAAAAACAAAAGTCTAAAAAATCACTAACTTACAATTAAATTGACCCAAGCCTAAAAGGTTGGCGTAATGATATTATAATCAGCTGATGTTCAAATGTAAAGGAACAATATATTTAGTAGGATGATCCTTTTTATTTTTAATTTTCAAAAAGGATTATTAATCCTTAAATTTTCGAGGAATCTTTCATCACCAGTGTTTGTATTTGATTTTTTTTTATATTAATGTCTAATTCAGTAGGTTTGAGAATATTTATGATCTTTGATTCATACAAAAAATTAAAATAGACCCAAGCCTCATCAAGCCTATTTTTCTTTTATGTTTGTACATGCTTGTACTTTTATTGTTGCTGAATTGGTGTACATACTACTACTAGTACTTTATTTACAAATATAATTTCTCAGTTCATTTTTTTTCCCAAGCCAACACCCACGTCACCTCTCCTCCCTCTCATAGCTTCTTTTTATAGCCATTCTCTCACCCCCTTGATCATCCAATCCCACTTTTCTTTGAGCAAAACCAAGAAACCCTTCACACAAACCGCATCACCAACCATGGCCACCAAACTATTCCTCACATTGTTCCTCCTCTCTTACACCCTCTCCAATGTATTAGGAGAAGAAACAGGCTTCGTGGGCACACTAAACCCCAAATCCTTAGGCCTTCACAAGAAACAAACCCTAAGCCACTTCAAATTCTACTGGCACGACATAGTGAGCGGTGGAGCCAATTCCACCGCAGCCACAGTCATCCCACCACTCCACAAATACAACACAACCACTTCCTTCGGCATGGTCAACGTGATGGACAACCCCTTGACGTTGGGCCCCGAGTTGGGCTCCAAGCTCGTGGGCCGGGCCGAAGGGTTCTACGCCCTAACATCACAATCCCAGATCAATTTGCTCATGGTCATGAACTTTGCCTTGTTAGAAGGGAAGTACAACGGGAGCACCATAACTATCGTGGGGAGGAATGCTGTTAGTGAAAATGAAAAGGATATTCCTGTGGTTGGTGGGAGTGGGATTTTTAAGTTTGCTAAGGGATATGCTCATGCCAAGACCTACTTCTTTGACCCCAAGACTGGGGATGCTATCACTGAGTACAACGTTTATGTCCTCCATTACGAGTAAACTATTGATTTGATCTCTCAAATATCATATTTTCTCTTGAAGATAATCTTTACAATAATTGTATCAATGGTCTCTGAAGTATTCAATACCCATCATTTAGTCGTTACGGTTATATATTTTAATAATCGTAAGCGACTCATTTGAAGAATTTTTTCCAATAATTGAGAGATTATTTAGTATGATTTCTAATCATTAAGAGATTGGTTGTGTTATTTTTTTATGAGAGAAATAATACTTAGAAATGAAATTGATGATTTATATTGTGAGAGACTTTTTCTATTTTATCTTTATTTTAGGGTTTTTCTTTTCGAGTTTATTTTTGTCTTTTTTTTTAATGGTTGGTACTTGCTACGATGATTTGAATAATCAATTCATGTTTGGAAAACTTTAGAAAAGGAATATAATATTTAATGTTTTACTTGAAATAGTAAAAGAATAGGGATTCAAATCCTGTTTCCGTAACATTTTGAATTTATAAAAACAAGAATTTACTAAATAAAAAAAAAAAGAGAGCATTATACATAGTGAATTCTATAACACTTTTCATACTATAATTATTCTATAACACTTTTCATACTATAACTATTAAATACATAGCTAAATAACTAATGAATGACATAGTGGTGTTAGCTAGGTTCTGCTTCATTTACATTTTTTTTTTTTGTGTAAAATTTCTTTGTTGGAACCACAATCACATTCGACGACGAGTGAAATTAATTTTTGACTAGTGAATTGGATAGTATTCATGATCTCTAATAAAAAATAACACAAATGAAACTGAAAATATATTTCATTAACAGCTGAAATTATAGGTTCCTTCAAAATGTAATATATCCCGAGATCAATACTTGAACAGCTGTTAAGTAATTAACAAGCTTACGATTATTTACAGTATAATTTTTGTACACTCTCAATTAATTAAAAATGATCATATATAATAATTTTACTAAATTTTATAATAATCATTTTAAAAACCATTCTTAACATGATTTTTGGTTAGCTAACAATAAAAATTAAACTCTTTTTATTTAACATTTATCATAAAAATATTAATTTAATAGGATGGAAATTGTGCAATTAAATATCGTATAATTATCAACATGTTGTTTTTAACAAGTCTGCGTGAAGATATCCAACATCAGATATTCCTACATTAATATCTACAATCCCTTTACTATTTCCATAGCAAGAAATTATATATTTTATTAAAGATATTTTTTGCGCAAATTACTTTAAATAGATAAATCAATCATTTTTCCATACCTACTAATTGGTAATTTGAGTTGTACTAGCTAGATTTGAATCTTTTAAACAAGATTTCAGGTTCAGATTTTGTTGATGAAAAATGTAATTAAGAGGAAAAATCCTGCTAAAGCTAACCTACTCGGTTTTCTAATAGATTAATTAATAAACTGATGATTATATATTCCCTACTAATAGTGAGAAAAAAATCTAGTATAGTTAACTCCTCCTTATATTTATCTTTTCGACATAAAGGGAACTAAACAGGAAGCAAGAAACTAAAATAAAATAAGAGGACCCCTAGTAACATATTCTTTCTAATGCATATACTACTGATATTGTTTAGAATTTATTTAAAAAAATACAAAATCAAGATAGAGACTCGTTAAATAACAAGTGGGATATTTTTTTTTTTTTTGTGAATTTCAATAAATTTTAGTCTACCATAAAAAGTGTGCTCAAAATATCGTGTTAGAAAATTTGTTACTAAGACTACTAAAAAAATAAAATAATGCAAATAACTTTAATAAATAAATAAAATACAAACGTCTTCAACAATCTC
The DNA here is from genome assembly GCA_013407115.1 of Glycine latifolia. NCBI lineage: Eukaryota > Viridiplantae > Streptophyta > Magnoliopsida > Fabales > Fabaceae > Glycine > Glycine latifolia. Next base: position 28,580,234 of record CM023941.1, read on the forward strand.
AACACTTAAACCTTTCAAATGCTTCAAATATAACATATAATTGGGATTTAACATACCAAATTTCTTCTTTGGTGAAGGAAAAGTAAGTTCTATATAGAAGAAAATGTAAGTGCAGAGAATAGAGAAACAATACCACAACATTACTCAATATGAGCACAACCTCTTTTTTTTTTTTTTATCATCAATATATAGGAATTTAAGAACTATTGCATGCTCTCTAAGTATCTCTTTCTCTGAAAAAGGATTTCTGGAATCAAATAAAATGAGGATTACTTCACAACTTAACAAGTCTTTGAGAGTAATTGTGTTTGGCAGGTGGGGGACTGTACAAAGTTGAAGTTGTGGCACCAATTAGGTGGTATGGGTGATTTCTCTTTTGCTAAAAAATATAGGGGGATTTCCATGAACTCGGTGCAAAAAGATTCGTTTGTGGGTGAGAGTGGTTCATGGATAAATGATCAATGGACAAGTGGGATCTTAAGTGGAGGAGACCATCGTTTAAGTGGGAGATTCCTTTTGTGGATTGTTTCTTGCTTGATTTGGAAAGGATTGGCCTCAACCAATGAGTGGAGGACAATCTCTTATGGAAAAGCACATCAACAGGGTTGTATAGTGTTAAAGATATATGCATATAAGGTCTTGATAACATCTAAATGTTGATGCTTTTTCTAGGTTGTGAAGGTTGAAGGTCCCATCTAATGTTGCGGCTTTCATTTGGAGGTTATCTAAAGGTATATTACCATCTAAAGTGAATTTGAGAAGGAATATTATGTTGCAAGATTTGGATTATACGTGTTCCTTTTGCGGCGGGGAAGACGAAAATTTGGATCATTTTCTGTTTAGGTGCAGTTTCACACAGTGTATGGTGCTATTGTTATCATTAGTTGGGTATGTCTACGGTACAACATTGGGATTGGAGGAATCATTTTTTTTTTCCAACATAACTATCATTGGCTTGGGAAGGGGAAAACCAGAGTATGGGGATCTGTTTGGTGTGCAGTGGTGTGGGCTCTCTGGCGTCATAGCAACAACATTATCTTCAGACAGCATATCTTAGATTTTGATTCAGTCATAGAACATATTGAGATTTTATCTTGGAGTTGTTTAAATGCAAAATTGAAGTGTTTTAAGTATTCTCGCTATGAATGCCATGCTAACTTAGCTCTCTGCATTAAAGCTCTGCAGTTTGGTGCTATACCTGTAGGCATTTTGATTTTTCTTTAGGAGATGGTTCTTTCGGAAATCATAACTTCTCTCTTTGTCGAGCTCTCTGCATTAAAGGTCTGTAGTTTGGCCTTTCTAGTTGTTTATCAATGATATTTCAAGTGACATCTAACCTTGATTTTGGTTATTGTTTGCTTTTGAGAAAAAAGGTTTTAGTAGAAAGCTTGTGCATTTTTTTAAAGTTTTTCTTATATAGTTCAAGAAAGATTTGGGTTTAGCCAAGACTTGTCTTGATTTGATTTGTTTGTAAAGGATTTATAATTTTAGGGAAAAATGTCAACAAGTTTTGTTGAGGACTGGATGTCGAAACATTGGAGTGATAAAATCAGAATAAATCTCTTTCTTATTTTTCTCTAACCCTTTATTTTATGTCATATACTTATATTTCTTGAATCTTATGCATAGTTATCTATTAGGTTCAGATAAGGAGCATATTAGTTTTTCATCAATCACACTTTCTACATCAGAAAGATTTAGAGTGTGACACCTAAAATAATAATTTGATTTCAAAGTTTGTGCTAGTAAGGAGGACTCAACCAAACCTCTCTTTCCCAATTTTATTTTTGACATCATGCATGCTTTTAATTTGATAGCACAAAGATTATGCCGATACAAAGTCGCCCATAACACAAGAAGGTATAGATTGTACTAGTGCTTTTGTTAGCACCTTTATTCCCGCTTTCAAAAGTACTTTGCCTTCTAACCATTTAGTTTCTTCCACACTCTATGCCGGACAAACTGAAAAATGTACTTGGATCTTCCCCCTAAAGTTGAAGACCCAAAAATCTCTCATAACTTTTCACTTCCTTTACACGAAGCAACCTTTTAAGGGCATTAATTTTGAAATTATATTTAGGCCTCAAGAGATCTTTGATTTGTCCAAGTTTATTTTCTGACCAAACGCTAATTCATAGGTCTTCAAAATGTCTGATAGGTAGCTCACTTCCTCCATGGCAATACGAGTGAAAATCAGTAAAAAAAAAAAAAGAAGTGAAATAACAAGAGCTTTGGGACAAATCTTAGTACTGTGGAGGAACTTGAGAGATCAGAAGGGTTGAGAAAGCTACTGCACCGGATAACAAGGCAATGAAAAAGAGTATCTTCTTATCTCAAGCCCTTATGGGAAAGAATTCCTTCTGCGGTTAACTGTTTAAAAGAAACTAAAAAAGTCACAGTAGTGACACATCTGATTATTAAATTAATCCATGTTAACAGAAATTCCATAGATCTTATCACCATTTCTAGAAAGCTCCACTCCACTCTGTCATATGCTTTGGACACATCTAGTTTTAGAGCCATGTGTCCCTTTCTTCTTGTATCAAAACAGGCCCAATAACAGGATCTACATTAGTCCTAGATTCGATATGCAGTCTGCGTTTTAACCGACGTTAATTAAGGCTTATGCACTATTGCTATTATTAAGTTGTTAATTTTTCCTTTTCTTTTTTTTTTAACCTTTTTCCCCTTAGAAATCTTTTTTGAAAGTATTTGCACTGCCTAGATTGTTAAATTAGTAGAGTGGTATTTGAAAATCTAATAATTGTGGAAATAATTCTTAAATGATCCTTTATTCCTTTGGAAAATTAAAAACATAGTTTTCCTGGTGTCATTTTGGAAGGTGCTTGTGATTGAGGAGGCAGAATCTGAGGATCTTCGACATGCTTCAAGATGTATCTATTAGGGAGATTGTGAACCGGGAGAGTCAATGAATCCATTTGTTTAAACTTCAATACAGTTTTAAGATAAGTATTTTTTTAAAAGTGGTTTTTAACAAGTAGATAGTATTTGTTTCTTAAAATAAGTTGAAAATTGTTATTTTTAAGCAAACATAATTTAAACAAACACACTACATATTAAAACAGAAAGTTATTTATAACACTTATTTCAACAAATAAATTTAAACAAACTGAATCAATATCAGTTTTTGCTGCTTATATCGATTGCTGGTCGAGGAGTTCAAGGCTATATCTTTTAATTAACATACCAGTTTTAAATGTAAAAACTGGTTTTTAGCTTTGATGTTTATGCTGTTTAGGTTCAGTTACACTCTTTTGAGAGGCTTCTGTATCAGGGGAGTAATTTCTGTACTCTTTGTTGGTTATTTGGAACGCACATCTTGTGTGCAAATCTGATATAATAATATTTTGTCTTTCAAAAAAAAAATACGAGTCTAAATCAATCTGCAAATCCAATGAATTAAAACTGATCCAACTCATGAAAATTGGGTTAACGTAAGCCACTGCTGGTTTGAATTTGAGATTATGTGGAGGCCATTTGATTGGATATTAGATTTCATATATCAAAGTCAATAAAATCCGAACCATACTATATTATTTTGAATCCGCCTAACAATATCATTAGAAAACAGGTATAAGACATAACCAAAGATATACAACCATGATGTCAAAACAAAGTTACATCCCCCCACCAAAACAACTATTGAATCCCACAAAATGCAAGTCAGAGATGAATAGAACAGAATTCTATTCCTCACAGCATTTCTAATAGTCCTTGCTTCACAAGTTACCAAAACAAATCCAAGAGCCCCCTGATATGGCCCTCACATAATACATGATTAAGATACCCAGATCCAGCATATGCTATTTACATAATTACATCCATGCATACATAGTTTCCATATTAACTTGAGGACTGTAGATCCCCCTCCAACTAACCAAGCCAAGACCTTTATGACAATAACTGTCCCCAGAAAAGCGCACACCCCTGGAATTCCATATACTAACAGTTTCAAACACAAAAAAGAAATAGACCAGGGAGTGACCAAACTAATGTTAAACGCTGTCGTAGTGCCATTCTGCCATTGGATGACCATTCACAAAAGAAATAATGCATATATACTGAGTTAACCATACTCATTATCATAATTTTAAATTGCGGTTGTGATAAAACAAAAAACTTTTACATTACAGATAATTGTGACTAATGTGATCGCAATTGCAGCTGTAATGTAATTACGGAGTGTCAAAATATTATGACGTCAGAGACGCAATTGAGGTTTCACACCTCAATTTAAAACCATGCTCCCTGTATATGCATTATTTCTTTTGTGAATCAATCAATTTATAAATATATAAATTAAATTCATCTATATATTGTTGCGTTCACTTTAAATTATTTAATCGAATTTTACTGTCGGATTTTCTTTCTTTAATGTCTGGATGTGTCTAAACACTACCTACTCTAAGGATGCATGCTTTGTACTTCTTTAATAGGCTTAAGAATTTAGGGTCTTTTGTCTCAATATTTTAAGACCGAGTAATGGAACTCTTTCACTACTAGTTTTTATTTGTGATTTTTTTTATAACGATGATAAACTTTCATAGATTTTTAAGATTGATTTCAGAACTGTTTGTTTTGTTTAGTCTCTTAAAAAAATTATTAATTTTATGATTTTAATGAAATTTGAAAAAACGAACCCAATAAACAAATACCAATAAGAGTTTAATGTCTATGTATTGAGTTTAATGTTTATGTACTGACAATAATGTAAAATAATTTTACTGATCTAATTCATAAATTATTATTTTAATTACTTTAAAATAATTAATTTAAAAATTAATAAATTTATCATATATGATAAATTATGATTTGATGATTATGTAAATATTTTATAATGTTAGTGCATGATTATTTTTCTCTGCACATAAAATCAAATTGATTTATGTTAATATGATTGAGATTGACTCCTCAATGGTACATTAATTTGAATCAAATCCACCGAAAGAATTTTACTCAATTTAAACGCATATATTTCGTTCCACTTGAGCTAACTTAGGCGAACTGATCCTTTGCTCAGTTGTACATAAACCAAACAATTTAAATCCTTTTAGAGCTCAAAAATAATTAATTTTACAATAAATATACGTAAGAGAATTTCTACCATGCCCATGCTAATTTGGAGTATTGATACCGGTGTTTCTTCAACCAATAAGAATTAAGCTGTATTATTATATTATTATTTTAAAATTTAATGATATTTTTTTATATATTACAATTTAGTCCTGTATAATCAAAATATTTATAAAAAAGAATTTGAGCATTTTAATTTCACAAAACCAAATGTTCCAGTTCAAACTAAAGAAACCTTTGCAAACATACCCACACTTAGGTACAAACCAAGACCTCAACAAATTCTCATTATGGTTCAATTTGACTTCCTCCTCCTCCAGTCCTTCTTCACTATCACCGCCAATGGCGACACTGCATAACAAAGATTCTGTAGCAAAAAAGAGTTACCAATGGTTTCAAGTCTGTCTTTGTAGACCCTTCCAAACATGAAATAATCATAAAAATTGTATCTTTGATAGGGAGCACCACCATTGGCGGTGGTATGTAGCACAGATATGCCAAAAAAATTTTTTCCAACGTATCGAACACCCGTCCGATACGGGTATGCAAAAAATATGGCGTTTTACGTATTAGAATTTGAAAGGGTATACCTCTTTGATTTGTGCTCTGCTTCCTCCATTTTGTGCTCCTCCTCCACCGTCGTTCTTGGTCACTGTTCCTCCTCCACCGCCGCTTGGTTCGCCGTCGATCTTTCTTCCTCCTCCATCGTCGCTGTTCCTCCTCCACTGCGACATAAATGAACTCGGAATGGCCGACGTAGGAGACAATTGCAAGGCCTTGAAGAAGCTATCGTGCGCATCGTACATGTTCGGTGCGAAGGGAACACAGCGATGCTCGATCGATGCGTTACTTTGGAGGATCTAACGCTGAAGCGGCTCCGTGGGGTCCAACACATCACCGATGTGGTAGGTTCTGAGGTATGTGGTGAGGGCGATGGTACCCTTATTCCTGAAGGGACAAGAAAAGGAATCTCTGGTGCGGGATCTCAAACCGTGACCAGTCGACATTTTTGCGGCTTACCTAGGGTTTCTCTCTCTCGCTACTCGGCTTTAATTAGGGTAGAAGGATCACTCTTCCAAAGCCTTCTTTGCAGCGTCTTTTTATTATCTCATTATCTCATTTCTAGGGTTTTGGATTTGCGCACCGGGCTTCTCTTATTGGACCTTTCGTTAATGGGCTAGAGTGGTAAAGCTGAGACCTTGCACTTTTTTTATCCGTGAGATCTTGCTCTTCATCATATAAAAATAGTTTTTTTTTACCTATAATGAAGGAGAAAGTCAATATTGGGACATTTGTGCTTATCATTTTTCTTTATTATATTTTATTAATATAAAATACACTTTATATAAAAAAAAATATTATTTGATACTAAGACGTACGTATCAAAATATTAATATTTTTGAAGCACGTATCAAAGTTCTGTATCAAGAACATATCGAAAACGCTGTGTCGATATTGGTGCTTCATAGTCGGTGGTAGTGAAGGACAGAAGGAGGACCTAGACTGAATCAGAATATGAGTTTGTTAAGGTTTCAGTTTGAACCTAAGTGTGGATATGTTTGCAAAGATTTTTTTATAGTTTGAACATGAATGTTTGATTTTGTGACATTAAAAAGTTTATTTATTTTTTAAAATGTTTTGATTATATAGGACTAAATTGTAATATATAAAAAAATTATCATTAGATTTTAAAATAATAATATAATAATACAACTTAATTTTTAATGATAAAAAAACAACAGTATCAATACTCCAAATTAACATGGGCACGTCAAAAACTCTCATGTATGGAACAGTTTTGTCAACCAACTTATATAATTTAATTAATTAATGATAACTTAATGTGATGTCTTACTTTTAATAAATTTTTCTCCTTATTAAAATACTTCATTTTATTGAAGGTGAAAGCGTCAAAATAATTGAACTTACATTGCGACCCACTAATAAATTAATTAATTACTCCGTACTCATATTGTAATCCACATGTTTGTATAGACTTAGTTTTTTTTTTTTTTGACGAAATCGTATAGACTTAGGAGGAAATAAAAAGTAAACCGCAGCAATTATATGGCAATGAAGAATTAAACATGAGGTACGCCTGGTCAACGCCAATGCTTCCGAACAAGCTTTGCTCTAGTTTGTTTAACCAATACATTAGAGGACTTCCTTATAGAATGGTTAGTTTGTCAGAGCTATTATATCGGAAGAGATATGAAATACAAAATAAAATACTGCAGTTTAGGAAACAAAAGTTAAGAATTATTTTTATTAGAGATGAACTTTTTTATGGGTGAAAACATATTTAAGTCTAAAAATAATAATAATAATAATAATAATAATAATAATAATAATAATAGTTCATCTTTTAAAAGGTAAACTAATCAATGGTAAAATTTTACTTGCACATATATAAACCGTGATATGCTAGAATATTAGCCTTTTAATATCTGATCAACGATATTATGATTGATTATTTTATCTTCTAAATTGAGTGGTTCACTTTAAAGGAGTTAAACTAAGAAGAAGAAAAAACTTATATATCCCCCTTATGACTATGTGAAGTTCACTAGATTTAAAAGTTAATATTTATGTCTTGTACTAAAATTCACTTAATTGAATTAAGAGTAAAAACGGAAGGGAAAGAATATTTGAAAAGTACTTTTTTCTCGTAACATTTTCTTGAAAAATTAATAAAAGTTAAATATAAATATTTCTCTAAAACAAAGTTTATCTATATACAAGTATATGGTTTAAGAGTGGTAAAATTCATTTAAATAATATCAACATTTCAAAAGAAATTAACTTTAACTATAATTAGAGAAATATACCATTGTGTAGAAAAAGAAAAAATTAAAGATTGGAGAACCGGCCTTTTAATGTAGAAACATGAGGAAAATAAATAAATACACATATATGTTGTCTTCAATCACTAACTACTAAAGTGTTTCGTTAATAACTGACTATGTGAATCAACTCATGTGGATTGTTTCATTTTAATAAAAAATATTGGTTAAGTTTAAGTCTTAAATATATAATTGCATTAAATATTTAAAAAGAGAACTTTGTCATCTATATATTAATCTTATCTAATTTGAACATAGTTACCTTTAGACAAAAAAATTGTTTGTTCAAGGCTAGCTACATGATTCTATATTTCATTCCATGAAATACCAAGTCAAAGTAATTATATCAAAAACTCTACATATCATATATGATATATGGATGGAATTCACTATTCTGCGTGCTGCTTGATGAGATTGGTGATTTCTCTTTGAAAGAAATTTTATGATAATAATGTTACAAGTTGCGTACCTTTACCAGTACCACGAAACTAGTAACTATGTGCCACACGCGCGTACTCAATTGCTTCCCAACATCGATTTCCTCACTTTCCCTGTATAAATTTCTCCATTCATTCTCTCTATTATCCACATTCAACTTCTGTCTATTAATTCTTCCGTTCATTCTATTCATTCTCCGCATTCTCTAGCTCATTCTCCACATTATACATTCGGTCTATAATAATATATAACAATAATAATCACTAAACCATGGTTACTAAATTCCTCATATTCTTCTTCCTTTCCATCATTGCCCTCACCTCTGTCACTGCCGAAGATGGCACAGGTTTCGTGGGCTCACCAAACCGTAAATTCCTGGGCCTGAAAACCAAAGAAAAACTCAGCCATTTCAGGTTCTATTGGCATGATATATTGGCTGGAAGCAACCCCACCGCCATTCAAATCATTCCCTCAGTCCCAGAATACAACACAACCACTTCGTTTGGTTTGGTAAGAATCTTAGACAACCCTTTAACCTTGGGACCGGAGTTGAGCTCGAAGCAAGTGGGGAGGGCCGAAGGGCTCTATGCGTCGGCATCGCGGTCGGAGCTTAGCCTTCTGATGATCATGAACTTCGCCCTAACCCAAGGAAAGTACAATGGCAGCACCATTACCATTATGGGAAGGAATAGGGCTCTCAGCAAGGTTAGGGAGATGCCTGTGATTGGTGGTAGTGGGATTTTCCGGTTTGCTAGGGGATATGCCCTGGTCAAGACTCATTCTTCTGATCCTAAGACCATGGAAGCTACGGTTGAGTACAACTTTTATGTTCTTCATTATTGATATGCTTTTTAAGGTTTTAAATTGGGAGGGACAATGGTCGGGGTTATGGTTGTACGTAATGTGTTATTACTATATAAAGTAGTTCTTTAATTAGTTACTATATATGTAATTCAAACAAAGAAAAAGTATTATATTGGCAATATGTATAATAAAGGTCGGCATTTAATGCCAATGCTGATGATTGGTTTTACTTTGATAACATGTATTATAAAGGTTGACATTTAAAGTCAATCTTCATTAGTAAATAAAATTCTAATTTTGATTAAATAACAACACTAATTAAAGTATTTAGATGTATCTTATATGGCTATGGATTAATCTGTAACCTGATTCTATGAGATAATTTTTGGCTTCTTTGTTACACTCTCGGATTCACAGTTTCCTCTTCTAGAAGCATATATAGAAGCCCTCACTTGTGGTGGTTCTTAGCTATGTGTGATGTTTTCTATTAGGGTTCAAACTCGTGAATCCATTTAATGTGTATTTTGTGAAAAAAATATTGCATGTTTCGAGTTCATCATGAAATTTTGATTCTGGACAATTTTTACCTGACATGTAACGTAGATTTATTGGTTAACGCCATAAACATGTGATGGGCTTTGACAGTATAATAATTTCTTGTATTTATGATGTTGTCATGGTTGGTATGATAATTTCAGAATTCAGTACGTATTTAGTTATATACTATTCTTTTGACTTGTTGTAAGATTGAGTTGCTGCCATTCTTTTGATGGGACACTACCATACATGTCGCCATTCTATTAAAGAAGATCCATGAATGATAAAATTGAAGAAGAAACTAACTCCGGACGCAGCAAAAAAAAGAAGAAAAAAGAAATTAACTAACTTCGGATTAAAATTGGATTGAAAAATACTTTAAAATTAAAATCCTGCTTTGTAGAACAAATTAATTGATTAGAGATCGTTTATTGAAATATTTCTGTTTAATTATTTCTATTTTATCTAAATTATATCATATATAAAACTCGTGAAACACGCTGATCAACATTTAGTCTGTTCAGCGTAAAAAAATACGTAGTCTTTAATTACATATATATTTACATATTAGCTCACTACTACAAAAAACATTTTTTTATGACGTGTCTTTTACGACGGTTGTTAGAAAATCGTCTTTATATTTAATATGGTGGCATTTTTATAAATATGAAGGTTTGAAATAAAGATGGTTTTCAAAAAATCGTCTTTGAAAATCTTGCATTCATTCAAAACACAAAAGTTGAATCAAAGAGGATTTTTATAAAACGGTCTTCGATAACAAGTGTTCAAAGATAGTTTTCGTAAAATCGTCTTTGAAAACAAGTGTTCAAAGACGATTTTTGAAAAATCGTCTTTGAAAATCCTGCGTTCATTCAAAATACGAAAGTTGAATCAAAGATGGTTTTCGTAAAACCGTCTTCGAAAACAAGTACTCAAAGACGGCTTTCGTAAAATCGTCTTTGAAAACAAGTGTTCAAAGACAGTTTTCGTAAAATCGTCTTTGAAATGAGTGTATTTTTCAGAATCCATATTGTCACCCCCCTTCCCTCACCTTCCCCCCTTGTTCTAGCAGTGTTAGGTTTTTGAAATTTGAATATGGGCTCTACAGATCTGTTTTTCCTTTCTCTTCTCTTTCTCGATCACCTCGCGAACTATTTCTCTCTCACCTTGCATTTGGATCTGATCGAATCCGCAATCCAATTGAGTTTAGGGATCTAAAGACAAAGAGAAGAGAGGGATCTGCAAAGGCAATAGGTGATGGCGATGTCGGGGATGCGAGGACTCTTCGTGTTCATCTTAAAGTTTGGAAACTATGTGTTTAAAATCTGGGATAGTTCCCACGATCTCTATTAGTGTGTCGCTGGACGCACATGGCAATCCTTCTTTGTTGAGCAAGGTTGGGCGCGCCGCAATCGATAAATTGTCGCAGAGGTCATTGTTTTCGAGGTTTTCCTTTTGGTACCCTTTGGAATCTCTCTGACCTCGGGGGAACAACAACAGGTACAAAGGGCTAGCCCTCGGCAATGTCGTTTTGGCGGACAACAATGCCGAAGCAAAGGCCGTTAGAGATGACGGCCAGGGTGACGGAACAGAACGACAGACCAGAAACTGGGTTTTGAAGAATGCATCGAAGGGTATCGTTAGCTGAAGCTAGATTGTATTCTTAGATGTCACACTTGGGGAACTTGGCTTATGATATACCTAGAATCAAGGTATGAGATTTGAGATATTTCTCCCTAAAAAGTTTTCTATTTGGGAATAGTAGAATCATATTGTTGCCTGTTTTTGCTTGTACCTTGTGTGCATGCCTTATACGTGATTGGTTTTTTTTTAAAAAAAACAATTGTATTTTTGTTCAATGTGTGTATGTAAATTTTACAACTAAGAAATCTGCAAAATTTTCAGGTTAGCCTAAGAGAAATGGATGACCACAACACACATGACTCTAGAATCTCTGTAAAATTAAGAACTTTTATGGAATTTTCAATGGATGTAGCTTTAGCTTCCCCATGATGCTATTTATTTGAGGTAAGATGTAGTAAGTTTTGACATCCATTTTACTACACCTTTATAAAAGAAAATTATGTAATTGAATTCAATATTTTCCTGTCTTTTATTTTATGTTCTGGCACATGATGATTTCTTACATATTAACAAATAGGAAAAAAGCATGATAAAGAGGATCCATGATATTCATCATTTTAAATTTCCAATTCAATGGGTGCATGTCCTTAAGGAGAGTAATCAAGTTGTGGATCGCTTGGCCAAGCATGGATCAAATTTGTCTAGTCTAATGCTGATTTTTCATTTTTCCCCATCTTTTATTTGTAATGTGTTATTAGCATATTTCGCCTGTATTGCTTTTCCAAGATGTTTCTAATCCTCTTAAATAAAGCCATTCACCAAAAAAATAAAATCAAATGGACATTGGTTTGGATATTTGAGTTTCTGCATGAATTGAAAGTCTTATTATGCCTATAACTGCTTTCATTAAAAGCTAATCTAGCAATAACGTTATGTTCTAGGTTATGAGTTTCTTTGCAACAACAATATATGAGAGAAAGATAGAGACTTAAATATTTTTCACTACTAGAAAAACATCATTCAACATCGATTATTTTTTACATTCCACATCGATTTTGAACCGATGTTGAATCAGGAGACGTTGAAAGTGTGAAAGTTAACATCGGTTTTCAAAATCGATGTTAACAAAAAGTAAACAACATCGATTTTTACTGAAAAACCAATGTCGCTATCTAATAAATAGAAACCTAAAAAAATGTGAAAGCTAGAACTTCAACATCGGTTTTCTTAAGAAAACTGATGTTAACTTACACTACAACATCGGTTTTCGTTACCGATGTTGATCCCATGTAACAACATTGATTTTCTTTGGAAAACCGATGTCCCTTTGTATGTACCCGTTAAGGCTACTACTATTGGATGACACTTAGGGTTGATAGCCTCGAATTCACAAGAAGGTGTAGACGATGCCAATAATTCACAGATGTTCCATGCATCCCTCCTAGCAACCTCCACAGCTTGAGCTCCCCTTAGCCCTTCTCCATGTGAGGGATGGACATATTGGGGCCACTGTCAAAAGCCTAGGAACGGTCAAGTTCTTATTGATCGTCATCGACTATTTTACTAAATGGATTGAGGCAAGGTCATTACGAGAAATCTCAGCTAGCGAGGTGAAAACGTTCACTTGGAAACACCTCATATGTAGATATGGTTTGCCTTATACCATCATAACCAACAATGGTACTCAATTCAAAGCTCAAGCTTATGAAGACTTCTTGACGAGGCTAGGTGTCAAGCACCTCATAACTTTTGTTAAGCACCCTCGGGCTAACGGTCAGGTGGAGGCAATCAACAGGGTCATGCTTAAAGCCCTGCGCACAAGACTCAACAAGTCTAAGGGTCTATGAAAGGAGGAACTCCCTAATTACTTTGGGCTTATTACTGTTCACTCCAAAAACAATCAACAAAACTCCTTTCCGACTTACATACAGAAAAGAAGCCATGATCCCTTTGAAGTCGGGGAATCGTTGACAAGGAGGCTATTTTTTCAAGAATAGTAGAATGAAGAAAACATAAGGGTGGAACTAGAGACAATGGACGAAGTCTAAGAGATGGCCAGAATCAAGGAAGAGGCCACCAAGCTCCAAGCATCAAGGAGATATAATACCAAGGTTCAACCTCGAGCCTTTCAACCTAGTGACCTAGTGTGGCGAGTTCGGGGTGAAGCAAGGAAGGATCCCTGAGCGGGAAAGCTAGGACCCAACTGGGAAGGCCTATTCAGGGTTGTGGAAGCCTAGACAATGAAGCATATAGGCTACAAAAACTAGATTGTAAAGCCATTCCAAGAACATGAAATGCTACCCATCTAAAGTTCTATTTCAGTTGACTTATTACAATAGTAGGTTTTGTACTATTTTTCCTACTTAAGTCTTTTGTCCCAAAAGAGAAAAATCAGGGTTTGGCTTGAGAGGTTTTAACAAGGGACACATGGGGAACGAAGGGAACTTGCATTCAAGTGACTAAATTGAATAAAGTTTTATCTCCCTTCAGCTTTTATAATTTTCTTTTGTTAACCTTACAAAGGCTCGTCAAACCCAAGGTCCGCTCTTGGTGAGTCTTGCTTCTCCAAAGGCTCGTAAAATCCAAAGTCTGTCCTTGGTGAGCCTCGCCAAAACCTAGGATGAGCACTTCCCTGGTCCAAGGCTCTTTAAACCCAAGGTCCGCCCTTGGTGAGCCTCTCCATTGCCAAGTTCTATCTTTGCATAAACCTAAGGTACACGAGGTCCACTCTTGGTAAGCTTCTCTATTATTAAATTTTATCTTTGCAGGAACACAAGAAACCCAAGGTCCATCTTTGGTAAGCATTCCTACAAAAATCCAAGGCACACCCTTGGTAAGCTTACTCCTTTGGAACTACGATGAGCATAGCCAAAGGTCAAGACTAAATCACTTATCCTTGAATAGGAGGTTCTGTAAGGCAAAAGGAGATACCACCAGACTGGTTGGCAAGACCTTTAACCAGGTGTAAATCAAACTAAGTCCTCACAAGCCTTAGGCAAGAAGCTCTGCAAAGCGAAAGGAAGCATCACCAGATCGATTGGCAAGACCTTTAATGTAACGACCCCGTATGCATTCCATTCATTAGCATTATAATATGGTCTTAAGCGCATCAATACTTAACGTAATAAGTAAACACAGAAGCATTAAAATATATAAGACGTCAACTTCGTCATGCAAAACAACTAAAACATTATGTATGGAATTTGATATACACCCCGACACCCGGTTTCTGTTCCATAAAATACATCATACAAAATAAACCCATACCGGGTTACAAAAGTACAAAGAAATTGAGTCAAGACTCTCCAAAAAGGACCGCCTTCCAAATCCGCTCCCTCAACCCGGTCTTGACCTCTTGTCTGGGATCCTCAATTAGTGGCCAACTCGGCCTCAGCCAACATGGCCTCTCAATTGAGATCCACCGAGCAACCCCTACCCGGGTCTCTTACCTCGGACTTCGTCCTCCGTTCTTTGGCTATCACCTGTATTAAAAATATAATCCCAAAAGGGGTGAGATACAATCTCAGTAAACTCAGAGTTCTTGGAGACTCACCTCCCCCTGGTTCACTTCCAAAGTACATAGCATTTATATTGGCATTACAAATAACATTAGCCAACCCGACCTTTAATAAAATAATACATGTACATAACCACATCAATGTGTCATTCCACCATGAATATGCAATTTAGCCAACCAGTGTAGATATCATACACAATTGCATATAAGATATACAAGTTAGACAGCCAGTACACATAAAGTGCACTCTTGTGTATCTTCCAGTGTACTCCACGTACACATCACGTATCTCCGCCTGAGGTCCCAGACCCCGGACTCCACGTGAATTCCACCAAAGACATGCACAAATGTATAACCAGATATTCAACTTAGCCAACTAGTGCACTCCACGTACACAATTGTATATCCCGTTATACAAATTAGACAACCAGTGCACATCTCCATTACATGTATGTTTCAATCAAAAAGCAATAACACACAATGTAAATACACGCACCATGACATCCAATAACCATCACTCCTGAGGAGTATGGTGGAACACAATCAAGGGAACAAACTCCCAAAAACAGAGAGCTTACCTTCTCTGATTCCAGCACCAACGACCTCAGCCACGACCATAGATATCTTCTTTATCAAGCCCTACACCAGGCACAAAAGATATCAAGAATGGTTCTTAACCGTCTCATAAAAGAACCCAATTCTTTTCCAGACCTCAAACATAAACCTCCAACGTTGACTTGTAAACCCCTAAATATCTAAGCATACAAAATACCCAATACCCAGAAAAGTTAGCTTCCAAGGTTGAACCTTTATCACAACAACCTCTTAAGCATATTTTTCCAAAGACATAACACCCAAAACCAACCCTAACTCATATGGGTCATTTTTCCTCTTACTCCACACTTAAAGGAAATGGTAATACTTACGTGTCTTACCTTAAAAATGTCAAGGGAGGCTTGTGGACAACTTCTAAAAGCCGGGATGTCCTTACGGTGTCTTCAAAGTCATAAAGGTTGAAACTTTAACTTCCTTTGGAGAAATGATTTCCTCGTCTGATGATTCTTTCAAAGAATAAAGGGTGAGAGCTAGTTTGTATGGTAATACTCTTCAATCCTTACGTTGGATGTGAAGATGTTTAGGTTAAAGAACGGTTATCTAAGAAGCTTTTTCTCACTTTAACAATGGAGGAAATATGGAATAAGAGAGAGAAAGTGTTTTAACAAAGACGGTGGAAATAAGGTTACTACTGAAATATCTTACTCGTGCATATCTTATATAGCCTATTAGTTAACACGCATCATAAAGTAGCAGGAGAGCCTTCCCGCGTCAAAACAACCAGCAGGGAGTCAACACATGTCACTCGAATTAGGTGAATATGTAGAACCTACACATGTCATAAGGCTAAGTCAGGTTTAACAGCAAGTACTAACTGTTTTAATCGCTTATAATACTTATGTAGTCGATTTCATAAGAACTCGTCCTTGGTACTATAGTACGTTCAATGTTCCCTTCTCCTCCGACCCCATCCAACCTAATCCAACCTATCCGACCTCATCTGACCTATTCCGAACTATCCCAACCTTGGCACTTCACAAGTCCAAGGTTCCTCCCAACCGCTTCCGGGATCACTAACCTGATAACTCTATCAAAAGGAGTTGCGAGCTCTTCCAGTTTCACTACCCTGTAGCTCTTACAAGTCAATAAAATACGAGCTCCTTCGAGCTCAACCGAGATACTACCCGATTGCTCATCTGAGATCACACGAGCTCATCCGAGATCACAACACGATCCCAGATTTGAAAAGGTTCTATCTACACTCCTTCCATATCCGAGTTCCAACATACACCCCCCTTAATGTGACAACTCGGTCATACGAACCTGGATTTATCACAGGGTCATTATATTTAACCTAGTTGAAATCAAACCTGAGATGATCTTACGTCATCCAATTCTCTATTTCACATGAATCCTCCAAGGTTTCGCTTCCTATACCACCAAGATCACATTCTCATCAAGATAGGCGGCCTATCCTTACTACCACAAGCAACAGAGCATCGTACAAACATAGAGCAACAACATGTAAGACAAAGCACAGTTCTAGCAACAAACAAGGTGAGTGTATTCAAAATAGAAGAAGTATTATCAAAGTTACAAAGCCATTATAGCCTAAACCCAATAAAGAAAGAAATAAAGAAAAGGGCAGCCTAAACATTGGCCTTAGCATCTTGTTCTTCATCGACATCCTCCTCTAGGGCATGTATTCTTCCTCATCAAGCACTTCACTATCCTTTATATAATAACCAAGGTTAAATAAATAAAAGAAAAAGAAAGAAAAATTTAAATTTACTATATTTCTGTCGCAAAAGCATTAGCGACGGCTGGAATAGTGGCGCTGATAGCGTGAAAGCCACACTGATAGCGTGAGATTGCAGCAGAAAGCCATTTTTCACTGGAAGGGCGCTAGTAGCGTGGAAGCACGGGCTGGGGGCCTATAAAAGGCCATTTTCGTGTTTTTGGACAGCAGAAACGTTTCTTCTTCTTCCTCCTTGCGTTTTCTGCCATTAATGAAGTAAAAAGCTTCATATCTTCTCCATTCTTCATCTAAATACTTTCCACCCAACTAGAAACTTGATTAGAACTCCTCCATAAGCTAGATTCCAGCTTCAATTTCTCAAGAGAACCATCAATCGGAGAAATCCTGTTCTCTAGGGAACTTTGTAAAACTGAAATTTGGAAGGGAAAGAAGGCGATTCAAGGACACTAGAGCTTGGAGAAGTGATCCTCCAGCCTTCCTCGACTATTTTGAGGAAAGAAACTCAAGTTTTACCGATTGATTTGGGAATTTGTTCTTGGGATGAATAGTGACCCATTTGTGATAGGGCTGGAATTAGGCTTAGGTTCTTTGGAAAAGTATGCTCAGGGGGTTGTTCAGATGAATAATAAGCTTTGAAACATGACTTTTGATGAAGTTTGATTTTGTTCTGAGATATTTATGGGTAGGAAGAATGTTGGCTAAATGAAAGGTATTATGATATATATAGGCCTAAGTGTTGTTATAAAAGATGTTCAGGAGGCTAAATAAATGGTGAAAACGTGTTAGAATAACTGTTTTAGCCAAGTTGAATAATCATTGATATTTGGCCTGGATAAAGGAAATTGAACTGATTGGATTGACTTATGCAGAGTCTTTGGGAAACTCTAGTGCCTTGGTTGGACCGAGTTAGATTCTACTGAGGATCTGTGAGTCACCTTTTAGGTGGCTAGTTCTGATAACTTTAAGATAGAAGACAAAGATGTCTAGATGAAAAGGAATTGCATTTCTTTTCTTTTAAACGGTTGAGAACCGTTATTTGATACTTGTTTGTGTGCCTTTGCATAGGGCGGGACACCAAGGGTGTCAGTGGCGGAGACCACAGTCCAGAGGTTGGATAGGAGAGCACTGCCTTGCCAGGTAAGCTCTATGTTCTTGGGAGTATTTCCCATTTCTCAGGGAGTGATGGTTGCATGCATGATTTATATGTATTGAATTGGTTGTTACAGTTCTATTCATGATGATATGTATGCATGTATCTGTGCTTTGTGTATGGTTGCCTTTCGGATAGATCTTCTGGCCAATAGATAGATATGGATCTCTATAGGAATAGAGCGCAACTCCTAGTTTGGTTTGCTTCATAGGAGAGATTCCTTAAGACCAAGAGATAGGTGGTCCCGTCATGGTTGCAGCCTATTCTTGGAGGTACCATATAAGTGCATCCTTGCGTAGGGGCAGCTCCCGTTGAATGACACAGGTGTGAGTTTCGGCCTCACACTGGGGACTGAGATGGTCCCGGGGACTGAGATGGTCCACGATGTTATACTGGGTACTGAGATGGTCCCAGGGGACTGAGATAGTCCTGGATACTGATGATGTTACACATTAGAACTTGTGTGTGCCTATGTGTTGTTGTGATGGTTTGTAATGCCTTTGATGTATGTGATCATGGAAGTGAGCCAGGGTGAGGAGAAGCCTCCAAGAACCCTGAGCTTACTGAGATTGTTATCTCACCCCGTGTGTGGGGATTATATTTTTTTTGCAGGTTGTACATCTAGCAGAGATGATGAGTCCCAGGGCGGGAGGCCCCAGTAGAGACATGCATGGTATAGCTGCTTGGAGCAGTGTTTTGAGAGCTTGGTTGCTCACTGTTGTGTACATATATATATATATATATATATATATATATATGTTGTTATTTTGTACCCCTGTGAGGGAAAATGTGTATGTTTGCATATATCGAGTTTCTGTATATGGTGTACCCTCATATGAGGATGTGATATGTGGTATCAGGGCACTGGATGCCTACTATTTTGTATGGATGCAGTCAGAGTATTTTGGTGTGGAATGTACATAGTCTATGTATATTATTTTTAGACACATATGAGTACTGATTCTCGTATATATCTGTATAGATATTATAGTCCTATTTGCCGTTATTCACGTTATTTTATGTAATCTGGATCGTTACGGTATTGTGACGTTTCGGCATTCGTTTAATTTATTTTCTATACGTACCATACATAATGAATCAAGAAATATGGTTTTGAAATACTTCCGCGTGATTTGAGTAATTGTTTTAATTAATTGTCGTGTTAATCTGATTAAGTAATATGTTAATACACCGGATGCATACGGGGTGTTGCACTTTATGTCCTTGAATGGGTCAAAAAGACCCAAGTCAAGACCTTTGGTGAACAACCTACCTTGCCTGACAGCCTTGTAAAAGCCCTTCTCGTGTTGCTCGACGACTTCCTTGTATTTCAACAACTCCTCCTCTAGCTCCTTTGTGAGCTCCCTCTCCTTGACTCCATGAGCTCTAACTCCATGTTAACACTTTGGCAAGCGTACCGATTTGTTCAAGTAATAAAGAAATAATAAGACCTAATATCGATTCCACAAGGACTTTGCTTGTATTCAGAATTAGTATGCGTTTGTTTTTAAATAATTAATGAATCAATTTAGTTTATAGAGTAAATGACATATAACTAAATTTGACTTAATATAAACTATAAATAGTACTAAATACAGAGAAAGAGACACAAACACTCAGAATGATGCGTTGATGGTTGAAATATGGTGAGACGAATGTTGGGGCTCAACTAACCGAAACTAACTTTGATGCAATATTAAAGGTTTTTCGCTATTCAATATTGTTTCCGCTCACCTTCATCTACTAATATATTCTAACCTTGATTTGTCAAGTGCAAGATCCTAAATCACTTAATTTCGCTCTTAATCCCTTAAGAGTTACATTAACCGATTTTTATTAAGATTAAAGCTGATAACCTAGGCTAAACAAAACCACTCTATCCCTAGACATGATATGTTTAGAAGCATTTTTCTGTTGTAAAGAAATAACCATTTTCCAATGCATTAAATCCTATAATAAGCATGAAAATGGATGATCAAACCACTAACATGAAAATAGCTCAGAAAAACAACAATAATGTGCAAATAACATTAAATACATAGTTAGAATTATTACATCAAAGCGTTTGGTTGTTAAGCTCCCAATAATGGGGGTTTTAGCCTCTCATTCTCAGTAGAGACCTATACAATGGAAGTTAGGGCAAGGAAAGGAATGGATGGAAGGGAATGAGGAACAACAATGGTGAAGATACAGCTCCAAGGGTGTGGAAGAACGTCTCCTTCGTGACCTAGGTGCTTAACTTTAGCCTCTCTAAGAGTTGTGTAAAAGATGTTATTCTTTTCCCTCATTTTTGCCTTAAAACGCAGCCTAGTATCGTGGTTGAAAGAAAAGGGCCTTAAAGCCCGAAGGCATGTGAAAAAAACAAAATTTTTAAAGCGGAAATACACATACCACACAAGAATCATTCTTTAGGACATAGATGTTACCTTGTTTATATTCGAAATTTGATGATCAAGGATAGGCTTGAAGATACAAGCCCTCTAATGTTGATCCACACCATTGTCAAGACTCAAGAACACTTCTTGAAGGCTACTAACAAACACCAAAGGAGGCAGGCTAGGCACACCAATGGAGAGGAAGAAGTTTATGTTTTAAAGTGTTTTTACTTATCTAAAAGGCTCACCAATAGATGATATTGGTGGCTGAATTTTCAGCCAACACTCCCACAAAGGGGCACGTGAAAATAGAGGAAAGTAGATTAGGGTTTTTCCTCTCAAAATTATCAGAGAACTATGATCACAATAGCACACTTTATAGAAGAGTTTGAGTCAGATTTTTAACCAAAAAATCTGATCATGAAGCATCCTACACATGAAGATAAGATAGAGTTGTTGCATTTCAAAATTTCCAGCAACCTCCTATCTTATCTTCCTAAGACCAAGTCAATTACTTGGGATTTAATTTTGCCAAAAGATAATCATATATCAGTCGTGTATAAACCCATAATCAGCCCTCAAAATTCTTCCTAAAATCTAGGACATGATCATGATCAGATAAGATTCTAGTTGAATTCAAATTCAAATCTAGCTCTTATCTTCTCCTTTTGATATGAAACTAACTACTATAGTTAATTCATATTTAAATTCAAATATTTAAATTCAAAATTTAAATTATCAAATTTAAATATTAGATAATTAATTTAACTATTTAAATTAATTAATAATGTCTTGGACTATCCAAGCCCATTAACTCCATTCATGCGCCCCTCTCTCTTTAAGATAAGTATCCAAACTCTTTCTTGGGCCAACAATTATTATTAAGCCCAAAACCTTTAATGCTATAATGTCATGACAATAAAGTGTTAGTGTGTGACCCATTAGGCCCAACATAGCTACTGACATAAATGAGTTTGGGCCCAACAAGGTCACTACCCATTTAATGACAACACAAAGCACTAGCAATGCTTTGTTTCCCCAGAACTAGTTAGGTAAATGACAAGATCATCCTATTTAATCTATTTGGTTTCCGTATGTATTTCCTTTCGTCTCGGTTACCTTCCTATAAAATCTAGGGTAAGGAAACGTATCAGCCCTTGCGGTCTAGGGTAAGCTTTAATACGAAATAGGGAGTCTCCAATTTTACTGACTCTAAAAGCAAATCATCTCATGATTTCTTTTACTATGCATAGATTCCCGAGTCCCGTAAATGTCATCCCGATTTCTTCGATTTACAGATAACCTAATCTCTCACAGAGATTTGACGAATTCCTTCAGC
Source organism: Glycine latifolia (assembly GCA_013407115.1). Taxonomy (NCBI): domain Eukaryota; kingdom Viridiplantae; phylum Streptophyta; class Magnoliopsida; order Fabales; family Fabaceae; genus Glycine; species Glycine latifolia. Next base: position 28,602,229 of record CM023941.1, read on the forward strand.
TAGTCACCCTAGACTCGTGTTCTTTTAGGACATGCCCAATGGTATACCTATGTGTCTCCATGTTTCAGGCAGACGAGGTATACAGTCAAAGCATGTCTTCTAGAACATAGTCTAGGTGAAAACTTCTGGTCTAAGGAAAGACACACCCAAATAATAAGAGACTACTCTAATGATACTATCTGTGAGATTTCCTCATAGAGTCTCTTTGTGGGTCTGTTCAGTGTAAGCTATACCTTTATAGGTCCACCCACGACTTTAGCTAAGACATCTCCATGTCTGTAGCTCATGAGGTCTTTACCTTGTATCTGCATACAAGTAGTTTAGTCGTGCTAGTCTTACCCAAAATCACTGATCCCCATTCTCAGTGTCTCTAGACTAGGAACTTAAAATTTAGGAGTAGACATCTGGTATCCTTGAATCCTCATGATCGTGATCCCATCACTGATACTCAAGAGATACCTATTTTATTCCAAGGGTTTTATCCAGTTACTCATATATTAATAATGATATTGAGACAGAATATGAAACAAGATAAAGAGCGCTTATAATTTATTCATGACAATATGAAAAGTACATGTACGTCCTAATCTAATGAAAAGATTGTCTCTAGGACATCCATATACTAACAGTGGTTGCGTGCTTAGCACGAAATGTCATGCTGAGCGTGCCTTCAATGTCCAGCTAGATAAGTGACCATGCGCTAAGCGAGCTGATTGCGCTGAGCGAGCAGCTCTAGAACTTGAATCCTCCTTTCATGCCCTTGTAGTGAATTTCTACAAAAAATACAACCAACACCTCATAAGTCAACTAATTTTAGCATCCATTGGATAAAAGCTCAAAAGAAGCTAATTCCTATGTTTTAATCACAAAAAGAAGCATTAAAGGAGAAAAAGATAAGATAATTGCTAAGTAATTTACATGTAACTTTACGTATACTTAGCTTCAGTAACCACCTTAGCAAGCTCTTCTTTCTCTGCCACAGTGCTCTCCACCTTGCCAGCCAAGTCAGTTTTCTCTTATAGCAAGTCCTTATAGCGCCTAAATACCTCGTCTCCATCCAGTCTTGTGCTCAACAGCTTGGCAAGAACATCGTCAACCTTAGACGGTAACTGGTGGTTAGACCTAACAGCCTCAGCAAGGATGACGATGGCATTGGCCACCTTAGGATGCTCCACTCTACAAATAATTCGAGCAATAGCCCTTCGCTTGGCTACCTCAGCCTCTAAAGAGGCCACCTTGCTTAGAGATTCTTGGTGGCTTTGTCCATTCTCCTCCAAAATCGCTAGAATCCTGTGGAGGAAGACCATCACAACGTCGTTTGCATTTTGAACCCCAACTGACCAAATGAAATTATGGTCAAAAGGGATCATGAAGGCGAGAAAAGGAGGCCGACGCCATTGATGGTGAGACAGTAGGAGCTGAAGCTGACAAGATTGGAGAGGAAGGAGACAAGTCTATACTTGTAGTTGCCACACCAACATTGAGAAGTGGCATGATAGTGGAAGCAAGAGAAACAGTAGCAAAAGTTGCCGAGGAAGACTACACATTTGACAAAGTGAAGGGAGAAGCATAAGGTGTCGAAACAACCAAGGAAGGCGGCGCTGAAAGAGCAGCCTTAGTAGCAGTAGTAGCCTGGATGACCAACAGAGCTGAAGGCAAACCTTAAGAACTAGCAGGGGTGGGGCGATTGGAACTAGACATCAACTTGACAACCTGGTTCATAACTCAGAGGCTGAAAGGGGCCCTTGACTTCTTACGACCTGACACTTTAGCACCGTCATCACGCTTCCTCTTAGCAAAGAGAGAGGGAGGCATGTTGGGAGTGACCTCAACAACTTCATCATCATTAGGGGCCAAACCTAGTAGCTGGTTGACCCCTTTCTCCTATAGGAGGCTTGACAGTAGAAGATGGCATGTTGCCACCAACAGGTTCGACCTACTTCACCAAGGGCCTCCATGCGAAATCGCCCATTATATGTGCAAAACAAGCAAAAATGCAACAAAGGATAATACAAGCCAAAAATCACATTAGACACAAAAAGAGAGACAAGGTAAAACACTTTGCCATCTAAGGTAGCAAGAGGATCCCTCATCGAAGGAAGGGACAAGATGGCTCGAGGGTCCAACGAAGCCGACAGTTGCTCTAGAATGGCCTTGTCAACCCTCTCCATAGGGTCAAGAGATCCTTATCAAAGAAATTGAACTTGGTAGTGTTTGACTATCAGTAGAAAGGGAAGTAGGGTTCCTCATCCTAATTAAACATCAGTGGCCACCCATCAGCCACAACATTTTTTGCCATAACCTTAAAAAAGCGATCCTTGAATCAACAAAACACGTTTGAGTCAAAGTTGAACAGCTTTTTGGACACTGTTAAGGGACACAACCTATTTTCCCCATCAACTTTCATTTGAAAAAAATACAGAAACACGGACACGCTAGGCCAAATGTTGAAAAGTGGACACAAGACCTCGAAGGATCTCACCATTGCCCAACTATTGGGATTAAGTTGAGAGGGAGCTACATTCAAATGCTCCAACAGAGCACATTGAAATGAGTTCAGGGGGAGAATCATACCCAAAACTTCAAAGAGATAGCGATAGATGAAGAAGAAGAGTGGACAACCTGACGATGCCCTTATAAAGGGAAACTCATCACTCCCACAAGCCTGGATGACCATCTTGCAGGAGTCTTCTGGGTTGGCCAACTTCAGTTGACGCTCCAAAGCTGCAACACTTGCGGTAGAAGTTATGGAGGAGCAGTATTTTAAGACATCGTCCCTTACCCAATCATAGCCAGCAACAGCGGGAAGGGACGAAGGTGACCCAACATTATGGCTACGCCTGTTGTGGGGAGAAACCCTAACATCCCCTCTGAGACTTTTTCTCGTTTCCCTAGAAGCAGAAGGGGGAAGGATTGTGGTAATAGGAACATGTTCCTCATTCAGTGGAGCAAAAAAAGGTTGCAAACTCCTACTTGGACGAGAAGTACCCCTGCCAACACAGTGCGAGTCCACCAATATTTCTGAGGAAAAAGACTCTTTGTTAGAAGTTTCATGGTGTGTCTCCTCTATCGAGGAGTCATCAATTGGAATGACCTCTCGCTCCACGAGGAGTTGCTGAATAAAACCCCCAAAATCACTTTCGCCCATACCCATGGTAGAATTAGAAATAAAAGACATGGTGGAAGGGAGTGTACCTTGTAAGCGAGGAAAAAAATCAAAGGAGAAGGGGAAATCACAAAGATCGTGAGCAGAATGCAAGGAGATTCCAGAAGAGGAAGCATAAATTCAGAAGTGGTGGTGATAAAAAAAAAAAACCTAAACGTACACTCCATTTAAGTGAAGGCACGACTTTTCGATAATTGGCGGGAGCTGAAATGTCTCATTGAAAATTCGCACCTCGATGCACTCCCACTCACCCACGTACCGCGTCTCTAGTACGTGGCCACTCCTCGGGTGACACGTACACAAAAGTAATGTGCGTGCCCTACACTCGCCTGTGGAAAAAGGCAAAAGAAACGTCTGTCTTTAATGTGTTCTCCAATGGTCAAGAAAAGACAAAATTGTCAAATACAGGGATTTTTCACACGGAACGTCTGACTTCGCCTACAAAATGAAAAGAGCGTCCATCTTGGACAACTTAGCGGAAACAACCCAGACAATAATTGGCCAAGCTGGAGGGCTTTAAAGGCTTGAAAAACTGCAACTCTCGCACCCGTCGAGGGAGACTTACATGTGTAAGAAAAATTCATCTTATATACAAAGATTGAAAGTGAACAACCTAAGAATACATAAAATATATATGAAATGATATCTCTTATTTAATATTAATATATGAAAATTGCAAGATTATTGAGTTATGACTACATGATGAGCACAAGCATGGGCACATAATGAATAAAAGAAGATAATCTACCCATAATGACTGGAAAAAAATTGGGAAGCTTTCATGTCAACTATAAATAAACTAAAAAATGAAAGTTGCATCTGATTGTGCACATATTCTATATATGAGGGCACATTTGGGTAGTGGACATCTTTTGTGAATTCCATTAATGTTTGAGTCTGGAAGGATAAATAAGCTTGTTGAAGAAAATGAACAACTCAAGTTATGCATTACATAAAAAGTGTTTTAAATATTTATGCTTGTGAGTGTGCCATACTATCCAAAGTTAACTATGAAGTTTTACAGAAACTGGTTAATTAACTGAAAAATAAAAATGTGCAGGAGTTTCATGTTAATGCTATAGACATTGAGCTGATGAATATGGTTATTAAAGAAAATGTGGTTGACGAAATAATTATTTAAAATTAGCAACCTTCCAAGTCAAAGTCAATGTCATATTCAACATATGATTGAGTTATCTTGGTAAACATACAATAATACTCAACTTGCAACGACCAAAACAGATAATGCAATGACACTCACTGTGGTAAATTAAATTTCGACTAATTTAAGTATAAATATAAATTCAATAGTAGTTTATAGAGGTTTAAATTTAATTAGATAAAAAAATTAAATAAACAAAATACTTAAACAAAGAGAAACAATTCAAAGATAGTGGAGGTTATTAAACAAAAATAAGTTATGAATAAAGAGAAAATATATACAATTCACATACGTACCAGAAAACAAAATTTGTTCAATATGTCAATCCTTTCCTTCGTCGTTCTAATGTTACAACAATGAATTTTCCTGCTGTGGTTGCTCAAGATGTTGTTCAATGGCTTCCAAACTAATCTTAATGGAAGCAAATGTGGGTTAGAGATCATTTAGTTATTTCAAGGTCGATTGTTGAGAATTATAGGACAAAATATGATGGTGATCGAGTCCTATTTGGGAAATAAGTTCAGATTTGTATCGCAATCCATGAACGACATCAGAAGCTATAGTTTCCCCCGGTGGCAGAGTATAATTGACAGGAATGATGAAATTATCAGTATCTTTCGGTCAATACCTTGTGAATGTACTTCAGTACTCCTGGTTTATAACTGGTTTGTAACTAAGCAGTGTTTAATGACAATTAGGGTTTTGATTTTGGGTTTCCTTTGTCCATTTGGTTCCAAACCTATGGATTCCCAAAAAAAAAAGTGAAGTTATACAAACCTCTGATTACTGAAAATTGAAAAAAGAGAAAGAAGGAATACTAGTTTGGATTCTTGGAGGAGATTTGTTTCATACAAACCTCAGCAAAAGCATTATACGCCATTGTTTTGGTAGGAAGAGCTAAGAAGCCTTTTTTTTTTCAGAGCAGGCCTGCGTTTCATGTTGATATTTGGGTTCCTCTGTCTTCAGTTCTTTTATCTGTAGGAATCGCTCAATGTCAGGAGATTAAATAACTATTTCTTTTAAACAAAAGAAAACTAAAGCAGTAACAAATACTATAACTATTGAAATTGAGTCATGAATTATAATAAAAGATAATGATGAATATTAAACTGGAGATTAAATTTTAAATTGAATAATACACATTAATGAACATGGAAGTAGAACAATGAGGAGTAAAAAAAACAGAATTGTTGAGGAATTGACATGTTAGCAATTGTATAGATGTGACAAAGATTAACAAAGTAACATAATATCATATGATTTGTCTCAGAATTTATATATTATAAGTAGATTTCCCTCGTTATAAAAGTTGTCCTCATTTTTTTTTATATTTATTTTCAATTAAATAAAATATTTACTCATAAATATTATTATTTTGATGTTGTAAAAATATATCTTATTTATTTAGTCCTATTTTTTTATAATTTTAAAATTTATAATTATTATTTTAAATATATTTAATAATTTAATAATTATATTTTATAAAATTATTGTAAAATCATACGTAATATTTTGAAAAACAATTAATTTTGGTTACCAATTTGCTTGTGCATCACATAGGTAATCCAACTAGTTATTAAAAAAAGAAGAGCAGAGAGTGGTGATGAACTGTATTTATTAACAATGGAGTTAAATGGATTAACCCGCTATTTTTGATCCATTTTAATATCTTTATTATTAATATAATAATCTTAACTGCAAAAGTTGAATATTTAAAACATAATAATCTCCTAAAAGAAAAGAGTATTGGAAAATGCACGTATGCACAGCGGAAAAATTACACAAATATGTAGTGGTAAATAAAATTTTTTCTGCTTGAGTGAACCTGTGAGAAGTATAATATACGACAATCCAAAAATTCAAGGGTGCAGACAAATAAAGAGATAACAGTAAAAAGTACACCAGCAATTTTAACGTGGAAAATGCCCAATGTGAGGGACAAAAACCACGGGACCAAGTCCAGAAAAAATCTTCACTATGTAAAATATCAAAGAGTACAACAAAGAGTTTCTACAACAAAACCTCACAAATAAATATCTACTCACTCTTAAAATAGTGGAAATCAACAATGCAACAATAGTCAAATAGAGACCCACAACAGGGTAAATATATCTTTTGCCAAAATATGAGAGAAATAAAGTTCTGAGTATACCAGATGAATGCCCATAATATTAGGAACAACTAGCTGAAATTTTATCAAAAATAGAGCACAAATGAGTATCCAACCAATATCACAAAGTGAGCAAATTTGTTTTTCTCTCATGTGACGATGCCAAAGAAGAACTGCAAATCGAGAAAGAGGTGCAGCCTTTTTATATTCCCGTATTGCTTCTTTTTTTTTTTAATTAGAGTGGTTGGCCCACTTGAGGAGACCCACCAACAAACTCCCCCTACGACTCAAGTGGAGGCAAATGCCAAACCAACAATAAATCGACAAGCTTCAAGCTTCCCCTTTGGTAATGTCTTTGCCATCATGTCAAAAACATTATCATCTGTATGAATTTTTTCAAATTCCAGTAACTTAGAATTTAAAACATCACGTATCCAATGATATCGCACATCAATATGTTTAGATCTACCATGGAATGTAGGATTCTTGCCAAGGTGAATAGCACTTTGACTATCACAAATAAAATATATCTCTGCTGCTCAAAACCAAGTTCCTGCACAAATTTTTTCATCCAAAGCAAATCTTTACATGCCTCAGTAACAATAATGAACTCAGCCTCAGTGGTAGATAATGCAACACATTTTTGTAACTTGGAATGCCAAGCCACAGCTCCCCCTGCAAAAGTAATCAAATAACCAGAAGTAGATTTTCTAGAATCAATATCCCCTGCCATGTCAGAATTAGTGTAACCACAAAGAATAGGCTTCCTAATTCCAAAACACAAGTTCAAATTAGAAGTATGACAGAGATATCTCAACATCCACTTCACGGCTTTTCAATGCTCAATGCCAGGATTGGAAAGAAAACAACTAACAACACAAACTGCATGGGCTATATCAGGCCTAGTGCAAACCATTGCATGCATCAAACTTCCTACTGTAGATGCATAGGGAACAAATTGCATGTCTTCTTTTTCTTTATCACTAGAAGGAACTTGTCTAATGCTAAGCCTAAAGTGTGAAGCCAGAGGTGTACTTACCACTTTAGCTTTATCCATATGAAAACGCTAAAGTACTTTCTCAATGTCCTTCTCTTGTGACAACCATAACTTCTTGGCTTCTCGATCAGGAGTGATATGCATGCCAAGAATCTGTCTTGCTGGTCCCAAGTCTTTCATCGCAAAAGACTTGCTAAGCTCCTTTTTCAACCTGTTAATTCTAGACAAATGATGATCAACAATCAACATGTCATCAACATATAACAATAAAATGATAAAATCCCTATCAGAGAATTTATGCACAAAAACACAATGATCTGAAGTAGTCTTCTTGAATCCCTGTTGGATCATAACACACTCAAACTTCTTGTACCACTGCCTCGGGGCTTATTTCAACCCATACAAACTTTTCTTCAACTTGTAGACATAATTCTCTTTACCTTTCACCACAAAGCCTTCAGGTTGCTCCATGTAAATTTCTTCCTCCAAATCACCATGAAGGAAAGCAGTTCTCACATCCATCTGCTCAACCTCTGAGTTAAGACTGGTTGCCAAACCAAAAACAACTCGGATGGAAGACATTTTAACAACAGGAGAGAAAATTTCATAAAAATCAATGCCCTTTTTCTGATGATAGCCTTTGACAACTAATCTTGCTTTGTATCATGGAGCATAATTGTTTCCTCTAGTCTTTAACCTATAAATCCACTTATTTTGCAAAGCTTTCATGTCCTTAGGCAACTTGACCAACTCAAAAGTATGATTATCATGCAAAGACTTCATCTCATCCTCCATTGCTACAATCCATTCTTTCCTATACTCATTTTCCATAGCCTCTTCATAGCACTTAGGTTCTCCCCCGTGAGGAGCACATATTCATCAGATGAATAACGAGTAGAAGGCAAACACTTTCTAAAAGACCTTCTAAAAGGAACATCAGATTCAACAGAATTACCAACATCATTATTATCAATATTCTCAATTGGATCATCTGGAATATGAGTAGGGGCATCACCATGATTGTCAAAATCTGCTACATCAAGCGTATCTGTATCAAGAACTGAATCAAAATCAACTAAATCATTAGTACTTGAAGACTCTGATTTCTCTGCCTTTCCAATATCTTCAATGGTTTAATCCTCCATAAAAACAACATCACGGCTTCTAACAAGCTTCTTTCCAATCGGATCATAAAATCTATAGCCAAATTCATCATGGCTATAACCAATGAAGATACATTCCTTTGTCTTGACATCTAACTTGGACCTCTCATCTTTTGGCACATGCACAAATGCTTTACGGCCAAAAACACGAAAATGGTCATAGGAAACATCCTTCCCATACCACACTGTTAGAAACATCGGCCTGCAAAGCAACAACAGGAGACAAGTTAACAACTTGTGCAACAGTACATAAGGCCTCACCCCATAAAGAAGCTGGTAACTTTGCTTCAGAAAGCAAACATCTGACTCTCACCATTAATGTCCTATTCATCCTTTCTGCCAAGCCATTGAGCTGAGGAGTCTTGGGGGGCGTCTTCTGGTGTCGAATACCCATCTGCCTACAGTATTCACAAAAGGTCCACAAAACTCACCACCGTTATCAGTGCGAATACATTTCAGTTTCTTCCCTGTTTCTCCCTTAACCAAAACTTGAAACTGTTTAAAAACACCAAGCACTTGGTCTTTAATCTTTAAGACATAAACCCAAAGCTTTCTCAAATTGTCATCGATAAAAGTAACAAAATACAGTCCACCACTGAAAGTCTTAGTCCTCATAGGACCACAAAGGTCTGAATGCACCAACTCAAGTACCTTTGATTTCCGGGAAGGAGGATGACTCTTAAAATAAACCATATTTTGTTTCCCAGCCAAACAATGAGCATATTTCAAACCTGTAAGAAGATTCTTCTTGGCTAAACAATTCAGTCCCTTCTCACTAATGTGACTCAGTCTTTTGTGTCATAAATCTAACGAACTATCACAGTCAACAACATTTATAGCATCAACTAAAACAGAAGCTTTCATCCAATACAAACCTGAAAACTTCTTACCTCATGCCACAATCAAGGAACCCTTAGTGAGCTTCCACTGTCCACCACCAAAGGTATTAAAATAACCATCATCATCTAGAACACTAGTAGAAATCATATGCAAACGGATGTTTGGTGCGTGCCTGACATTCTTCAAAATCAACTTTGTTCCTATGCTGGTTTCCAAACAAACAATACCAATGCCAATCACCTTCGACGTATCATTATTACCCATCTTCAACACACTAAAATCTCCTGGAATATAAGATGAGAAAAAATCCTTCCTAGAAGTCACATGAAAACTGGCACCACTGTCAACAACCCAACTAGAATCATCACAAGCAACACTGATCAAGTTCTCATCATAAACAATCAAAAGATCTCTTGCACTAGAAATGGCAACACTATCACTATTCTCATCATTTCTCTTGTCTTGCTTGCCTTTGTTATCCTTTTTCAGCTTATAACAAAACTTTTAAACATGACCCTTTTTACCACTATAACTGCACTTATAAGTTTTCTGCTCAAACCTTGATTTGCTTTTGCGCTTGCTTTTATCTCTGTAACCTCCTTCTTGATCCCTGTCTCTACTTCTCCCCTTGTTTTCAGTGACCAAAACCTCTGCCTATGAAGAGGATGCCTGTTGAGTGCATCGTCTGACTTCTTCATTCAAAATAGCAATTTTTACAAAATCCATGGTCACAATACCACTAGGAGCAGAACTAGTCAAAGTAACACGGAGATTTTCCCAAGAATCAGGTAGAGTATTAAGCAACCAAAGTCCCAAAATTTCATAATCAAATTTTACACCCATGCCAAACAACTGATCAAAGCAACCTTGAAATCACTCAGGTGATCGGAAATAGAAGTACCTTCCTTATACCTCAAATTCATAGCCTGTTTTAGCAAAAACAATTTGTTGTTCCCTGTTTTAGAAGCATACAAGGTTTCAAGCTTGTCCCACAAAGTTCTGGCATGTGAAGCATTAACAATATGATTTAAAACATTATCATCTACCCATTGACGAATAAAACCACAGTACCATCTCATGCTCAAAAACTCATTCTTCATCGGATTTATTATCAGGTTTTTGATAGCAAACACAAGTAGATGTAATTTTTTCACAAATAGTAAATCTTTCATCTTACCTCTCCACTTGTGATAATTAGTTTCGTTCAAACTAATCATTCTATCGTAATTGGGCTCCATCATTCAATCAATCAAATGACACAAATATGTAGTGGTAAATAAAACATTTCTTACTTGAGTGAACTTGTGAGAAACGTAATATACGACAATCCAAAAATTCAAGGGTGCAGAAAAATGAAGAAATAACAGCAAGAAGGACACCAACAATTTTAACGTGGAAAACCCCCAGTTTGAGGAACAAAAACCACGGGACCAAGTCCAGTAAAAATCTCCACTATGTAAAATATCAAAGAGTATAGCAAAGAGTTTCTACAACAAAACCTCACAAATAAATATCTACTCACTCTTAAAATAGTAGAAATCAACAATGCAACAATATTCAAATAGGGATCCACGACAGGATAAATATATCTTCTGCCAAAATATGAGAGAAATAAAGTTCTGAGTATACTAGATGAATGCCCACAATATTAGGAACAATAGACTAAAATTTCATCCAAAATAGAATAAAAATGAGTATCTAACCAATACCACAAAGTGAACAAAATTATTTTTCTCGTGTGACAGCACCGAATAAGAACTTCAAACTGAGAAAGAGGTGCAGCCGTTTTATATTCCTGTATTATTTCTATTATTTTTTATAATTAAAGTGGTTGGCTCACTTGAGGAGGCCTACCACCAAAGCGAAGGAGCAAGAAATTGCAACCGCTTGTTTTGAAAGAATAATTAGGTATGTTATTTTGGAAGTAAGCTTTTGAATTTAGCCAAGTCACGTTGCGTATAATCTTGACCTTTTTAAAAATCAAACTTGTTGGGTGCATTAGCCAGCCTGGGATTGTAGTATTTCTTAAATTTCCTGCCGGTGGTAGGATTTTCATATACTACGATCAAACAGAGACAAAGGGAAAGTAGAAATAAAGACGAGTTTTTGGTAGTTTTAGGACATAAAGAAGAGTTTTTTATTATTATAGAGAAGCATTATTAGAAGATTAAAACAGTGTTTACTTGAAAAATAAAATCAATTAAAACCGATAAAATACCGTAAAGTACAGGAATGGATTGAATTGACATTAGAATATTCTTATATTTTATATTTATTGATATGTTAAAATAAATCACGCACTTGAATTTATATCTGTATAACTAATACTTTTAGTGTTTTTTCCCCTATACATATCCTCTTTTAAAGATAATTTTATTCAAGATGCTAACCAAATATAGATAGCTCTCTCAATTTAAACTCAAATTAATTCATCACGTTGTTGTGAAAGATTATTCTCTTTCAATAGACTCAATTTCTGTTGATCAATAATTTTAGTGTTTAAAACCATTTATATTTATTATTTACATTTTATTTTAATATTAATATTAATAAAATATTATAAAACAAATCATTAATCAACACTAGCTAGAGTTAATCTACCTATCATCAATATAATCAATAAAAATAAATAAATCAATTATTTGTACATTTTCAAACTAAACCTCGCCTTACAATCACAACTAGACTAAATAATTTAGTAGTTTAATTTTATATAGCAAACAGTTTTGACTATTTATAATCAAGCTCTCCATCAAACCATTCAAGTAGTTTTAAGCCTCAAAAACAATTTATTTATTAAATATATTGAATTTTTTTAACCTGTTTTTAATACATAACAAACATTCTGTGATGTTTGTAATAAAGTACGTATTAATTTAAAGTACTCTATATTTATTTCAAATAGAAGGAATCAACTTACATCATTTATACACCCATTAGTAATAAAGTACGTATTAATTTAAAGGATATGTAACGACCTACCAAAAAAAAAAAAAGAAGGATATGAACCCCTAAAAAATGTCTTCAGATAATTGGTTAACAAGGATCTGGCACAACTGGTCAACGCAATGCCTTCAAAAAAAGCCTCTTCCTGGTAGCTGGTTTCTAATTATGAGGCGAGAGGAACTCCTTAACTGTGCAGAAAAAAAAAAAAAGAAACAGTAAAAAGTGCTTATTTATAAGAATCATGATAAACCTCCACTTCAAAATAGGGTAAATTAGATAGGAAAAAAGAGAAAAATAGGAAGAAAAAGAATAAATAGAAAAAGTGATAGATATTTATATATAATTTTTCTATCTATAATACCTTTCCTCACGTGAAAACTCCTTAGAAATCAAAGGTGTGAGTAATTCAAATTATTAATCTCGTCCTTTATCCTAAATAAAATTAGCTTAATTTATTAATTATGACAAAACGTTACTTAAGAAAAAAAAATATTTTACACTAGTAGAATAAAAAAATTACATTATTATTCAATGATCACAAAATAAAATATTTGATAAGTTTGTAAACTACACTACTTAATCTAAAAATTATACCAACTATAATTTCTAATTGATTGATAATTTAACAATTTTTACAAGTACATATAAATTAAACTTTTTACTTAACTAATTTATTAAAGAAACGGAGAGTATCTAAAAGGGACTTTTAATTAAAGACACTAAAATAAGAGTTACGCTATTGAGAAAACAAAAGTGTAATTATTTTTACCGTGTCAACTAATTAATTATAAACACAAAAGTATTAAATTAATAGATTTTATAGTAATAATTTTAAAATTTATATAAAAAATTATTAATTAGTCAACGCTTTAAAGACTCTTACATTAAAAGTCAATGTGTATTAAATTATAGGTAGTATTATTTTCAGACCAAAGAGAAATGAGTAGCTAGGAACGTGTTTATCTTTGTTTACACTAATTCCCCATTGGCCAAACTTTACTTCCACTCTTTGTTTATAAATTTTCACTTCCATACTTCTATTCTCTTCATTCCAACTTGTCACGATATTACACCAACGTTGCTCTTTCCCTCAACCATGACTACCCATTTTCTCATTCTCTCACTTTTCATCTCTTGCCACATCCTCACTTCAACCATAGCCGAAGAAACCGGCTACGTAGGTTCACTAACCCACAAGGCATTAGGTCTACACAAAAAAGACAAGGTTAGCCATTTCAGGTTCTACTTCCACGAGAGGTTTACCGGAAGCAACGCGACCTCAGCGACCATTGTTCCGCCGCTGCCTCGGTACAACTCCACCACCAACTTCGGGTTGGTGGGGGTCACAGACAACGCCTTAACCGTTGGACCAGAGCCCGGCTCCAAGGTGGTCGGGAGGATTGAGGGGCTGTACGCAGCCACCTCGCAATCCGAGTTCAATTTGTTGATTGTTGTGAACTTCGCGTTGACCGAAGGGAAGTACAACGGTAGTACCATCACGGTGGTGGGGCGGAACCGTCTCTCCCTTAAGGTCAGGGAGATGCCTGTAGTTGGAGGGAGTGGGGTCTTTAAGTTTGCTACTGGGTATGTTGAAACCAGCACTCTCTATGTTGATGCCGATAGGTCAACAATTGAGTACAACATTTATGTTTCACATTACTAATCAATTCATTCGTAGTAACATTGTTAGAAAATATAGTTCAGCTTGTTAAGTAAGATGAATAAATTATTGTAAACCCTCTAAAATTATCTTAAATTCCTACGAATAATTTTTTTTCATAATAACTGTGTGCTTCAAAATTATGTCCCCTTACTATATGATTGGGTATTTGAGGAGTATTACATTTGTTTTTAATGTTGTGAAGATTGCAAGAGTTATATACAAATGAAAGGAAAAAATTCGTTTGGTTTATATTGTATATAGATTGTATTTACATTTGTGTTTAATATAAGATTTTACTTTGATTAAATCATCATTTTAGTTCTTAAAAATATTTAGCACTCACACATTAGTTGTTGGAATTAAAAAAATCTGAAAGTACAATTCATCAATTTCATTAATTCAAAATTAAAAATATATAATTTATTAACCGATAATATTAGCATATGTTTAAAAATTAAAATATTAAATTTAGATATTTAAATAAAATAATAAATAGTTTCAAGGAATTATTTAAAGTTCACTACTAGAAAGAAAATAAGTATATAGCATCGTGTAATAAACATCAATTTAGATAAAAATCGATATTAACAAATGCACGATGACATTTTTGTAAAAAATTGGAAGGTGTTAACATCAGTTTTCGTATAGACCGATGTTAAGTATTGTACTCAACATCAATTTTATGAGAACTGATGTTGAATGTCGTGAGTCAACATTAATTTTACAAAAAATCGATGTTGAATGTCGTGAGTCAACATTAGTTTTACAAAAAAGTCGATGTTATGGTTGACCCTAAGTATTAGATGTTTGGTTTCGTCGAACATTTTTCCTCTTGCGCTTATTGATACGTTTCAAAAAAAACCACACATTATCATTGTCGTCATAGCCCTAGTCGTTGTTGTCACTGTCGCCATTGTCGTGGCCAAACCAGTCTGAAGGTGTCACCATTGCCGTCGGTGTTAGGTTGTTTTGCTTGTTCATTTTCATTCGCCCATGATTCAAGGCATTTTCATTTGCACTTTCCTTCTTCATGTTCATTCTCACACAGGTCCTTTTTCATCAAGGCTATTTGCGTGTTGGATGTGATGGCTATTCGCTCACAGGTCCTTTTTTGTTCTCACTCATTGACTTTTACCTGTAGTAGACTTTTGGATTCACTTAAACTGCTGCTGAGTATTTGCATTGTGTTTGCTTACTGAGTAATTGTATATACATCATTTGTAAAAGAAAATACATGATATAAATTATGTAAACTACTTTATTAGTGATATGTCTGTCAAGATTTTATATTTTGATCAAAAAAATAATTCTAGGCATTAACTGATGCTTGATGACCTGCAACCCACAAGCTTTGTTGCACTGATGCTCTGCTCATGCCCCAAAATCATGAATCAGTGCCTAGTGCTTTGATAGGACTTACGAGTATTAGTAAGAAATGTGCTATTGAGAAGATCTATGTCAGAGGGAAGAGGGTTACAACATGGAGTTAAAACTTAAAAACCTATGAATTGTAATAGAATAATTAAAGGGAGTTTGATTAGTTAGCATAGGAGGACAGAATATAATTAAATAGGAGTGGTTGTTATAGGGAGGGACAATGGGTTGGTGGGTTTGTATTGGGACAGTCCAGGTTCCTCAATTTCTGGAGGATTCTTTCTTTCAATAAAAGTTCCCTTATTTCTTCCCCCTAAACCAGTTTGTATCATGCTTAGTAGCCAGCCAACCATACCAAAAAGCAGCTTGAACATGTAATTGCAATCTTAGATACATGTTGGCCAGTCATGAGTACAATCTGAAATATGATCTATTATCTATATTTTAGTTTGGTTTCTTATGTTTAAAACAATGCAGACAACAATAAATTTATTATAGTTATAGCCCTGCTTTGAACAGCTGAAATTATTGATATCACTTGATTTTTTGTTTCCCCTCCCTCTCTCTACAGAACAAGTCACTTGAGCTTAGTTGAGATGAAATATTAGATAGGTCTCAATTTCTAATAGATAAGAAGCCTACAACATATAAGATTGTTGCCATTGCTAAGACCATCATGGATTTATGGTGGCTGTCAGCTGTAAATGAATTATATTTATATATAAAGAAAAAAATGATATGATATGGTAATTAATTGTTTAAAGGATCAAATGCTTACTATACATTGCGCTAAGAGTACTCTATACCTATGTGAGCACCACCTGATTTCATGTTTTTTGTTTGTTTGTGAGTAGCTGTTGGGTCATAGGGTGAGTGTGCACGTTGAGCCCATTTGAGTGACCTGTAGGCTGTAGCTGCTAGTGAAATGTTATTTTCTGGTGTTTCGTAGATTCATAAAACTAGTTTCCAAAAATACACTTGATTGTCTTTTGGAAACTAATTTTCGAAAGACATCAAGTTGTATTACACCATTACTAGTTTCCATAATGTTTGTTATACATTCTCGAAACTAGTTTCCAAAATGCACTTGACTGGCGATGATAGGCTAATCCATATTGTAAAAAAATGGTAAATTCCCTAGACATGGCACATCTGAGAGGTGCCGCTGTTGATTGTCACGTATATTGTGCATGGCCAACAACTTCCTATATTAACCATGGAAGGGTTGGAGACGTGTCCTATTTTTTAATCAAAACATTTTAATAGACAACCCAAAATTAATTTTAATTGCATAACATCCAACAACAGTTTTTTTTCTTAAATCATTTCGAAATTTAACTTCTAGAATTGTTAAATTTTTAATATTTCAGAAATTAATTTTCACAATGTAAAAAAATATTAATTATTCTTGAAACTATATAATTTTGAAATGCAATCGATTTCATAACTTTCAAAATTTAGTTTCAGTTTTTTTATAATAAAACTAAATTTCAGAAATTAATTTTTGGATGTTTACACAATTCTTTTTCTTATTCAGCTAAAAAAACATTTCTAATAAATTTTAACTAATTAACAGCAGAAAGGGTATTTGCATTTCTTCATGTCACTCCTTTAATTTTTCATATGAGTTATATATATACACACTAGAAAATTCAAAACTAATTACATAAGCATAAGCCATCTTGATTACCTTAAACACATAATAAATTCAAGTAAAAGAGAAAGGGGAATGAAAACCTAAATATGGATCAATATTAAGACATCAACATATAATGTTTGGTAGAAATAGAAGAAACATTATGGTTGCATACCCTGGTAAGGGATATGGCCTTTATTTTTATCCCCTGTTAATGCATATGACACAAGATCTTACATGATATGCAAATGGGAGAAATTGTGATGAAATATTTCGTTATCTGGCTGATTCTTTCCAATGAAAGAAGATTAATCATTTGTATCCAAATTTTGGGAAAGAGGCAAAAAATCTTAGGCTCGGACTTATCACTGATGGAATGAATCTCTTTGACAATTTAAGCACTAAGCACAATTCATGGCTTGTTTTGCCAGTAAATATGTGATGTTGTCTATGATGATATCAGGGCCAAGATAGCCAAGAAGTGACATCAATGCTTATCTAAGTCCTTTGATTGAAGACTCAAGAAAGTTGTGGGATGAGAGGGCTGACATGTTTGATAGAAGTCAAAATGAGACATTCAAGTTGTGTGCAATTGTATTTTGTACCATTAATGACTTTTTAGCATATGGGAATTTGAGTGGATACAATCTCAAAGGCCACCGTGCATGCCTTATCTGTGAAGAAGACACAAGTTACGTACAACTGAAACATGGAAGAAAAACATTGTACACTCGGCATTGAAATTTTCTAAAACATTATCACCCTTATTGGCAATTGAGAAAAGCTTTTAATGGATGTCAAGAGCATGAAATTGTGTTGATACCCTTAACTGGTTAGCAGGTTCTTGAGCAAGTTGAGGACATCAATACTATATTTGGAAAGACCCAAAAGAAGCTGATGAAAATCCTCATCTGGCGTCCATGCCTTACTTTGGAGTCATTGAAGAAATCTGATAGCTTAATTATGTTAAATTCACTGTATGTTTTAAGTTTAAATGGGTTGATAGCAATATCGGTGTGTGGATCGATGATTTTGGATTTACTATGGTAGATTTGAAGAAGCTAGCTTATCAGAATAAGTCTTTCATCAAGGCAGAACAAGCTAAATAAGTGTTTTATGTTTAAGATTTGTATTGTCCAAAATATGGAAAATACGCCTGACCATTTATGTGGGATCACTGTACACATGTCGATCCTCCTTGTCAGTCCTGCTACAAGAGCCCAAACGCACTCCCCTCAACAGTTGAGTTGTTACAACCAAACAAGTTATCTTTAAGTTTATTTATTCAAATGTTATTAATAATATTGTAACTACTTTTCAAATAATACGAATTATTTATAACCTGCAATTATTTATAACCTCCAAGGCCCATGCTCATCCTATAAATTAATACAGGTTCCATCTAACCCTTTAATATATATACACTCATTCACCTACCAATTCACCCACAGTGAACCTAAACCTTCATATTTCGAGATTCCATTCATACTCAGATATTCACTCTCATACTCTCTTTATATGATTTACTGTCATATAATTGATGTACTTACTTGAGCATCAGAGTCTTCTCCTTTATTTTGCAGGGCCCTTCTCTTAACCATGCTAACTCATCATCCGGCTTGCAGAGTCTGGAATCCACCTGGACCACATCCACCCTTACGCGTGGCATTTTCAGATTTTGGTAAGAGCAAGATCCTTGTGATGAAAGGTGGTAAGTGGTTCTACACACAAAAAAAAAAAACCATTGATGTTAATCTTGAAGATGATGACTGCCTTGATACTTATCACACTTCTTTCTCCACACACATGCCTAACGTCAATGGAGAAGAAAAAGTTGATGACGTCCATGCAAATCATAATGATCATGATGAAGGAGAATTAAGTAACATTGTATAATGTAATCATTTTTTTTATATATACTTGTTTCCATAATTATTAATTACATAACTTACTATACTTTTGAGTTAACTTTAATTAATGATATTTTTAACATGCACATTACTACATCACTGAGCTCTCCTCCTCCAGAGTCAACACCTTCACCTTCTACGTCAAAGAGGATTAGAAAAGCCACATGGCTTAGATCATTGTTTTCCAGACCCATTGGGGTGCAGAGACCACTGGTTCATGTGAATCCGACCATTGGAAAAGTTGACGGTCCACACAAAAAGAAATTAAAGACCTATTTGACGGTCATCACTCGAGACAAGGTAGATGTTACATATGTTAATTGGAAATAGCTTATTGTAGCTGGAAGGATTTCATTTGGGAGGACATTCAAGTATTTCAATTGAAACTTGTATGTTATGTTAATTGGATATATTAAACCGACACATTTTTGTTATTCACTAACTCTTACAATTCATTTTGTACCCGAGGCTAAATTTGATATTTATAAAGAGTCCGATAAAGGGATGAAGAAGAAAATCCTTCAAACTGTAGAAGAGCGTGGGAGGCAATTTAAGTCTGATTTGGCCTCTAAATGGGCTCTAGCAAAAGGCAAGGAGGATGACAATGACAAAGTCTGTGAGAAGTACGGATTTAGCAAATAGAAGTGAAACCAATTTTGTCAAAGCCGTAGAAACCCTTCATGGGAGGTTAGTTGTGGTTCTTTAACTTTTTGAAATTGACATTTACAATTGATTTAAGCATTTTTTTTATATACTATCTATTTCTCACAGGATGTTAGAAAGAAAGCGCAATCCATCTAGAAACAAAACACTGCCCCTCACTTGTTGTCTCGTAGGGGGTTATGATTTTCTTGAACAAAAGTTAATGGAGGAAAACAAAAGAAACGATTGGAGAAAGCAACCCAATTCGAGAGCATTGAAACAATCGTTGATCCTCCATCTCCCATTAGACGACACGTGAAGTGGAAGATCACTCGCACAAAAAAATCAGGTCAGATGACATCTGAGGTGGCATGTCACATTGTTGATAGGATTATAAGTTAATTTTTTGTTTTAATTGTTTCTATATATAATAACAACAATAGTCCGTAAACAGTTTTATATTTTGTTGATTGCAAGATTCCCTAGAAAGCAATTTGTACAGGGTAGTTTTGTAGTCCATGAACGTCAGGATGTACTGATTGCTATCATTAGGCGACTAGAGCACCCTAGTCATGTCCGTTTTGCTGGAGTCGGTTTGATGATCAGGCAATACTTTGGGGCAGCTTTAGCAGGCTCCTACACATCTACATCGATCAGCCCAAAAGAGCTAGATAAACTCAAACAAAATATTAAAAAGGAGCTAACATAGAATATTAGGGACAAGATAGAACAACAGATCACTGAAAAGTGACGAGACAATTAATGTTGTCCTTTAGCCAAATGCATTATTAGGGAATCATACCTCCTATTGAGCCTGAGGTAGCGTCTTTTGATACCCGTGTTAGCATAAAGGGAAGCTGTGTTGATCCCTCAGAGCAAGACCCAGACACGACTACATCAGACAGGCGTGGGATGTGTGTTGATGACAATCCTCCCCTCCTGATTGCCCTTGGAAGAATTTATGAGGGGTTGATAACCATGCACCATGTCCCTTTGGGCAATGATCTGGTAAAGGTTGGTGTTGAGGAAGTTTGAGATGCTGATGCTCGCGTCCCTATAACCACTAAAGAGGTTTAGTTAGTGGGGCACACCTTTAACACCTTCCTTGCTTGGCTGACACATCTTGTACAACTTTTTCAGAAAATGTGTTTCTTTTTTGTTGTGTTTATTATTATTAAAAAAATGATTTGTTACAAAAAAAGTGTTGACTGTCATTGACTTATATTTATTAGTTTAGGATAAACAAGTACTAAAGGGACTGACAAAGCCTATTAATAGGACAAAACCTGATGACAATCCCATATACTAGATGACATTGATGATTCCACAATTTTTCCTCAAGCCTATGCAGGTGTCGTGGGATGCAACTATGCTTGGGGTGTACAATGATAATGTCCCCATGTACATAAAGCATGAAGATCTTGGGGAAATAGCACATGGTGGTCAATGTTTGAACATCGTTGTTATACAATTGTGGATTATGTAAGTAAATTTAAATTACAACCCATTATCTAATTCGTTGTTTTAAATTGATGCACAATTTACTTTATTTTAACAACAATAGGCATATGAATGAGTTAAGTCTTCAATCAGGGAATGTCTATGTGTATGGATTCCTTGAGCCACAATCCATTTAGACATCAGGGCAATCGTAGTTTGAATCTAGGGATTATATTAAGAAATGGATGCAAAGTTCACAAAGAAATGTCTACCTAGGAGCCTATTTGGATAGGTAAGTAAAATTGAGCAAATAAATTTAAATAATCTATGCATTATAATAACTTAATGTTCTCCAATGTAGTGAACATTGGCAACTGGTGGTTATATGTCCTAAGGCAATGTTGTCGCCTGGTTTTAATCCTTACAAAATAAGCCCGATAACTACTTGAAAGGAATGGCTAACCAGTCAGTTCTAATTTCTAACACATTTACTTTATCACTAGTATTTGACATCAATATTTTAATTGTACAATATACATGCATGTTTCTCTTAACTAGTGCTATGAAGGGATTCAACGATAATCATGGAAGTAAATCCAAGGCAACTGCTAAATGGATTCCAGTTAAAGTAAGTCATTTAAACAATGTTTGATCTTTTCAAGATGACATTTTATTATTTTGTACACTAATTTCGGGAAAATTTTGAACATCTTATTGAATTTAGTGTAATAAGCAAAGAGGAAGCCTGAGTGCGACTATTACGTCATGCATTGGATGTCAACCATAATCCCAAGAGGTTTCAAAATTAATTGGGAAATGATAATTGTTTACTTCAAAACTAATTTCATTTGTTAGTTGTTATTTTTACACTGATTAAGTTATTTTTTATTATATCATGCAATATTTTACTGATCCAAGACCATTGGAACTAGAGAGAATAAAGACAATTCACATTCGGTGGACAAGATGTTTACTAAGAGTTGAAAATGAAGCACTAAGTAGTGTTTAAGATATTTTGCAAATGTTAGACTTATGTAAATCTTGGGTTATAATTATGTATTGACATTATTGTATTTATTAGTATATTCAATAATAATTTGAATATAATATATACTACTTGAATTGATTTGGTTTTGGTCGGAATTGATTCTGTTTTTAATTTGTAAGTCTAGGTTCATTTAATAAATAAACAAAATATCAAAAAAGAAAATGCAAAAACAACATTGATTTTTTCCAAAATCAATGTTGTATAGCACAATACAACATTGGGTTTTCCCAAAATCGATGTTGTAATTACTATACAATTTTGATTTTGGCAAAATCAATATTGTTTATGCTTTTTTTGTTATTTGTTATTACTACCACATCGATTTTGTGGAAACTAATATTGCATAGTAGATTTCAACATGTTTATTTGGACTGTCAGTTAAAAAAATCCAATTGGGACAATATATAATTTTTTATGTGGTAAAAAATTTTCTACATGCATTAATAAATAAATAAAAAATCTGGTGGGGGTAACCGTAGATAAGTTGCATCCGCTAGTAATTGGATATGACGTTTAATTAGCTTTTTCCCAGTTGAATACACCTACACCGTTTTTTTTCATATCAGAAGAAGAATAACATTCAAACTTACATAATTTAGAAGATAAAAATATCATGAAGACTATGGTAGACAATGTTTCCCTTCGAACCCCTGGAAATATTGGTTGAAAATCTGGAAGTTGCAGTTGGCACGAAAGATAAAAATATTTCGTTGGAGATTAGGTAGAGACTAGAGAGTAGCTAGAGGGAGTTCTTCCAACTAGCCAAAGGCTGATTTCTAAAGGAGTTAACTGTTCTGAATTATGCCCTTTTTGCGAATCTGTTATTGAAAATGATTGGCATGTTTTCTTTGACTGTCAACATGCAAAATAGGTTTAGCTCTTGTCACCAGTATGGAGCTTTATACAAAATTCTATTTCCATTGCACAGGGATTTTTGGAAGCTTTTTTCAACATTATGGAGCTGTTGCCTGATTATTCTGAATTTATTGAATTTGTTACTAGATTCTTTGGTGTTTTTGGCGGCGAAGAAATGAAAATGTTTGGTAAAACATTGTAAAGTCTCCACTCAGATCTCTTAATTTAGCCAAGGAGAGAGTATAAGTCAATGGCGTGCAATTCATTCTTCAAGCAGGATGTTTTCCGTTCCCATAACAACATTTCTCAATGGGTTTGATGTCCACCAGCTACTGATGAGGCTGAAGCCGCAGCTTTGCTTGAAGCAATCAAATGGATCAAAGAAATGAACCTTCACAATGTGATAAATGTGGGCATTTGCTTCATCTTGGTCAAAAAACGTTATGGATCAGTTTATTAGGGGAAAGCTAGCCAAGTCTCCTCATAATTTTGTTAGGACATCTAAATTTCATGTTAGTTGATCACCAAGTTTTTTTTTTATTATTTGTTCTCGTGCATCATGTATTGAATCTCTTATCTTGAATGAAATGATATAAGTCTTCCTTCGTCAAAAATAAAAATTAATTTGGAAGGATTTGGAAGGATTTGCATGTTAAACAAGAACACAGATAACTGATGGACGCTTCCACCTATTTGATAGATATGGATATACGATATTGATAGAAAAAATAAATGAAAATGATAAATATTATTAATTATTAATATATTTATAAGCAGTGACGGAACTTGACTAAAAATTTGAAGGGGGGAAATATATTAAGATTATAAAATATAAATTGAATGTAATATTTTATTATTATTTCATATATTATTTTAAGACATTAAAATACTTTTTTCTACTTTATTGATAACCCTCTTTAATTTTTATACTTCTTTTATGTCCATGTTTGCTACTAAAAAAAGTGGGAGAATTTATATTGAAATTATTTGTAGAAGAAATTATGAAAAATTAAGTTATTTTATACAAAAAAAAATTGTACAAGACTATGTATACAAAAATGAACAGTTTCAATAGTTTTTTCAACAAATTTAAGAAAATAATCATACTTATGTCAAAATCATAACAAATTTGAAAAAACAAAAGTTTGTAAGTCACAAAATTTATAGAAAATAATTTGCATAAAAACCTACAAGACAAATCCACATGCAAGAAAATTTTGCAAGTTAAAGTTATATTGTATAAACAATCCTACACAAAATGAGAATATAAATTTCATAAAAAAATGAGTTTGAAATTGAAAATAAATATATTATACAAGACAAACTTAAAATGTAATATGAACACATAAAATTAGTTATATCAATAATAATAATAATAATAATAATAATAAAGACAATAATTAAAATGTTGGGCTATTGATGTAATCTTCTGTGGGCTACATTTCGTGCCTAGTTCAATAATATTCTATTCAATTTTCAAAAAACAATATTTTTTTCAATTAAAATGTTGCCCTATGTTCATTCAATTTAGGATCAATTTGTTTAAATTTATTTGTTAAAATAACAATTTATTTTAGTAAAATAAACATTTTTTAGTTTTTAATGTATTTATCTAAACTTCTTTTGCTTAAACAATTTTTTATTTATTTTAAAAAGCAAATTCTATCTGCTTCTTAACAAATGTTTATTTAATTTTTTTTATTAAATTTAAATAAACTCACCCTTAATGACTCAAAATTATTACTATTTAATAAATAAGCAGAATAAAAAATAATATAGAAAATCTTGTTGAAAAGAATTAAAATTATATGTCATAACTTAATTTATTTATAAAATCTGAGTTTGGATTTATTCGTAATTACAAAGTCTAACCTAATTTATTTATATGTCATAACTTAACTTAAAAATCTATTTAAGAGTTTTTTAATTTTGAATTAAGGCCTATAAATAGATCAATAAACATACTAGTATAAATAGGTTAATGAATAGAGAATTGGCCAGCCTCCTCTCCTTCAAAAGCACCGCCGTTGTTCATAGACATCAGGCACAATTGGTCAACGCAATGCCTTCGGCTTCAGGTAAGGCCCTTCCTGCTGGTTGCTATTTTCTAATAATATTTTATTTGAGTTCTTATACCGCAAGACTCCTAAATATCAAACACCTCATTAATACTTTTAATTTTTTTTTCTATTTCTTTCTATCAAATTTAATCTTCTATCATATCAATATTTTTTTTGTCTTCCTATTTTTTTTAAAGTGTTAATTGGTTTTAAATGTTTAGAGATTTTTCTCCTTTATTTTCCCTCACGTGAAAAAAACTTAGAAGTCATGATCAAAGCACCCACAAGTAAAAATAATAATAATACGGAATTAAATTTTAATTTTAATTTTCTTTAATTTTTTGTCGACAATTTCAGTCATCTTATTATTTTTTTTGTAACTTTAGTTTTCGCATTTTAAAAAATTCATAATTTTGATTGGTTCATAATTTTATATATAGTTTATTTCTTTTATTTTGATATAATTGAATTTAAAATCTAACATAGTCATGTATGATATCATTAAAAAATAACTGAACTAATTAAAATATAAAGAATAAAAAAAATAAGCGTATGCAAAGATTAAGGATTAAATCAAAATTATAATTTTTTTTTAAATATGAAAACTATAATTATAAAAAAAAACCAAAATTATAAATGAAAAATTAGAATAAATGAAAACTACAATTTAACTAAATATATACTAAGTAGGTCTTGCCAAAATAAAATATACTTAATTTATTGGGACACATTAACTGAAATTATTAAAAACTAAAAGAGATATGCAAAGACACTGAGATATATTATTTTCAATCACTGCTTTTCTAATAATTTTTATAATTTATTTTTCATTTTAATGCATCCATTGAATGTGTATAATTTTACTTAATCACATAAAATTGTGTATGATAATTTGTCAACTTTTATAATAATTACCTTCAAATTCATACTAGTAATTATTTCTAATTAGCTAACCATATGGAAAAAAAATTACATTAAGAATGCATGCCTAATAACTCCTTATTAGGTGTGTGCATGATCTACCCACTCCACTAAATTAGCTCAGTTCGATATTAATTTTGACGAGTTTGACTTTCAGAAAATGAAACTAATACATTCTGAGGATGGATTTGGTCATGTTTTGGGTCATTCAAGCCTTGTTCGAGGTCCTATATTTTAAAAAGTATGTATGAGTTTTCTGAATAATTAATTATATATTAATAATAAGAAATTATTTCATGGATAATATTTTATATAACATAATGTTATATTCACGATGATATTATTTATTTAAGAATATATAATATAAAATACATTTTAATTTAAAATTTATTATTTAACAATATATAATGTTAATATTAATATATTATAGTAACAAATGAGATTGATCCAATCTTGACTCATTTATATTGAGCTTGATCGGAAAAATTAAAATGACTATTTCTAGCATAAATTAATAAACCCAAAGTCTGCTGTTTGTTTTATTAAACAAATCTTTTCTCTTTTCCTCACGTCCCCTTCCTTTATAAATTCTCATTTCCATATTCCTTCTCTTCATTCCAACTTATCAAACTACATATCACAGAACCGATCTTTCTCTCATTACCAGCCATGACTACTCAATTCGTCATTCTCTCCCTTCTCATCTCTTGTGTCACCCTCATTTACGCCAATGCCGAAGACACAGGTTTTGTGGGCTCACTAGATCACAAGGCATTGGGTTTAAAGAAGAAAGACAAGGTTAGCCATTTCCGGTTCTACTTTCACGAGACCTTCACCGGAAGCAACGCCACCACGGTCTTCGTGGTTCCACCGCTCCCCCAGTACAGCTCCACCAGCTCCTTCGGGGCAATCGGGGTCATGGACAACGTCTTGACGGCGGGACCGGAGCGTACCTCGAAGGTGGTGGGGAGAGTGGAGGCCTTGGCCGCTGCTACGTCACAAACGGAGTTTAATTTATTGATATTTTTTAACTTCATATTAACCCAAGGGAAGTACAATGGGAGCACCATCACCGTGTTGGGTAGGAACCGCACCTCCCTAAAGGTTAGGGAGATTCCTGTGGTTGGAGGCACTGGGGTGTTTAGGTTTGCAACTGGGTATGCTGAAACTAACACCATCTTTTTTGATCCACAAACTAGGTCTACCATTGAGTACAACATCTATGTTTCTCATTATTAATGAGTTAAAGCCGAATAAAGAAACTTTCATTATCAAAGGTGCAAGCTAAGGGGCACCTTGCACATATACAAAAAGAATAAGAAAGCATCTAAAGGTTATACTCAGTATTGATACGTATGTTTTATACTCAGTATGCTATGATACGTATGTTTTATACTCAGTATGCTATGATTTGTATTGATACGTATGTTTTATACTCAGTATGCTAAGAAAGCATCTAAAGCAAGCTAAGGGCCTTCTACATTTGTATTGATAGGTATGTTTTATACTCAGTATGCTATGATGTCAACAAGTTTAATTACATAGTGTAAAAGCCTTCGAAACTGAATTACATAGGAAACTTCTATGGAAAATATGCCTGATATCTTTAGTTTTTTTTTAAAGAATAATTTAGTTTATCTTTTAAGAATTGTTATTTGTCTTAAATTTTTAGGATATTGTTTTAGAATTAAAATATTATCTTTTTAAGATATTATTTAAATTTAAAAATATTATCTATATTTAGGATTTATATATCAACTTCATTCCCATTGTACTCAGTACTAAAGAATAAGAAAGCATCTAATAATTATTGATCATCCAATTATGGAAGGACCCAAATTGGATGACACGGGCAACCATGAAAAAAAAACTTAAAAATTCATCCAGCAACTATTATATACTACCAATTTTTGTACAAATTATTTATAATTTGATATTCTAATAGATTAATTGCATTAATAATCTATCAAAGTTATATTTTAAAAAATTGGATCGATCTGACAAGTCGGATTGAGATCCTGTGCCATAGGTGGTCCGATTAAGGTGAAGGACCACAAATGCATTCGTCTCGGATTGATTCGGCCAAATTTGATCAAACTCGATAACTCGGATCGAGTTGGTTCGGTTTGATATGATTGAGTTTTTTTTTTAATTCTCATAACATGTTAAATTGTTAATAACTAATTATTAAATAATATATAATGTACTTCTATAATATTTTTTATCTTGGTAACAACATATAGTAACTAATCATTATTATATTGATCATGAGATAATTTAATATTTATGTGTTTTGTACATCATCAATAGACTTGTTTATGGTCATCCAATAAAGTTGGCCTTTAGTTTTAAAAAATAAGAGTTTCCTTGTAATTTAATGATAATAACCAACAAAATAATAATAATTTATAGTAATAAATGACTATATAATATTTTATAATTTGACCATGACAATAAATTTTATTTTTGAGTATAAAAATATGAATTGATCACATTGTATTAGGTATATTATTATTATTATTATTATTATTATTATTATTATTATTATTATTATATATTTAAATTTTAATATATATACTAGGTCAACAAGTTACTCACCGATTAGACTTTTGACCCACTAATCTAGTATCTCGACCAGGCCAATTTTTACAATATTGATCAAAACACATAACATTTTTCTTATATCTCACAAAATAATCAATAATTGAGTTTAACTAGTTTTCTAACATTTTTATTTTCAATGTATACCAACAAATAATCAATAAAAAAATCCATCTTTCATTTTATTATGAAGTGTAATTTGTTAATAAAATATTAAATATAAAATATGAAAAATTGAAAATACATTTCTTTTGTACTTTACAATGCCTTTTAGCCTTTGCCTCTTGCCAATATTGTTGTTGGTGACTATAAGTTTTCATAATTTAAAAATTATAACAATCTTCCATCAATCCAATGACATTTATTTACTAGATATTTGAAAAATAAAAACTCCTTCAATTACAAGAAAATAAGTTTGACATTTAGATATTAACAAAGCCCAAAAAATAATTATATACTAACTAAAATTTGATGAAATATAATATTTAAATAAAAAAATTTAAAAGATAATTTTACTATTGATTTTATAATTTAAAAAAGTCAGGAGATATAAACTTATTCTATAATTTCAAAAATAAGTTACTTAACCTAGTTTATAAAAAATAAACTATTAAAATAAACTCGTATACTAAACAAAATTTCATTAAACAAATTTATAAATTACTCAAATAAGGTATTTTGGAAAGCCTTGGCTTCCCAATAAATTGAGTTTGAGTGAATTTTATTTAGGACAAGACGTACGGAGTTAGCAATTTGTATTTCTCATCCGCGGCGGCTATGACTTTTGAGGAGCTTTCACATGAGGCTTACCTCAAGAGTCAAAAATCAAGGGATTGAGTTAACGATGTATTGTGCCTGATGTCTATTCATCACTTATAAATATTTGACTAAATTACAATTTTAATCTTTTTTATATATAAATTCAGTCTTTTTATATATTTTCTTTAGGAATTTTTGTTCATAAATATTAGAAAATCTATATTTTTTTATTAATTATTAATTTTGTACAGATTTTTTTTATTCAATTAAACTCTAGACCTAACTAGCATTTAAAGTATAATCAAAAAATAATTTAATTAATAAAAATAAATAAATAAGCATATGTAAAATTAATAATTAACTTAAAATTGTGAATTTTCTAAAATGTTCATGAGAAATAAAATAGCAAAAAAAACGACTAAAATTACGGATTAAGAATTAAAGGAGGATTAATATTGCAATTTAGACTTAATATTTTATTAATGTTATGTTTTTTATTTCTCATTTTCTCTTATTGTGTATGTATATATTTTTTATATAAAAAAATGTTACTAAATAGTTATTAATATTATGCTTTTTATTTCTCTTAATACTATTTCTCTTTTGTTATTGTTCTTACTGAATTTGACTGAACCTCCTTAAAAAATTGCTCAAAAGTAGGAAAGAAGCAAAATGAGCAAGTCAGCTAGAGCAACTTTGAGGGAAGCCAACTCCTTATCTGATTTTGTTTGAAGAGGACAGTGTAGAGGAATGACATTTTCTGTGAACTCCTCCAAAACAGTGGAAGGTGTACCTACGAAGATACTCTAACACTCAAGTTAGTGGCGCAGAGGTATAACAGGTATCTTAAAGTAGGTTGGATTACAGTTTTTTTTATCTAAACCTTGAGAACTCCTTTTATAGAAATGAAATTAGATAGTAAGATTTCAATTTTCCTCGTACAATAATGTAAATATGGAAAGATATAATTATATCTTATATTTACTCTGATAATAGATAATTCCAGTATTTGGATATATCTCTATCTTTCTAGTAGAAGATGGAGTTTCCCTCTTACCTTAATTAGATTCACCAGATTCTCATGATTTTGAGTAGACTACTCGGGCAATCCCCAAGTATGGAGGCTTACCAAATTCGAGTAGTACACCTATGCCCCTAAGCTCTAAAGTTGGCTATAGGAGCTTGAAAAAAATAATCTTAAGTCCTCAACCCTTACATTGTTATCTACCAGCCGAGTTCAAGTAGTACTCTTTGTTCTAATTGTAGTCAAGTCCAAGAGGTAGTTTGATTTCCTCTCTAGCCAAGTATTTATCTTAGCCTTGGAGGCAAATGAAAAAATAGTTGTCTTCTTCTAAATCTTAGTATTTGAAGAGACATCTAGTCAACAATTGTATTGTTCAGACACATTTAATGTTATTGCATTTTTTTATAGAAAAGGTGCAATGATTACATCCTTTGAATTTCGAAATGCTCTTGGGATAGCCAAAGGTCGCAGCCTTCCTTAACTGCCGATTCATGCATTTGAGAAAAGATCTACAACCTCAATAGGTGTGTCATTTCGGCCTCAGAAGATTCTAGAAATCTTTAAAAGAGGAAAAGCTTTTTGTTCTCCTACATTCATTTTTGCTTCCAAGTTTTCTTCCTCCATCAAATACTCTATTTTCTTCCCTTTTTTCAAGTCATTTTTCTCTAAGCATCCTCATTTTCTATCCAAATATATATATGATTTTTGACCCCTTTCTCTTCTTAATTATGTCTTTATCCGATATGGATTCTGAGTACTCCGACGAGGGTAGAATGCTTTTGATAGAGGCCCACCCAATAGGGGATAGTTTTAACGATGATCCCTCCCATCATCATGACGACTCTGACGCTACCAGTGACAACATTTCTAGTGTCCCTGTTGGTGACACCATTGTTCGTGGTGTACTTCGTCCTGATGTAGATGTCGTTGCCCCTGTTGATGGCATCGTCTTGACTGAGTGGGCTCCTCCCAATCTATGGCATTTGTTCCATCCCTGAAGAGAATGAGGTCGAGTCTTATTTTCCCATTTCTCCTCACAACATCATTGACTTGGACTTGGAGGCTACTATTGTTCAAGTTATAGTTTGTCGATCATTCATTCTTCGTCTTTCTCCTCCCAAAAAGTCAAAACATACCAATAAGGAGTACCCTCCTATAACCCTTCTAGGTTACTCTTGGGTCCATGGTGAATTCAAAAGCTATTCTACTAGTTTCCTGACTTATGAATCGATCCCTAATTTCCTTGAGGGTGTAGAATTATGTCATGATGATCGAGTATTTAGCCAAATAACTTCATCATTTTCAGTCTATTTTTAGCCGAGTAACTTCATTTCTTTGGTCTGTGTTTATCAAAATAACTTAGTTATCTTTGGTTTATACTTAGTCAAGTAACTTAGTTTCTTTGGTCTTTATTTATCCAAATAGCTAAGTTATCTACTGTCTATACTTAATCAATAGACTATGGTTGTCGGAATATAGTAAGCCGAATGTGATTTGGTCTTATCTATGCCCCAAGTTACGTCTTTAGTCGGAGAAACCTATTGATCTACTCAGACCTAAAAAGAAAATAATTCATAAAAAGAATACCTTTATTCAACTTAGCATTCAAGTATGTCTCATTAAAACATATCTAACAAGATACCTCATGGGAAAACAATGCTAGAGTAGGAAGAAGATTACATCACCACTTACAAGATCAACTATTGTATAATTTGAGGTGAGTGGCGTTCTAGGTTCTTGGTTTGCCTTGTTGGATAAGTGCTCTAGTCGATAGACTTCGTATTTAGTGACTCAACAACTCTGGAAGGGTCTTCCAGTTTGTAGCAAGTTTTCCTTCTTTATCATCTTTCTGAGCTTCTCCGCACTTTCTTTATACCAAGTCGCCTGTTTGAAAGTTTATCGGTTAAACCCGACTATTGTATCTTTTATTGGCTCTTATTTGGTACATCTCGACTCTCATGTGGACTTCTTTAATAATTTCTTCAAGCAAATTGAGTGTCTAACTAAGTATCTCATCATTCTCTTTCTCTACAAAATTTGTCCTTCCAAAGAGGGCACACCAACTTCTACAAGTATCATGACTTCTGATACATATAAGAGTCAAAAGAGAGTATCCTGTATTGTAAACTGAGTAGTACAATGATAAGTCTACAAGATGGCCAAAAGCTCTTTGACCCAATTGCCCTTAGCCTTTCCGACTTGCTTTTTCAACTCTTCGAGTAGGACGTTGTTTGTTGCTTCAATTTGCCCATTGTTTCTTGGATGTTCTACTAAAGTCACTTGGTGCTTAATCCCTAAAGTTGTAAGAAACTCCTCAACTCATTTGTCAATGAACTATTTTCCATTGTCAAAGATCAAAGTGTGGGGGATTCTGAATCTCCAAACAATGTTCTTCCAATTCCAAATAAACCTTTGAACATTGACTATTGAAATAGTTGCTACAAGTTCAACCTTGATCCACTTTGTAAAATGGCTCTATGCTTACTAAAAGAAATTTTACTTGTCCTTTTTCTTGAGGGAAAGGTCCAAGTATTCTATTCCCTAAGGGGCAAAGGGCCATGGAGCCACCATTCTATGCAACTCCTTTACTGGAAGGTGAGATATGTTGCCAAAATTTTGACCCTCTTCACACTTCTTCACATATTTTGTGAAGTCTTTTCTTATTGTCAGCCAATAGTATCCGACTCGAAGTACTCGAGCGGCCATTAATTGTCACCTTGACTGCATTTACATATTCCTCTATGCATCTCATTCAGAACGTACTTAACCTAATCTTAAGTTAGGCACTTTAGCAAAAGGGTTGTGAAGACTTTTCTATATAAGTCTCCCCCAATAACATAGTAGTTGTCATTTCTTTTTAGCATTCCTGTCGTTTTTGTGTCTTCTGGGAGTAAGCCTTTTTCTGAGAAATCCCTTATCTCAACCATCCATTCATGGTCAAAGGAGCTATGCTAGATATCATCCTATCATGACTTAGCTATGAGATTATTTCTTTGTGCTGACAAGATTTGATAGCAGATCATCTCTCTCATTGTATTCTCCCACGATATACCTAAGCTCAAACTTGGTGATTTCCTTTTTAAGTCAGGTAGTTATGTGGAAGTACCTTGTCATCTGAGGATCCTTAGTCTCAAAATCTCCATTCAGTAGTCTAGTGATAAATTTGGAGTCGCTCCAGCACTTAAAGCGTTTGGCTCCTACTTCTTTTTCTAATCTTAGGTCGACTAAAAGGGCTTCATACTCAGCTTAGTTTTTTGTTGTTTCGAACTTGAACCGAAATGATTGCTCTAAGATTACTTCATTTGGGCTTTCTAAATAACTCCTGCTTCGTTGCCTTTAGGGTTTGACGGTTCATCTCCATATAGCTTACATCATGATGACTATACTTTTGTAGTGGTTGTCAACTTGGCTACGAGGTCAGCTAGGCACTAAGCCTTCATAGGCCCCTTTGGTTTATACTTGATTCTAAATTTTGACAACTCGACAAACCAAGGTATCATTCATTCTGCTAGTTTTGGTTTCTTCAACACTGTCAGGATATGTGATTTGTTCGAACCACTATCTGGTGACTTTAGAAACATGTCCTTAGTCTTCTAGCAGAAGTGACTAGAGCTAAGCCTAATTTCTTAATCATCTGATACCGAGTCTCTGTATCCTTGAGGAATTAGAAAATTGTTGTAAACATGAGTTTGCTTCTTTCCTTCCTCTACCTCGATAAATGAACTTATGGCATGTTCAGATACTGTTAAGTACAAAATTAGGTTTTTTCCTGGTTAAGGGATGATGAGGATAGGTGGTGAAGCGAGGAACTCTTTGAGCTTCTGAAAGTTAGCTTCACATTACTCATTTCACTTTGTTCCCTCATGCTTCTTCAATAGTTTGAAGAAAGTCTTGGCCATGTTAGATGCACTCAACAAAAATCTGGATAGCGTTGGTAATCAGCTGGTGAATCTTTGTACTTCTTTAAGAGTGTTTGGACTTCTTGACTAAATGATGGTCACACACTTCTCTAAATTGGCCTTAATTCCTCTAAGAGTAAGCATGAATCCAAGGATTTTCCCTCCTTGTACATCGAATATGCATCTCAGGATTTAGCCTTGTGTTGTGCTTTCTTATCTCTATCAAGTCTTCTGTATGAAAGGTGGTGTTCATGCTTTTGACCACCATGTCATAAACATAGACTTCAAGATTTCTCCCGAGTTGGTGGATGAATATCTTTTCCATCAATCTTTGATTTGTGGTTTTGTCATTCTTAAGACCAAATAACATAACCAAGTCATATCAGTCATGAATTTAGTCTTCTCCTTATCCTACTTGAACATAGGTATTTGGTTATACCCATAATATGCATCTAAAAATCTAAGGATAGGAAATTCGGATGTTCTATCGACTAGGCGATCTATACTCGAAAGTAAATATGAGTCTTTAAGGTAGGCTTTGTTTAACTGTGTAGCCAGTGTACATCCTCCACTTCCCATTAGAATTTTTTACCATTACCACATTTGCTGACCATGTGGCATATTGCACTTCTTTGATAAATCTTGCATTTAAGAGCTTCTTTGCATTTTCATCCACATGTTTGATGATAATAATGCAAAGAGGTCAACATTCTTTGTTAGCATTTAGGTTGTGGATTCCTCTACTTCTTTACTTATCTACCATCCAAGTTTGATGCACTGAGATGGTTCTTTTCTAAGTTGGAAGGGTTTCACTTCTTAAGTGGGTTCTTCTCTCAGCTCTACTTCTCCAGGATTGAGCTATGCTCTTTGAATGTTTGTGAGAGAGGTGTATGTTATTAGTTGTACTTTGGGCTCTGCCACCTTCTTCCCCTTGGAAATCTAGAGACTTGTAGTGTAACATTCTCGTATCATCTCTTGGTCGGCTCTAACAACGATAATCTTGCTACTCGTACTCAGGAATTTCATCGCTAGATGGGGAGTTGAAATAATAGCCCCAAATTCGTTAAGTGCAGACCGCCCAATTAATATACAATAAGAAGTGATAGCATGGATTAGGAGATACCTGATCATGATGGTCTTGGAACCTTTTTCATCTCTGAAAGTGGTTAGTAAGTTGGTGTGCCCCATCATGTCGATTGCCTCTCCCAAGAAGACTATGAGTTGTTCTGAGAATGGCTCAATCTGACTTTCTAGAATATCCAATTGTTTGAAGGTAGATTAATAGATGTCGAATCATTACAAAAACAAATAAAACTGGGATTAGTTATGCAACAAAGGAATAACCTAGGTCGAGAAATATACGATACACTTTGGTTCCAAACTCAATCCACTCATTAACAGCAGGGGAATTTCATCAAACAGTTTGCATACAATAAAGGAAAATTGTAGAAACACATAACATAAATGCAGAAAATGAAAAAATAGACAAAATTGATGAAAGATGTTGTGAATCAGATTCAAGAATATCAATCCAATTCACCAAACCAAGCAATTTGAATTATAATAGTTCTTCAGATAATGATCATATTATGAAGCTTTATTCAATGTCATTAGAAACCGTTCGATCGAATTAACTCCTAAAATCAATTAAAATCATAAATCATATTGAAATATCATCCAAACAATTTGTGAATGAAATTTTAAATTAGGAAATGAATCTATAACCTAATCCATTTTCAATCCTAAGCACATTCATAATCATGAAAATTGAAAATAGGATTGTAGAAGAAGATGAACATTCACACATAAATTGAAATACCAAACCAAAACTCAAATTCTCCTTGCTTGGACTGGATCCTTGGATTGATTGATTGTTTAGAGTTCCATGATCATCATCAGTAGTGGAAGAGACACAAAATTTGTGTAAGAAAATAGAATAATAGAATCGAAAAGAAGAAGAAAATTGAAGAACAATGAAGAATAGTTGAGAGAAAAAGAGAGAAAAATGTTTGAACTTAAAACTTGCAGAATAAACTTCTCAAATCTGTTTGTACAAAATGAAGTAAGTTACTAACTAATATATAGTGACTGAATAGAATAAAAGGGGTGGGCTATGATTAGGCTCATCTAATCTAACTAATTAATCTAATTAACAAATCAAAGCCCAATCTCGTATCCCAAAGCTCAAGTGCAGATGTTCTGCCTTCCAAGCCTGAAATGACCCTTAAACCAGTAGAATTGGCTCAAGCTTATCTTTGAAACAATTGTAGCTCCTTTCCTTAGATTTTCGAGGACTACTCATATGCTCCATTTGGAGTTCTGTAGAATCTTCTAGTTCCTGCACGAGAAAGATAGGTCAAGCAAGCACAAAATCTGAAAATAAGCAACAATTATCAATTAAGCTCAATTATTTGCCTAAGACCAAAACTGAGTTGAAGTGAGAAAATAAGAGTCTAAAAGAATTCAAATAAGCTAAGAAGAACAGAAAAATACTAAACTATAAATGCTTGATCAAGCTTCTCTAGTCAATCAAGACTTTGCACACTAAGAAATTAGCATTCTCCAATTTGACTACCATGGGATCATTGTGCATTCGCTTTATCCCATCAAAATCCTCATTCATGAAAGTGATGGGAGGGTGGTAGGCTTTTCACAACCTTCTTTTTAGCCAAGACCAACTTGATAGTTATAAGGCTACAAACATAGTGTTTGTGCTCCGAGTTCGAGCTTCCACACCTACAAATATCGTGTTGATAACTCCTAGAATCTGAGTTTCGGTTGGGAAAGTCTCATCCTAGAATTGTTTTTCTTTTGTCTACCGTGTCCTGTTGTGCTCTCGGCTCTTATTGCACTACCTTTCTTGATCTCGTGAAGGTTACTTGTACTTAACAAATCTTTCCAACTGCCCCTTCTTGATTAATTTTTCTATCCTGTCCTTGAGGGTAGTGCATTATTCGGTGTTATAACCAGCAATCCAGTGATAATGACAATATTTTGACTTGTTTGCCTTTGGTGGAGGTTGATTCTTAGCCAGCAACTAGATCATCTCTGCATTGCATACTTCCTCTAATACTTAACTTCAATTGTCCGTCAGTGGAATGTAGTGGCTAAACTTGGATTGAGGTAGCCTGACTTTCCACAATTGTGACTGCCCTTGATCTTAGCCTTTAGCTTCACTAATTTCTTTGATGATTCTCCACACATTTTTTCTCAAAATTTGGTCATCTCCTCCATCTGGATGAACCAGAAAAACATTGCTCTCAACTCGTCCAACGTTACCAACGATTTTTGGCATAAGATGTCCAAGAAGGGGCCAAACTTCAATGCAATGGTCATCAAGGTAAGTGCTACTTTTGGACTAAGGTCTCAAATTCATACTGAAATCGATGAGAACCTCTCCATAATTCTCTTAGGGATTCATCCTCGCCTTGGCAAATGTTAACGAGTGTCACTACTGTTAAGTGATGTCATCTACTCATTGCGTACTGCACTTTGAAATGCATCCTAGGAGTTGCAAATGAGTCGATGGAGTTTCTTTGACAAGCGAGTATACCAGTGAAGCACTGCTCGTTCCAGTGTGGTTAGGAACACTCGACACATGATCACGTCATCATTCATAAACAAACTCGTCTATGTGAAGAATGTGTCCACATGATCATCCGAGTCCGAGAGCCCATCCTACCGAAAAATGGTCAGCAAGGTTATTAAACTCGAGAGTCTATGTAGCCTCATGGGAGATACACAAACGTAACTCATAGGAGACTACTTCATATAAAAATAACAACAAAATACCTATAAATAACATACTAATTAACATTTCAAAAACATAATAAAGCAAAATAGTAAACCATAAATTGTACAATACTTAAATAACTAAGTCTAGTAATGCATCACTATTGAATAATAACTTGTGGAAACTATAGAAGTGGTAGAGCATTCTCGTTAAGGGTTTGATGTTGTTAGAGGCAAGGGTGCTTTGATTAAGGAATGACACACCAAATTGAGGTATTTTGAACCCTAAACGAGCAAAAAACAACCCAAAATGACATGTGTTTTGGTCTTATTTTTTTAACTTGTTGACTCGGTGGTAAACTTGAAAGTCTATCGAGTTTTGCACAAAATCTACTGAGTCTACTAAAAAGAGAGTTTGAACATGAGTCAACTCACAGAGAGTAAGTGGACTTGTAAACTTGTAAGAGTTGGCGAGTTAACTCGAGAGTTTGATAACCATTAACCATGATGGTCAGTGTTTTCCATCTAGGTGAGAGATGTTCCTCCATGATCCCATCAACAAAGGAATACAGTCGAGATTCAATGTTTGATGCTCTCTAAACCGGTTGCATGATAGAGGGAGTCATTTCTTGCCACGTAGTATCAACCTTGTCGATCTTAGTAGGATGGGTCTGTTAGGTTGCAGTTGCTGCAATCAAATTTGCATTATGGTCCTCTTGAAGCTTCAGGTACTTATCTTTAAGAGTGATGTTCTCCTTTTGAAGATTCTCCATCTAATAGGCATTTCTTTGCTTCAAGGTATTCATCTATCTTTACAGGACAATGATCAACAAATGATCATCCAGCTCCTAAAGCGAGGGACTCACCACGTTTGTTGGGTTCCCTTTTTTAGGGGAACCCATGGCAAGGATCCCCAATATGGTGGATTCCTGCTCACATGGTCACTTTCCGTGGTCGACAATGTTGGTGTCCCCATCATTCGGTCCCACGGTGGGTGCCAAATGTTGTTACCGAATTTAGCAAAACCTCTTCATAGTGATGTTTATTCGTGAGCTCCTATACCAACGGTGGTGAGGTGTGGCTGCAAAGACACTCTGGCACTCAAGTTAGTAGCAAAGAGGTATGACAAGTATCTTAAAGTAGGTTGGATTAGAGTTGATTAACCTGGATCTTGAGAACCCTTTTATAGAGGTGAAATTTGATGATAAATCTCAATTTCCCTCATAAGATAATGTAAATAGGAAAAAATATGATTGTATCTTATCTTTCCTCTAATAGTAGATAATTATCAGTATTTGGAGATATCTCTATCTTTCTAGTAAAAGATAGAGTTTTCCTCTTGCCTTAATTAGATCCGTCAAATTCTCTAAATTTCAAGTAGATTACTCGGTCAACCATCGAGTACGTAAGCTTGCTGAATCCAAGTAGCACAGTTATTATAAAGTAAAACATGTTTTTATCCCTTATTGTTATACTAAAATTCATTTGAGTCTTTTATATCTTTTAAAAAATTCCCTTTAATCTCTTAAATCTATTATATTTAAGTTATTGTGTTGTTACCCTTCTAAAACATATATAACTGTAAAACTATTCTCTCTTATAAATCTATATTAACATATCTTGTGTTATAAGGGCGCATTTGATATACACCAAGGTACAATACAAGTAGAATACCACATGACAAGTATACAAGTTCCAGGAAAAAATTCTATCATGTACATTGTTTGATGAATAATGGACAACACAAGTAAAATTTACCATAATATCCTTTTTAATATTAATTATCTTAAAATACTTATATTATTCATGAAGGCTAGGGTCATGCACCAAAATTTTAAACCCTCCGATTAATCTAATTTCATATATCATATCCTACATCTATTTTACCAAATATATCTCTCCCATAATCCCTATGTTAACCACCGTAAATCTGAGGCAATTTCCAACATAAACAACAATTAAAACAAACCCCCACCCTTGAAGACCTCTTTATCACGATCAACAAACACTTTCGCATACAACAACAACTTCAAACTCACAAATCAGAGTCTGTTAATTAATTTCACCTTACTTCTCAAATGCCTTTGTTTCATCATATCCTAAACGTTCCTTTGTTTAACCTAATCAAATTTAAAAAGAAAAAAAGGCCCAAAATTGTAATCCAAAATCCTTGTATTTCATCGCTGAGACTGAAAGGAAGGGAGACTAGCAAATAATCATAGGCGAGTCAGTTTTGAATGATCATCTTCTAATTCTAGATTCGATGTATTGTGCTTTGCATATTCAATTTGAATATTTGTTGCATAGGTAAGGTTTATGGGTCACTTTCATGTGCTGGAAAAGTTAAAGGCCAAATCCCCCAAAATGACCAAATACTTACACATGCAATACAATCATGTATCATCAACGAAGTTAACTATGAGGGAGGGGAAGGTTGGGAAAAATTGGTTCTGGGAGGCAATTGCGGGAAAGCAAGAATCGCATACTGAGCTATTTTATTTTGTTGATTGTAAGGTTTTGGGTGTCCACGTTGGCACTCTAATAATAATAATATTATGATTAAGAGATAAGTAGGTTTATAACAAATCTGGGTTCGCGTTTCCTAACTCAGCGCTAATGAGGCATCCGGATTCGTGTGACCGGGATGTCACTTCGATGAGGTAGGACAAGGTCGGAGAAGGACGGAACCTTGGACTTGTGAAGTGCCAAGGTAGGAACCCGAACGAGGTCGGATGAGGTCGGAGAAGGGCGAAACCTTGGACTTGTGAAGTGCCAAGGTAGGAACCTGACGAGGTCGGATGAGGTCGGATGAAGGAGGAAACAACACTATGTAATCGATTACATAAGCGTTGGTAATCGATTAAAATATACAGCACTTACCTTATACAGTGAGCCTGGTTGACCACTAGGTTACTTAAGTGACGCGTGCTGACGTAAGTGAAGTGTGTGACGCGTGTTAATTCACAGGGTATATAAGAGAGGTGTGCGTGGGTCATCTCTTAAGTGACTCATTTCTCTCACTATCTCTTCGCAAAAACACTCTTTCTTTCTTTCTCCACTTTCTCCATCGATGAGCGAGGAAAAGCTTCGAGTTTAGGAGGGGAAAAGGCGATTTTAGGACGTTTGAGCTTGGAGAGGCTGTTCTCTAGCCTCGTTAACATTTTGAGGTAAGAAACACAGGTCTAACCTTGAAATCTAACGGTTACAGATTTTAGGGATGGGTTATGTCAAGATAGATCATTTTGGGGGTCTGCATGTCACCAGTGGGTGATTAGTTCTCATAACCTGGAAAAGAATAATGTTTCTTTACATGAAATGGTTGAGAACCACTATTGGTCGCTTGCATGCATGTATGTAGGGCGTAACACAGAGGATAGTGGTGTTCGGAACCGTGAGGCCGTGAGAGCCAGCATAGCGCTTAGAAATGGTAAGCTCTCCGTTCTTGAGAGTTTTTCTCTTGACCGAGTTCCACCACACTCCGAGGAGTGATGGTCCTGATATGTAATGATGCATGTGGTATTGAACTTGTGTGTTACTGCTTTTGGTTGAAAACATGTATATAATGATATGTTGTGTGTTTGACGAGCTTCTTTGGCCAGTAGAATGGACTAAATATGGACTTCCCTTGGAGCCAAAGTCATGTGGAACAACTCTAAGTGGTCAATTAGTATATATAAAAACCCTGAGAGAGTGTGCCCTTAAGTGGATGATCCTCTCTTGGAAGAGCCATATATGTCCAAGCAGACTCCTGAGAGAATGTGCTCTTTAGTGGATGATCTTCCTCAGGTAGTGTTTGCGAAAGTCCTGGGTGAATGTGCCCTTAAGTGGATGATCTTTCCCAGGCAAAGATATACGGAGAATGTGCCCTTAAGTGGATGATTTTCTCTCACTATATCTGTGTTGTTATATACTTGTGACTTATTTATGGCAGCCGGGATGGCTAGCTGGTATGACCAGACTATGTGATGTCGGGCTTGATGTCATGCGTCGTGAAAGGCAAATCCGGGGAGGAGAAGCCTCCAAGGACTCGGAGTTTACTGAGATTTATATCTCACCCTGGTTAGGGATTATATGTTTTGTAGGTGATGAGCCGAGGGAGGATGGCGAATCCCGAGGTAGAAGGCCCGGGTAGTGAGATAGTCCGAGGGATCCCGGACAAGAGCTCGAGCCGGGAAGGGGTTCTAAACGAACCTTAGTGTTATTTTGAGAGCGGTATCGAGTAAGTACTGTGCATTTTTAATCGATTACAAATGGTTAAGTAATCGATTGCATAGCGTTGGAGTCCGTCCTCACTTTGGGCTTCCACCTTGGCGCATCCCAAGTCCAAGGTTCAGCCCTCGTCCGAGATCACTACTCAGTAGTTCAAAGAAAAGGAAGATACGAGCTCATCCAGGATCGCTACCCGGTAGCTCTTTCCTTCCTTATCCAGGTTCCTATCCCTTCATTAGCGCTTCCCCCCCCCCCCCACATCAACATTGCCTCAAAAAGGCGCTGTTATCTTATGAAGTGCCTACCCGGTCACGCCAATCCGAGTTCCTTGTTGACACTCGTTTAAGAAGCACGAATCCAAATTTGTGACAAGGTCGTTATTATCATAACTACCATGTAATTATAATATTATACTATTAAAGTGTCACGTAGACACCTGAAACCTTACATCAATATTCTAAGTCTCACAAAAATTAATCCAAATATTACTCTCTTTATTCTTTTATCACTATATTCTTCTATTCTTGAATTGCTTACCACTAATCACTCATCTCACTAAAACAGATATTTTTTAACAAAATATTTTATTGTTTTGTAAAAATTATTTTAATTTTAAAAAACATCACTTTAAAATTAATTTTAGACCCAAAAGTATGTTAGGCCGGCCTGAGAGCTACCTGTTTTGATCGGGCAAATGTTGTTAGCCCACTAATGATTCTTGAATAATGACTAATACAATCTTTAAATGTGAGTAAATGTGTGGTTGGATTTGCATTAAAGATTGATCACGGTATGCGTTAAATTCTGGTCAACGTGAGAGAAAGATACAAAAGTTAAAAAGACCTCTTATATTGATGTGCATATACTAATCTAAAACAACTATTCAAAAATAATTCCCATTTGGCCAAACTCCATACTTTTCTCACATCTCTCTATTTATTAATTTCCTCCCTCCAAACACTTTCATCATTCCAACAAGGCCTTGCAAAAAAATCC
This sequence comes from Glycine latifolia, assembly GCA_013407115.1. Taxonomy (NCBI): domain Eukaryota; kingdom Viridiplantae; phylum Streptophyta; class Magnoliopsida; order Fabales; family Fabaceae; genus Glycine; species Glycine latifolia. Next base: position 28,645,382 of record CM023941.1, read on the forward strand.
AATATCCAAATCTAATCCAATAACTAATCTGGCCCAATCCATTTTAATTATTTTTAATGGATCAGATCTTTTACCACATCCATAATTTATATCCATTTATAAATATGAAACCTACTTTATTTTCATACAGATTTTAAGTGAAAAATCCAAAGTACATTATTCGGATATCTTCTACACTCCCCATACAGTATCACTTTCCAGCAACTATCTTCATAATCACGTTCAGATTCATTAATTTCTTCAAACCATTGCTTCATCTCCACCAACAAATCACCAAAAGACACGCCTCTTTTCTTTTCCCAAGCTCTGTGAAGTTCTCTAAACAAGCTCTCATCTCAATCAGTAAAATTGTCATTCCTTCTATCTTTCATCATTCACATGTGTTTTACAATTTCTTGGAATGAGTGTTTTTCAACAACGTTTTTTTTCTATATGCCTTTGCTTTTCTACTCCAAACCTATTTGATGAAATTCCTTAATAGGGTTTTTGATTTGGGAATTATTTCCTTAATTTGTTTATCTCTATCATGTACCTATTTTATCGGTCACCCTGAAATGGGTTCATATATAACAAGAAGGTAAACGAGACATGGTTTCTCATGAGTGGAGTTTTGTCTTTGATTATCGATATGTGTATGTGGATTAAGAAGCTCTCGGTGTTACAGAATAAACTAGTGAATATACCATAGAATGAGTTGTTGATCCTTGATAGATATGAAAGTGTTACGTGAATATGCATGAAGTGGCAAATTTGGATTTCCATTTCTGTAACTTTGTATGTCATAGTTTTAAAAGCATTTGATTTGGTTAGCGGCATTTTGGTTCGTGTGTATTAGCCTGTTATATAATACGACAGCTTACAAACATATCCATCATCCTAGCTTTCTTAATTATCTATCATTATTGAAGTTATATTACATTTCTTCACCTTTGTATGATATATTTGAATAAGAAACCGTACTAAATTTCATTTTAGTTGGAAATTATGAGGAACGAAAAAAACATTTTGATAAAGTGCCTCTATCAGTTTGTTTTTAATATACAAGGGAACAAGATTAGCTGGTCAGTTGACATTCTAATTGACAAATACATGAATTAGTGATTATTAAACATGTATTTATCCCTTGTTAACTTTGTCATCCTTTCAATTATTTTTCAACGATCACCCTCTCTTGTCATTTGCTAACAAATAAAGATTTGAATTATGATGATTTGGCATCTGGGCTAAAGGCAGCTCTTCAAAATGATAATTATGCATTTGATGTAGATTGTCTGCAAAAGTACACTGGTAATTCTGCTTGGACCTTGTACTGCATGCATACAAATAGACAAGATTGTTAAATTACATCCATTCTCATGCACACATTTGAATGGAATTGACACATGTTTCAAGATTTCCATATATTCAATTCAGCTCATGTTTTTATTATCAATTGAAAGTTTGAAACAAAGGTTTGCCAAAATTAGTTAAGGCTAGATATTATGTATAAAATTGATATGGGCCAATATTGCATTGTAGGACAGTAATGGTGCACATATGCTATAACCAAATATGGGATTTGTGTTTAAGCTATAGTATTTTTAAAATACATGTACATGTCTACTTGGCCACATGTTGATGTGCTTGTTTCAATGCTTCCAACGAAGAAATACTTTTCTACAAATAGCATATTGACAAAATCAACTCATAATGTTTAGGTCCACAACTGCGTGAGCTTTTGAGGTGGCCTAGACCCCTTCCTCTGGAAGATGAACTAGTTAGGATTTTAGGATTTTTGTGGTGGCCTAGAACCTTGCAATTCATAGGATTTTCTTTTCCAATAAGGTATCTTCCTTGAATTCTTATTTTTACTAATACTTGCATGAATATAAAAAATGACAATTTAGATATACAATTATTAAATTAGTTTGGTCTCTGTTTTGTAAAGATTTGAGCATTTGACTTACTTGACTATCGCCTATTGTGTTATTAGCTTCTCACTAAATAGGATGTTCTTGTTTTAACAAAATCACATTATTTTTTATTAGATAATTTATTTTTATTCTTCATGTTTCTGTTTAATGACAGTTGCGCAGAGAGAGAATAGCAGAAAGAATCAGGGCTTTGCAATAACTAGTCCCTAGTGTCAAGAAGGTATTTTGCTTCTTAGACATGCCATTTTATTATTGCATGTAGTTTGACATTTGTCTATGGAACTTGTGAAATTTGGTCAAAAATTGATTAGGCATCTCTTAATCCATAGTCAAAAATAGAAAAAACAAAAAAGATGATCAAAATGGATTACATAGGCCCAATTTCATTTAGATAATAAAAATTAAAATAAATAAAAAATAGAAAAAGAAAACGTGAGGTTGTAGATAAGCCAAGACAAAGTTTTAGATTCGTAAGCTAAGTGTGTTCATGAAATCCTTAGTTGGTGTAGTTTGACATTGTAACACCTATTTGCCCACTACTACAAGTACGAACACCCAAAACGGAAATCAAATTGATCTTCCCTTGGCCAACTTAGAAAAACATACATGTGAATTTAAAAAAAAAAGCTAAGAGAGGAAACAAAGTTGAGTCCTGATTATCAAAGAAAAGTTGAAAGTCATTAACACTAAATAGAAGGAAAAAAAAGAATTAAAAGATGATAGAAAAGGATGTAAACATAATTAAAAGAATTAACATCTTTTTGTTTGTTGTGTTTTTGGCTATGGATTAAGAACTTGTGAAATTTTATGGGTAAGTATATTTATACCAAGTGAACAAAATTGATACTTATTGTCAATTTACTTGTGAAATTTTATGGGTAAGTATATTTATATCATGTGAACAAAATTGATACTTATTGTCAATTACTACCATAAATAGAGTGCTGAAAATGCAAATTTCCAGGTGTTTGTTTGACTAATTCATTGATTTGTCTTGTTAGATTTCCATATTTTTATGAAACCTTGTAGATATTTTCATTACGTACATGGTTATATGTTAGAACTTGGAAGTTGGAACAATACGGTTGCTATAAGCTATTTCTATAAGATAATTTTTTGTTTGCAGAATTCTCAATATGAATTTATTACTTGTGCATAATCTAAATGCAGCCGTATAGATGTCATCCAACTTTTTAGTCTCGAACACTAAAGTTTCTACTTCACCAACTGTCACTAGCTCGACAATTGCAAGACCCACTAGCCATAATGGAAGAAGAAATATATCAGAAGCTTGGAATCATTTCAATCAACTAGAACCAAAGTCAAATAAGAGGGCTCAATGCAAGTATTGTGATGCCATGATTAATTATGAGAAAGTTCAATGCTTGGCCATGTCTGTAGATGTCCGAATAACGCTAATAAAGAAGTAATCAAGAGGCAAAAAACAACTTCATTCTCTACTAATGACGGGATTATTAGTTCTCCTTCACATGACAAGTTTGGCAAATATTTGTGTGAAATGAATATGGTAAAGTTGTTTGTTGAAGCTGAATTTCCTTTTCGATTGGTAAAGCATCCAACTTTTAGGAGGTATTCAACCAAAATTTAATATACGATCACATTATACCTTATCCCGTAAAATTGTAATATTATGGAATACAATGAAGGAAAAGTTGAAGTATTTTCTATCACAACATTGTCGAAGAGTTTGTCTTACTACTAATGCCTGAACATCACCTCAAAATGTAAGCTACATTTATTTGACATCCCATTGCATAGATAATGATTGGAAGTTGCACAAAAAGATTTTGAATTTTCGCCAAGTAAGACTCCATAAGGAGAGGCCATGGAAAAATTTGTTGAGTCGTGCTTGAATGAATGGTGGTTGAATCACATTCTAAGCTTGACAGTTGATAATGCTTCATCAAATGACACAAGAATTTAACTCTTAAAGAAAAGGCTAGTGTGTTGGAATAACTTAGTTTTTAAATGAAAGCATAGTCATATGCATTGGTGTGCGCATATCTTGAACTTGATTGTGAACAATGGGCTAAAAGAGATTGACAAATCTGTTTTAAGAATTTGTGCTGCAGTAAGATCATCTCCTTCTAGACTTATGAGCTTCAAAGAATGCGTTGAATGACAAAACATTGAATATAAGGGTCACATTTGCTTGGATGTTGAAACAAGGTGGAATTCCACCTATTTGATGTTAGATGTTGCTTTGAAGCATAGGAAGGCATTTTAGGAGTTTGAGTTTCATGATAGAAAATAAGCTAATGAGTTAGGAAAAGGGATAGGTCTACCTTCCTGTAAAGATTGGGAATATGTTGAGGCTACTTTATCCTTCTTAAGCATTTTCTATGAAGCCACTTTGTGCATCTTAGGTACCTCTTATGTTACTAGTAACATTACATGTTAAAGGTGGTAGGTATTTGCATGGGATCAGTGATTTGTTTAACTGCAGGATCAAAGATAATGCTACATATAAGATGGCTAAAAATATGAAAGAAAAATATCGAAAATATTGGGGTGATCCTAACAAGTTGAACATATTGTTGCTAATTGTTGTTGTGTTAGACTCGAGGTCTAAAGTAAAATATATGAATTGGACAATTGATCAACTTTTTGATGTGGACAAGGCAAATGGGTCTAAGTCAAGTCTAATAGTCTTTAAAATATTTGTTTAATGAATATAATGGTCATAAAGGGGGGACTCAAGATGACACACAAAAAGCACATGTAAATGTACATAGTTACAAGAAATGTCCATATGGTTGGAATCTATTTTTTGCAAACATCAGGGCTAACCTCATCAAACAAATCTAAGCTTCAAAAGTAAAGATGAAGGGGTTGATACAAGTGCAAACCTTAATATTCTTGATTGGTGGAAAGTTAATTTAAGTCAATTTCTAATCCTTTCAAAAATAGCATGAGAGTTATTAGCTATGTCTGTTTCTATAGTAGCATCTGAGTTTGCATTTAGCACAGGTGGAAGGGTGCTTGATCCATTTCGTAGTTTTCTATCACATGAAAAGGTGGAGGCCCTTATCTGTACACAAGATTGGCTCAAAGATACACCTTCAACACCATTGTTAGACTTCGATTTGGAAGAGCTTCACAGTTTTGACAAAGGTATATTGTTTTCCAATTTTGTAGTAATATTATAATTAAAATATTTATTGAGTAACATAAAATTTTTTATTTTTTTATAGAGTTGGTTTCTCAATAAGATTTGTTGGTTCAACTACTATTTCTCTTGAAGAGTAGTGTTTGAGATTAGTACTAATTATTACACTTTGCAATTGGTAAGGTACTTTAATGTTACACTTTGCATGTGAGTTTTGTTTTGTTTTGTTTTGGATTTTTTTAAGTATAAACTGATGATTTTGGTTTTGGGCATAGGTAGGAATGAGGTGGTGAAAGTCAGGTATTTTGTTGTTAGCTGCGTAGGATACATCTGATTGAAACTGATGGGCCATTGGATGGATTGATGGACTCTTGGATTTCGATATTTTAAAAATATAGTTTCAGTATTTTTTATAGAATAATACTCTAAACAATGAGAATTAGATGGATGAATTGTGCTTTAAGGATATGTAGTTGTTATTATACTTCAGCCTTTAGACTCCAAATTGTTTGTTGTTTTAAGAGTTTATATTACATTTTATTTTAGTAACTTGAGTATGATTCTGATAGAACTTGGTCAAATTTAAGTGTATGATTAATTCCTTTTAGTAATATTTTAATTAACACATTTGGTATTTGAAGTAATTCTTATCAAATTCAAGTGAACAGGTGTTAAGTTTTCACTTTTTAGTGTTTAATTACTAAAATTTATATTAAAAAAATATTATAACATTTAGGTGGATATAAATTAGATATGACCAAATCCATATCCGCTTAAATGAATTGGATCTTTAATCCAAATTTTTTTTAAAAAAATATGAATATAAATTTAAGATTCAATCCATTTAAGTAGATATGGATTGGATTCTTAAAAATCAAACCCATGCCCACCCCTAATTCCAACCTATTATACTAGCAAAAGACCATGGCTACCCAATTTCTCATCTCGTCCCTTCTCATCTCATGCCAAGCCCTCACTTCAACCAAAGCTGCCAACGACACCGGTTTCGTTAGCTCACTAGACCGTGAAGCACTCTCGATCTAGAGATAAAACACAAGGTTAGCCACTTCCTTTGGGACAGTGGGGGTGTAGACAACGCCTTGACAATGGGGATGGAGCGTAGCTCGAAGGCGATGGGGAGAGTGGAGGGATTGTAAGCCGCCACATCACAGATGGGGTTCAACCTGTTGGTGGTTTTGAACTTTGTGTTAACTGAAGGGAAGTACAATGGCAGCACCATCACACTCTTGGGGAGGAACCGTATCTCTCAGAAGCTTAGAGAAATTCCTGTTAATGGGGGCAGTGGGGTGTTTAGATTTGCTACGGGGTATGCTGAAGTTAATACTGTCTTTCTTGATCTACAAACGAGGTCTACCACTGAGTACAATATTTATGTTTCACATTACTGATGAGGAGTTAGCTGAATGCGTTTTTGCTTTTTAAGTTAATGTGTGGCACACTATGTTTCAGGTTCTATGTTCTACTACGATTATGAGAGGAGGCTTAATTAGTAGTTTACCAGGCTTTGCATTATTTGCTTTTAATCATGTTATGAAGATTGCAATGTGCAAGAATTGTGTACAAGGTTAATAATGATATCATGCATGGAAAAGGATATGAAATACCAGGTTTTTCAAACACTTAGCACACGGGTATATTGGTTTAATTACTTTGAAACATTTACCACAGATATTTCATTAGGTTCTGGAATTAGTTAACTACGTAATTTTTTTAGTGAACTAGGTAATTGAATTAGCAAGCAATAACTCGCATATCAGGCTTAATCAACTTAGCTAATGGTGCATGATAAACACCAAAATATCTCTAGAGGAGTGGGTACGTACTTGAATAGCTAGCAACAATTTTTTCCTTATGGTTAGTGTAAAAAGAAATATAATATTTTTCTATTCACTCACTCCACTCTTATCATTACAGTATTGTTGGCGTAGCAGGAGCTTCCCCAAATTAGTTTAGTTTGATTCGAGTATAGGGTTCTTTTTTTAAACAGAATCAAAAAAATTAGTTTAGTTTGATTCGAGTATAGGTTCTTTTTTACTGCAATAAATATAGTGTTATATTTAACCAAACCAATCCGAATTACATATTATTTTTATGTTTAATTTGAAAGTTTTTTTTCTCTAAAAAGCAAATCAAATCAGACGCGGACACCTCTAATAATAGGAGCTTTCTCTAGCATGATGAATGTTTCGTTTTTTATATGGATGGTGAACATTTCGTTAATGTTCACTAATTATTGTAAATCCGGCTTGTTCTTAGAATGTACTATGCATTTTGGTATTGGTATTATAGAAGAGTTTAACACTATAAAAAAAAAACTGTTTGAACCGTAAGCTAGAAGAAAGGCCAAGGACAATCCAAATTTATGCAGGCACCTACTGAACGCTTACCGCCAATCGCAATGCAGCTACTGCCTCGGCAGCTATTGGCAAAATATGTACTACGTGGAGATTACTTTTGCCAGATAAATCAAAATGAATTTTGTTAATTTTTTTCCTAAATTATCATTTTAAAAATAATTACTAATTGAAATTGTTCTTGCAGAATCATTCCAAATGACATTAGGCATCATTCAGAGCTTCTTGAACCTCAAAGTTGTGTCAAAGGGCACGAGTCATCATCAAACCACACAACAAGTTCTGCAATTGCTGTAGGAGGACTTCAAAGCTGGGTGCAACTTAGAGACGTAAAGGAAGAGGGCTACCAAGGACAACAGGAAGAGTGACAAATGATTATTTAATTATTATTATTTATACAGATTTTTATTGTTTTGACATATATATTTTTTTAGTTGATGGTGTGTTTTATTTAATTATTTTTTGTATTCGTCAACTATTTAAGCAACATGTGCCTAGTAGTAACAACTCTTAAATTGATTCATAAAACAATATATGGATAAACAACAACCAAATAAACACTAATAATACATAGTGTTTTTGAAAACAAAAGAAACAAACAACATACAATTTTGATAAAGTAAAAATGACTACACATATTTAACATGTATTGGAACAATGATCCCATCAACAAATCTTTGTTTCATTAGCTTGCATAGTAGGGTAAGGATTTCATCTGGAAATCCGCTAAAATTTTATTCCAACTCAATTGGACATTTGCTACTAAATTCCAAAAGACAAAAAACATTTTCTCACATCATCACCACGTTTAAGCTTTATACACTTGTATTCAACACAACCATCACCAACGAAAAATTGGTTGACAATAAAAAAGATCAACTAACATTCTGAACCTCTGATGGCGTCAATAATTGTTTCTCTTATAGCATCAAGCGACATGTGGTCACTTATTGTGACAACTTGAGGACCACAAGGACATTCAAACAATATCCTTTCAGATGATGGAATCATGTCACCATTGCAATACAAAGAGCAAATACACTCTTCATGTTTTAAGCAATATGGTGAATATCAAGCAAAGGTGCTGAGTTGCGTCAAACCCCTGATGTTTTTTATATTAGATCATTTACTATTCTCTCATGACCCATATCATATCAACGGTTCAAATGATACCAAAAACATAAATAGTTTAGTTTATGTCTATATTTAATACGGTTGGTATGCATATCATGAAAAATGATTGTTCAATAAATACGTCTTCTAAAAAGTGGTTTCCAGTCAATATGTTTCATAAAAAAACTATCTCAATCAATAAATGGTCAATACAGTATTGCAATGTTTAATAAAAAAAACACATTTAAGCTTCACACAAATGTGTTTTTTCTTCCTTTTTTAAAAAAATATCACAATGGAATCAAGATACCATTGTTGATATTTTTTTTTATCCCAACAAAATCACGATTTCATTGTGAATAATTCTTTTAACACAATAGAATCATGATTCCGTTTTGTTAGGGGCTGCAAAATATTACAATAAAATCACGATTATGTTATGTTTGACACACATACAAAAAAAATACAACAGAATCGTGATTCCATTGTATTCAATACAACGGAATCACAAAATTGTTGTGTATAAGGAGCAGGTGAAAACTAATTTGTAATGCAATCATGATTCTATTGTGCATTTTGTACAATAAAATCGTGATTCCATGGGGAGGGTATTTTAGGAATTAAAAAAAGTCTCAGCCCCTAAGTAGAGGTCAAGAGCAATTATCATGGGATCAATAGTAACTCCCTTTAATAATATGATAAATGATAAATTGAGGGGTTTGCTATTGACACTCCCTAATGTGTCTTGTCACCCCTTAATGTTGTTATTAATGTAATGACAAAAATGCTTATCACAATGGAAATAAATTTTCTATGTGTATGTCAACCACTTACTCGCCAAAAACTTATTTGCTTTGTGTAGTTGAAAAATCTACACAATAGATACAAGTTTTTGTTGTGTAATAGGAGGTGTGAAAAAAAGTAACATAATGAAAAATCCGTTTGTCTTAATCCGTTGAGTTCATACAAACAAAATAAGTTACCACTGTGTAAGTAATTAATATATCCAAAAGAAACTAATTTCCATTGTGATGGGCATTTTCGTCATTACATTAAATAAAAACATCCAGGGATAGTACCAGGAGCAGTTGAAGACTGCTAATAGCAAAGCCCTAAATTAAAGTAGGCCGTTATGTTGACAGTTGACTATCGAACATTCTGAAGCCCAATTGAAAATTATAGTCCACTTGACAATTAGCCCATCGATCACACATCTATTTCGTTTGCTTTAATAATTGATAATTAATTAATTTATCTCTACATATAAAACTATTACTCCGGTACTTACACATGCTGCACCGTATGCACGTCTCTTCACAGTACATCTTTAATTTCCAAGTCAATGCATTAGAAATCTGACATTGTCGGTCTTGTAGGTCATTTTCACTGGTAATATGTTCATTTCGTGGAAATATAGCTCTGGCTCTGGCCGGTCTAGCAAGAAAGCAATGCTTCTAGAAAAAATTAGCATTTTATTATATCTGTAAATATTTAATATAGTTATACATTCAAAATTTAAACATTAGATCTTTGATTAAAATAAAATAATTTATTAGTTGATTCCTACAATTGATAATAAAATAATGTGCATTTCACTCAAAATTAGAATATCCATTTGGAGATGCCTTAGCAATAAACATCTTTGGTTTCAAAGAAATACGACGAAAAGAATATTAAGTTGTTAGGCATACGTAAGAGTCAGACTTCATGAATAAACCAAGTTAATTTAAATTATAATTGGATTACTTTGGACGTAATAGCATTATTTTTTCATCTGCAAAGACTGGTTGGTTCATTTGATATATTTTTAAAAAACAAAAACAAGTTATTTTAGTGTGAAACATTAACCAACAACCTCTCATTTGAAAATCTTAATTTGTAGCCAGGGAGAGAGAAAAACAAAATGGCTTTTATGAAAGTGTAATTCTAACTGCTTTAAATAAGTTAATGTATATTAATTATAAAAATTAATCTTCCAAAATTAATAATTTTCACAAAGTAGTGTTTTAAGGAGCCAGAAATTACAACCAGCTTTATAATTTGCTACTCAATTTTGGTACCAAACTAATTTGGTGGGTGCATTGCCTTTAGTCAGCCAAAACATTATCTACATTGAAATTTCTATTTTGATGCTACGTAGGATTAATTTCTTCCAATCAAAGAGGGACAAATAAGACCTAGAAATAAATGTTCCCCTTACTATTTCAAGGGTTTTGCTGGAGATTATTTGTTTATGCATGGCAACTCAGGTTATCTTAGACACTACTGCTGGATTCGGGATTTTGTAATTGTGCTGGTAAAATTAATATATGCAAGAGAAAAAGAAATTAGTTGTACACCTTCAAGGATGCATATATACAACAAAATCAGAAATCAGTATATATACATGTCGTGAATAAAAATACTATTTTTACAATAAGAGATGTGAATTTTAATTATTAGATGTTACTATGAACAGTTAATATTTGTTTTAGGTAATCAGCAATTAATATATATTAAAACATAAAATTTATGTAAACTTTTTTACCTCATATAATTTTTTACACAAGAGATAATCATATTTAAATTAGATAAAATAATTATATTCAAATCAAGTTTGACCATATAAATTTTAAATTGATCATATAACTTATACAGACGTAGATCGAGACCTGTTAATACATTTAATACATTTTCAAAATTCATATATAATATTGACCTTGTGACTCTTGTATTGTAATACTTATAAGAAGGTTATATGAGAAATTTATAAAATTAATTCATGATCTTTATATATTTTTAGATTATGCAGTCAAAAAATATTTTTAGATTATTTTAACAAAACTTAAGATAAAAACATATCAATAAAACTTTGATGACAGCATAATTTTATTAAATATTTAATTAAATTATTTAATTCACAATTACGCTAACTGTAATTTATTTTGACCATTTATAACCTGTAGTTCTATCGAATCATTCAAATCCTTTCAAACGTCAAAAACGCTTTATTTTATTAATATAGAATGGCTTTGTCAATCAACTTGTAATGGAAAATATTTATAATACATAGTTTTTTGAAACGTGCCCGATTAGGTTAGGTTCTTGTTGGAGATAAACATGTATATTTAAAATTTAATCTATTATATTATCAATTTTTGTAAAAAAGAATATTTTTTATTTTATTATCACATTTATTATTTTATTAAATTATTAATTTGATAAATTCTTAATTAAACCTAGAAACTTATTATCATGATAAAGATTATGATAATGAAAAACAAATTCTTTTATAATTTTAATATAAATTATTCTTGATCGTAGGATTATTGTGAATAAGACATCAATTATTTAGATAAAAAATATGTATGTAATAGTCTTTATTCGATAAAAATTAATAAATCTCATTTATTAAATTGCATATATAAATAATGTATATGGGATGTTATCATTGAAATGACTCAATTGAGAATATCTAATAGTTAATATTACATTGATATGTTAATAGGAAGTTCTCAAGAAAAAATATAATAATTTTCTTTGATATGAGATTATTATAATAATTAACAAGTTATTTATTATATTTTAATTTTGGATACCTAATGTCTGAGGGCACTAGTGGAATGAATATTGGATATGATTAAATACTTGTAAAATTAATGATTAATCAAAAAAGAATTCATCAACTCTAGGTAATAAGTTTGAGTACTATGCTAAAATTAAGACATTAGTTAGAACAATTGAAAGAAAGAGAAAAAAAGTTTTTAAAGTCATTTATTGATTAAATATAATGTATTAACTTATTAGATTTTAATAGTTATACTATATTATAAAATTATAGTCGAGTTGTAAATGATTGAAGAAAATATTATACTATTCTTCTATTGGTTCTTGAAAGTAAAAGATGTCACTTCTTGCTATTCGGATGTTAAGGAGTGTTGCTAGATATCTAACTTGATTAATAATTAGTTTACCTGTTTAGAATTAAACCTACAAGGTCACACACAAACGAGTGTTTCAATCTTTACAAAAGAAATAATTTAATTAATAATTAAATTAGAGAATTTAATTTAATAAACTAAATATTTTAGTAAACTATTATTATATTCTTTGCTTGCATCAAGAATATAATATAAACAAAAAATATTATTTTATAAATTTGGAATTTGTCCATAAAATAAGAATAAGATTCTACTCCTACATATCATGATTAGATCATGTGATTATTTGATAATTATATTTGTTTTATAACAGGAAGCTTCTTAAGATAAAAAGAAATGAGATGATATTTATTTTTAAATATAAAGATAAAGAGATATTAAATTATTTTAAATAAAATTTCTCCTTTTTTGATAAACACCAAAATTCATATATCTTTAACATTATAAATAGAAGCATATACCTAAGTGCAATGAGTAACAGACATAAACTATAAAAGTTCAAGCCTAGTTTTAGACCAAAAAATAGAAAAAGAGTTTGTTCTTTAGAGTTTCATTCATTAAAGAGTTGATAGTAAAAATTGGTCTCAGTGTGGATACATATAAAGTCTTCACATTATTAAAAAAATTTGTTGCTTTAAAAAATACGCATCCGGATACACAAACCTATATTTCTTTATTTATTATTGTTGTATATTTTTTAATACAAAATATATCATAATCTTCTACTACAAGTGTTAGAAACACTTTTATGTAACTTTCATCGTTTGGGGTGATTGTTAGTTTTTTCTTTTTTTTTTAATCTAATTTTCAAAATAAAATGTGTTTAATAAAGATTAAGTTGTAATAACTTTTAAATTATTTTTGAAACACTTTTACACTCATTTTTTAAATTAAGAAAAAAAGTGTAAAAGTCACCCCACCACCATCACCAAGTTGTCACCACCATTGGTCACTTGTTGTTACCACTACTACCAATGTCATCACCGTCATCGTCCGTATGATTATTATTGGTATCTCTATTGTCACTAATGTTACTGATATCATCACAAGTACTCAAAAATAATTTTAAACTAATTTTAATATGATATGAAACTTTTAAAATAAACTTATTTAAAGCTAATCATATCTTAAAAAGTAGTTTAATTTTTTTAAAACTAAAACTAAAAATTAATTATTATTTTTTAAAATTTCAAACCTCAAAACTAAACCACCCAAACAGAACTTAATTAATTTTAGTTTACATTGATTTCCTCACCATATCAATATTTTTTGTTGAGTTGCAAACTTTATGTTAAATAATTTTTTCATTTTTTAATGAAAGTGGTTAAACCTCGATCAGAAAAAGACTAAAACTCACGTGGAAACTCACATGCAGTAACAGCAAAATACATGAAAGAAGAAACAAATTAAAAAATCTTCAAATAGCCTTACCTTCTTTTATCATCTTTCTAAGTCCTATAACCACGGTTATATATATTGCCATACTTTAAAGAATTCATTAAATTAAATATTCTTAAATCTTCACCCACCGATCTTACTCAAACTGTAGCATTGCACTCTTAATATCTTAATAATTTGGTTAACTCTTCACACGAGATTTAACTTTGTAAACAGCGCTAGAAGGACCAACCGACCAAGAGTGCTAAAACTAATAGATATTAGTTGGATCCAATATATATAAAAGATATTATTAGTTCGTAATGACAATTTTATAAAGAGATTATTAATAGGTAGTCAATTTATTTCCTGTTAACTATAAAATTATCTTATTAAACTAATTGGATATAATAAATTCATGAAGCTTTTGATTAGTTTAAAATATAATTTTCTAGAAACTTAATAACGATATAATAGTGATATCTTGGATTTTTTATTATTCTAAACTCCATTTACTTTTCATTTTATACTTATTGAAACATTAGTAGATAACTTACTATATATTTAAAATTTATATGGCTTTTACAATTTTATGACAATAAATACCACATACATGTTTATATCTAGATAATACTAATATAAAGTTGCATGTAATGCTTTACAATGGATTTAGTTTTTCCGTAATAAAATACGGTACTCCATCATTTTAAGTGGGGCCCGGTGGTCATTATAATAATCGAACTTATATCAATCAAGTGGCCCATGCATATTTAATAAATTAATTCATAGTCAACACTCATAGTTTGATTTAGTCAGAATTTCGCAGTAGTTTAGAAGAAATGAAAATTTTAAGGACACTGCAACAACCAAACATAACGTCATAAGAAGCAGAAGTAATGATATGTCAACATAGTCTTACTATAAACACTAACTAATGCATTATTTCTTTGTATTTCTCTTTTCTTATATTAACATTTATCATATTTATATTTTTTTCTTCTTTCTTTATTTTGTTTTAGAGTCCGTTTGGTTAGATGAAAAACAAAAAAGTTTATCTCGTTTTAGGATCCATTTAGTTGGATGAAAAAAAAATAAGAAAAAAATAAAATTTTGAAATTTGAATTAGAAAAAAAAATAAAAAATTAATTTTTGTTATTAGAAATTAACTTGTTTTTCATTATTTCTCAAATCAAACAGAAAAAAAATATTTCGTAAGTCATATTTTATTTTATTTCTTCTCACTTTCTCTCTTAAAAAATGTACCATTAGTGTCAAGTAGTATATATGGCTTTTCAGCCATCATTTTCCCATAGTAATAAATAATCAAACTTGAGGTGCGTGCTTCTGGTCAATGAACATCGCAACGACAATTCATACTTCAGATAAGTCTCACCCCTGCTGGTTTCTCTGACTATTCGATCACTGATTAAGCCCCGTCAAACAAAACGAAAAAAGTTTTTAATATAGGGAAATATTTTATTGAGGTATATTCTATAAGTAATACCAAATGGTTGATCTAACGATGCTCACACAGTCTTTTTTTTAATTTTTAAATAAAGTCTCATATTTAAACTTAATTTGTAAATGAAAACATATAATAAAAAAATTCCAACAAAAATGACAAGTGAAATTCTCAATGAATATTAATTATCTGTAAAATTAATTATTAAATATATATTTAGTATCAATAAACGTGATAATAAAAAAAATTATACTAATAATACAATTTATTCAAACTTTCGAACATTAATTTGTAGATAAAAAACATTGAAACATTAGATTCAAAAAAAATAGTCCATTAAATTCTCTGAATCAATATTATTTATCTAAAGAACCATTAGATACTTTGTATAAATAATATGATAATAAAAAAGAAACTATAATTATCATTGAGTAGTACCATTCATTCAAACTTCAAAATATTATCATAATATAACGTCTCCAATCAACTCTCCCTCAAACAAAGGTGTTGGTTAGGTTGAATCTCTCATAGCAAGAGATGCTGAAACCCAAATTCACCTACTTCGATGCTTCCCCCACCTTATAAATTCTTACATTAATTCATCACTTTCATCACCCAATCCACTCCTCTAATTAACACCCACCAACACCATGGCTTCCCACTTCCTCAAATCCCTCCTTCTCCTCTCCACCTATGCCCTCACCATCTCAGCAGAATACACAGGCTTCGTGGGGACACTAGACCCAAAGTCCATAGGCATACACCACAAGAAAACCCTAAGCCACTTCAGGTTCTACTGGCACGAAGTCTTCAGCGGAGAAAACCCCACAACGGTTAGAATCATTCCCTCACTCCCCAAATACAACACAACCACAACCTTCGGTTCCGTTGGAATCTTTGACAACACTTTAACCGTGGGACCTGAGGTGTACTCCAAGGTTGCCGGAAAAGCCGAGGGCTTGTTTGCCTCCACGTCACAAACGCAGTTTAACCTGTTACTGATTTACAGCTTCGCGTTGACCCAAGGGAAGTACAACGGCAGCACCATCACGTTCACGGGGAGGAGCCCCCTCTCGGAGAAGGTGAGGGAGCTGCCCATTGTTGGTGGCAGTGGGGTCTTCAAATTTGCCACTGGGTATGTTGAGTCTAGGACGCTAAGTTTTGATCCCCAAACGAGGAATAACACGGTTCAGTTCGACGTGTATATTTACTATTGATGATTATTGAATGTGTTTTTTACATGTTGATGTGTTAGAGCTTTGGTGTGTGTCACTTAGTTTCTATATAAGTTTCCTCTTTTGAGGGCATGTGGTGTCATGGAATAAAGTCATGTTTGGGCAAATTAAGTTTGATAATGATAAATATTATCCATTCATTTTCACTTTCGCATTCTCCTGCTTTATCTCTTACTCTTTTTTTTTTCATCAGGTCACTTATTATACGTTTCAGTTTCTCTCTTTTCTTTTTAATTCTTTTTCCTTCCTCTACCTATATACTCCAAACTTGGAGTGGATGTTCAACTTCTTCTGACACAATATTCACTAAATTTGGAAAAAATTGGCTTAAATAACCTTTCGCGGTCTTCATTAAATCCTTAATTTAAAGATTTTTGTGTTCATTTTAGAAATGAAATAAAGTCAATAAACTATTAACTTCATTATTATATCATTATTTAGCACTGTTACTTGACAACAAAAACTTAAAAAAAAATTCTATCGAAATTAAAACCAAAAAAAAAATTAAAGAACTAAAAAAATGCATCCTATTTTATAAGAACCAAAAGATTATTTAAGTTAACTAAGTTTTACCAAGAATTTTATTGATTTTTTAAATTATTTTATATTTTTATTAATTATAAATAATAATTATATTTAGAGGTGAACATAAATCGAGTAGGGACTTTCTATAATAATTATTTGAAGCTCTCTACATTGATTATATTTACAAATCAATGTAAATCCAACTGAAATAAAAAGTGAGACTTTACCTTTCTAGATTGATTCAAGTTTTGAACTGATGTAGAAAGTATCAATTGTGTCCGATAAATAAATTGTTTGAAATACAAGATTAATTAAATATGTAAAAGCAATATAAAAAACAATATATTTTTATATTAGTTTGTCTTTACAGATGAGATTACACTCAATTCTTTATAAACTATCAAGTTATACTTTAACTTACACAAAGTTATAAATATTATTTTTTAAGTCACTTCTACCTTAAATTCAAATAATTTTTACACACATCTCTTCAAGTAAACAATCCAAATATTCTTTGAAACGAAACCACTTCATATTTTTACAAAAATCACATAAAAATTGGTTAAGTGTAAGGATTCACTGACTGATGTCTTATAAGATGGATGTAAAACTCAGATTTACAGTCTAGTAAAAGGAAGTTTATAGGCACACCTTTGGAGACGTAGTAAGCTTTTGTTGACTTTTTTATCTTTCTTGTGAAGATCTTGAAATCATAACAGATTATATTATATGCTTCATACATATCTGGCATGTTTAAGACAGGCTATACAACAAACATATATTCATATATAAAAATGTAAGTACTTCGTTTGATCATAAGACAAAAATGGCTTTGACTTATGTGCGTTTGATTTCAAAACTTCTTGTAAAAAAAGGTTATACTTTAAGTATATACATAAAAAAGATTAGCTTGTTCTAAGACTACTTATTTGCTAAAACAAAACAGTTGATGGTAGAAATGATAATGAGTACGGATCGGACAAAATATTATAATATTCGTTCACGTACCGTGCTTTAAAAAAAATTATATACTCAGATCCATACCCACATAGGTAGTACCTATACCCGGCCCACATAGGTACTTGAATATACGTGTTGTTCCCTAATCTAAAATTTTCATACATATATGTGTTACTCGCATTTTAATTAATATAAAATTAATAAATAAATCATATTGTTTAAAAATGTAATAATAATTAAATAAAATCTTATTCAAAGATATTTTAAACAACATAATCATACTAATAAAACATCACAATTGTTAAAGTCCTAATCAAACATTTTTTGACAAAATAATTAAACATAATCTTATAACAAATAAGACATTCTTTTGTTGAATTAAGGAACATGATCCATTCCTGAACAAGTTCTTTTTTTAAAAATTAAAAATGTGAG
>CM023941.1:28663836-28712683 GCA_013407115.1 Glycine latifolia
TTATTATTATTATTATTATTATTATTATTATTATTATTATTATTATTATTTGTTTCGATAGTCACAAAGTTCCACAATGCATAAGAGTCGAGGTCATTGGTTGTTTATAAACATCATCTCATCTTAACCTATCAAGTCGATTTTTACTAAGGACAAAATTGAGACAATCCATTGAATACCTAAACAGACAATATCTCGAACACAAAGACTCTAACGATGTCAGCCTGGACTTAAGATCAGAACATGGGTGCTAGAAGAATGGCCTAAGCCACTCTTGCCCCTTAGTCTTGATTGAGGGGTTGGTTTCGATACTTACAAAGGTTTACACCACATGAGAGTCGAGGCCAATGGATGTTTATAAACACTATCTCCTCTCAACCCATTGAGGCGCTTTTTACTAAGGACAAAATCGTGACGGTCCATCAAACACCTAAACGAACAATACCTCAAATACAGAGACCCTAACAATATCAACACGACCTTGAGGTCAAAATATTATTATTACTACTACTATTATACTATTATTATTATTATTTGTTATTATTATTATTATTATATGTGCATGTATGAATAAGGTTGGGTACAAAGATATTGATACCTATACCTATTAAAATTTGTGTGTAATTACTTTATCCATCATTAATTTTTCCAAGTACATACCAGGTTCAATAATCATTGTCATCCCTAATTGATGTGCATCATTCGTCCTTTGTCATAATAGCATTCACAATAAATTAAGGCTAAAATACAGTTTTAGTTCTTTATGTTTTACATTAAATCCAGTTTTGCCATCATTTATGTTTTAAAATATTTAATTTAATTCTTTATGTTTTTAAAGTGAGTCAAAATGATACTTTTAAAATAATATTTATTCTCGGTTTTGGGACATAATATTTTAAATCGTATTGTAACTAATTTGAGATGTGAAATTTATCTCATAAGATTCACGTATATATAGAAATTGTAGAACCCAACTAATGTTTGAAAAAAGAAGGCAATAAACATAGTGAAAATCAATCATGTTAAAAATAAATCTAAGGAACAATTAAAGAAATGAAAAACCTAATATTAAATTTTTTCCATTTTCATGAGACTCATTTTTCGCATAATTTTTATTATGTTTATCACCTTTTTTATTCAAATATCAATTGGATTTCATGATTTTAATGTAAGTGAATATAATAAAATAAGTTTTATATCTCAAATTAGTAAAAGAAAGGTTCAAAGTTATGTCCCAAAATAAAAAAACAATCATTATTTTGGAAAAATCTTTTTGACTCACTTTTAGAAATATAAATTATTAAACTGAACATTTTACAACATAAATAAATAAATTGAATATAATCTAAAACATAGAAGACTATATGTGTATTTTAGCCTAAATTAAAAATATAAATAAAATTAACCACTAGTATGTTTGACAATGAATCTGTTTCCTATAATTAGGAAGAAAAAATATGTTGATCATTCTTTTCTTGTAGGTTTGATACATCAGTATATCAATGTTTTTTTGGAAAGTTATAATTAGGTCCTATAGCTATAAAAAATAATTAACAAATTTGTGTTGGTTTTACTAACTTTAGGGGTTCAATTACAAATATTGTAAAAGATTAAGGACTCAATTACAAATATTTTTTAGTTTAGAAGGCCAAGTACAAATTTCAAATCATTTAGAAATCCTATTGATGTATTGAACCTTTCTTGTTTATAAAGGGCTAGGTGTAGCTAATATTATGGAAAGACTAACTAGAATTAGATACAAATTAGAAATATATACTTTTTTTTCTCATCATGAAAATCTTGCTTATGAAAATGGCCTTATGGAAACCATTGTGACCTGGGTTTATGGTTCAACCACCTGTGAGTTTTTGACCCGGAGCATGTCGCCCACATGTGCTGCGCTCAAAGTCAGGATTTCAGTAAAAAATATTGAAAATTGCCTTAAGCTGATCTTGAACACGAGACATTAAAGAAGCTCATAGGCTACTTGCAAATGCACCAGAGCGTGACACTTAACATATTGTTAACATATTTAATATTTATATTGAATTTAGTTATTTATCCTGTATTATTTTAATAAAAATAGAATTTTGACAAGCCAAGTTTGAACCTTGGTCATTGAAGTCTTGAGAGAGAAACTTAACGATTGAGCTGTTATAATATTAATTTTTATAAGTGAAAATAATATATAAAATAATAATTTTAATTATTTATATTAGGTCATGTGGGTCAACTAGTGATCCACTGGTTCAACCATTGATCCAATATCTTGTTCGCGTTGATAACGAGTTCGATTTTTAAAACTATTGTTCTACTCGTACCAATGATATGTTCATAGAAATATACTATTTTAAACACTCTTATTAAAAATTTATTAACAATACTATAATTATTGGAGTACAAATGTGAGATGAGAAATAAAAAAGTTGAGCAACATATAACTGAAGGAAAGACCCATAAATCTAAGCTTTTAGATTTTGGGATGAAGTGTAGGTTTAAGTTCATTTATGTGATTTGCTTAGTGACTCATTGGTGAAAAGTTTCTCAGTGTTTATCACTATCAGATGCATAACATTGATATTAGAATCGATGATTCAATGTGGTAACAACTCGGATGAGTATAATGGAGATGGCATATCGAGCATGTTGACAATAATGACTAAGTTAGGGCAATCACAGTTAAATTCTAATAGTCATCATTGAATAGAAATTTAAGCAACATATAAATGAAAGAAAGACACATAAACTCAAGCCTTTTGAATTAAAGTGTTGTATCAAATTTACTTATATATGTAGCTATTCATGACCTAATATTGATTTAAATTTCTCCAATTTTAACTGTCCTATGCACAACAATAATTTTGTGGGTTTTATTTTTTATTTAATAAATATGTCTCTGTCACGGACCTGACAAAGATCCATATTATAGAAGGCCCAAGAAGGGCTAACAGCTAAGAGAAAACAGTCTAAGTCAGAATCTCAATAGCATCCAAGAGGATCTCACCTAGATATGACAGCAACAAACCCTAAAGGTAATATCTATAAATAAGGGGTTAAACCTACAAGGTGAGACATTCTAAACCCTCTCTCTTTTAGCTACCACTGTGCACACGCCCTACACCTTGATTATGTCGTTCATATTATTGTGCACAGTGATCCTTTGATCTCTAGGGTATCTCTCCCATATGTACTTGAGAGATGGCAAACAGATCCAACATTAACATACCAGTCACATGGCTGAACATCTCTGTCTCTAGGATAGAACATTGGCGCCGTCTGTGGGAACTTTAAATTTCAAATCCCACGTTCCCAATAGTAAACACGAGAAGTAACAATCAGATTGCATCCAAACTCGCATGTTGAGAAGGACGGAAACTGTCATCCTTCAATCTTCTTGATCTCCTTGTTTAACAGTTAGATCTTGATGAAACTTTTGCATAAAGTTTGTTACTCAACATTGTTCACATCTAACGGTTGGTTTCTTAGATAGAGGCTTGTAGCATCACCGGAAATTCCCAAACCGAACTGGTTCTGAATCCGTTTTCTGAAGCAGGCAGCGGTATTGCGAGAGACATTTCTCTACTAATAACTGTTGGATCTCGTTCAAACTTTGCGAAAAGGTTAAAAAAAATCTTTTTATAAATTTTGACCGTTCAGATCATTCATTAAAGTGTTTTGAAGAGGGAGTGTTTCAACTGCAAACAGAGGTTATCATAATTCCTATTCTATTCTGCTTGTTTTGGGTAGTGATATTGAGAAAAAGTTATCTCTATTCTCAACCGTTGGATTGTCCTCAAATTTGGTCAGTGTGTTCCTCTCTTTCAATACATCAATTTGACCGTTAGGATTTGTTAGTTATTATTTATGGTGGTAGGAATTAATTTCATACAGAAGCCTATTTTGTATGCTTACCTATTGTGATGTTTTGGTACAACTTTTGTTGAAGTTGTTTGTTGATTGTATTGGTTGCTGGAACCCTTGGTGTCTAATAGTATCACAGATTCTCAAAAATCTGTCAATGAAATCATAGGGGTCTTCATTATCTTCCCCACCAAACTGACTGTGTTCCACCAATGTAATCAATGAAGGATGAATGTCAAAGTGATTTGCTTCAATTGGTGGTCTTACAATACTAGAGTTTGGTCTAGTGAACAATGGAGCCAGAATATCCTCCATTAGTTCATTTTCCGATCTAGGCTGATTATTTCCTTGATTAGGCATTTCTAATTCTAATTCAGAGATTGAATCACAATCAGAGTCTTCTGCTTCTCTTTCTCTTTCTCTGGCTAGTCTCCTATTTCTTCTAATAGTTCTTTCTATTTCAGGATCGTACGGCAGATGATCAGGATTAACTATACCTCACATAAACTAAGAAAAGCAGTTTAGTAACAAAAGAAATTCCAATTTCAAGAATTAAATTTAATATAAAATTGGCGATTTTAACCCCTGGCAATAGCGCCAAAAACTTGTTGCGAAATCGGCAAGTGTACCGTTTGTTTCAAGTAATAAAGTGAGTAAGTAAAGTATCATCTCCACAGGGATTGAATGCAATTTTATTGTAACTTAACGTCTTAGAAATTGGAAGACAAATAATAAATTGAGAGAATTGGTTGAGTTTGTATGATTATGTAACTTAAATTAAATAACAGAAAATTAACGAGAACGCAACTAAATTTAAATTGATTTTGATGCAGTGATGAGAAACAATTGTGGTTAAAGCGCATTCCCCTATGATCCCTACCTTCTATACTTAAATTGATTATTAACTTGAATTATTTCTAATTGCTCAGCTGATGTATTTTCACATAATTAGCTAAATCCTAATCCCTTAGCAATTTAACCCTTTAGTAAAATTAGAAATCCTAATCCCTTAGTGGTCCCCTCTTAAACCAAGCATTTAGCAAATACATCCTGAAATTGTTGCAACTACACATTCCTATCCCTAGGTAATGGATAAATTGTTGTTTTACTCATTTCAGAAACTAGAATCCCAATATCCCTATTGTGAATCCTAATCCTAAACTTTTTAACAGAATGGTCAGTCCCAATTAAGAACAACATAATGAAGAACAGAATAAAACAAAGCAATTATGATAATTCTCATTAAAACCAATCAAGACATAGGGGAGTTCACATAGGTTCTTGCTCTAACCACAATACAAGAACTTAGCCAAGCATACCCAGAACTGACATAAATCTTACAACTAGCATGTTCCTAGAGAATAATTACCAGAGGAAGATAAGAAATTACAAACAAAGTTGCTATTCTGCAGTTTTTCTCTAATGAATCCAATCTTCTCCAAGGTTTCTTCAATGTCTTCTTCTGCAAAAGTCCCCTTCTTTCTGTTCAGAAGCCCCTTTTATTGTTTCCCACATGTTTCTCACTTAATTAGGGTAATAAAGCCCTTTTCCCAAAGTTAAATCAGTGCAGAATCACCTAATTAAGGAAACAGCATAACTGTGGCGCTGATCGCATGGGCTGTTTGAGTTTACTGGCTGAATTTGAGGTCTGGCGCTACTCGCGTGGTGTCCCACGCGATCTGTGTGGGATGTTCGAATTGAAAATTTTTCCTGGCACCTTGGCGCTAATAGCGTGGTGCATGGCGCCATCCGCGCGGCTTGGTCGAGAACTCTAGGTTGCTCTTTTTGCTTCTTTTCCTCTCTTGATGGTTCCTAATTAACAAAACAAATAAGAAATTAAAGTAATATGCAATTAAGTAATAAACTTAACTAATCCTAATCTATATTACTAATTATTGAACAACTTATTAATCTATTGATCCTAAAAACTAATATATGCTGGAAGCATATCAATAAGAACATAATTTTTATGATAGATTTATAATAACTATTCAAGCCAGTTATTTTTCGCAATACATTTGTGGAAAATATGCTTTTAATCATCTATAGTATTGTGATTAATCACTGGATATTCTTCACTGGGACAATGATACCCGAGAAGAGAGAGAGTGGAATTTTACTCGACCAGCCATTGAATTCGACAATTTCCTTTACCCGGCCAATGTAGCATGTACGTGGAAAATTGTTTGGAAGATGCTGGAAGATAACGATATGAATAGGGGTGATTGTCATTGATTGAAAATAAAGTGTTCATATATCGCTTTTCCACCATAATATAGCTTGGCAAAATCAAGAAAGAGAGGCAAAGAAAAATAAATTGCCGGATTATTTTCCCCAGCATTGGGCAAAGTTGATCTGTATTGTTGGCTAGCAACTACACAACATTGCCGGGCTAAGGTTCTTCATCCACCTTAACATGGGTTCAAGAACCCGGGCTTATCTCATTGCATCAACAAACAAATCATGAAAACAATGTGGAATTGGTTTGAACCACATATATCTATTAGTCGAATATGTTATTGCATTCCTTACTAAACTTGCAACAAATACAATATAAGCGTGCAACTGTCAAATGAATTCAAGTTCTAGCGAAACACAACCACCCGTATGCAGTAGAAGTTACCAAGATATTGGAACATGCCCATGCACTTGTCAAAGCAAATAATCTTGAAGGATTAGTACGAGTTATTGATAGCTCATCACGCCACCGCACACAAATTCTGATCTATGTCTCAACAAGCAATGGATTCTTGTTCCACAGAGCTGGCCTGCAAAAATAAAGTAAATCAGAAGGATATGTGGAAGTTGGAGTTGATTGATCACCTCCTTACTAAGGTTAAAGAAGAAAGTAACAAACTGTACTCTTGAAGCCAATGAGGGCCCCACGAGACAAACTATGCCCAGTCAACTTTGGAACGACAACTACTTATAAAAAGTAAGTAATATATTCATACGGATCGATCTATCCAAATTGAGGTACGTGTCTCTTCTTTATGTTTTTGTTATATATTATCAATTAAAATTATGAACCAAATTGGTCTCATAAAAGTTGAGTATAAGTGTTGTGATTATAAGTGACCAATCACTATGTTTTTGTTATATATTATCAACTCATTGTTTGAAGCATAGAATTAGCAGAAAATAATTCTTATGCTTAACTGGAAACTACTTATAAAAACCGATTGTTGGTGATACATACCCGAACCCGAACTACACTGCTCGAGTCATCAAAGAGGTATGGTGCAAGCCAAAAACGTCAGCCAGACTTGAGTCACCGGTTTGGAGTTCTTCCCAGTTTGTAGATCCCGAAAGAATAATAAACAACCAAACAATGATGGAATCTAATTCAGCCATGAAGCCACAAAAGACACTCATGCAGTATCATTGAGAAGAGCAAAGGAATCCGCAAGAAAGAAAATGTTAATCTCAATAGTGGCAAGAACCCGTTAAATATTTGCAGGAATCCGGAAGAGTCCTCCCTGGCTAGGATTAAAAGAGCAATTTTATGCTTCATTCCAAGAGTAGTACTAAACTATTCGTTGTTATTACCATTATTATCCATGTTATTGTTATTGTTTGGATTTGCAGTTTCAGAACAAAACGCCAATTGACATGGAGAGGACATGATACATGCCAAACTTCTTCATATATTCAACAAGTAGGTCCAATCGAATTTGAAGTACAAGCTGGAAAACTTTTTCTAGCCTCATGCAGCGTTGTTTGCACAACAACTATGTTTGGACAAAATATGAAACCACATAATACACGAATGTCAAATAATGAAGGGAAAATGAAGGGAAGGCTCTCATTACCTTTCCAACAAAATGGAGATTGTTCGAGTCACAATTCAACACAAGGAAAAGAAAGTATTAAGAAAATTAAGAAGGAGGCAAATTCGTTTGGTGGCTACAAATGAAAGACAAATAAACCCTGCTGATCCGGGTTAGCTAAATTGGATTATGGTCGTTGTTCAAGTGAATCATGATGATCAGATAAGTGAATTATATCTCAAGTTATCTTGTATATGTTATCCATGTATATGCATGTGGAAGTTATGAAGCTTGATCATAATTTGTTGCATTATGGCATATGATTATTGAGCATTTTAATGTCCCTGCAGAATAATATTATTAAACTTGCACCGATGAAGAAAGCAAAGTGAAAAAAACAATCGATGATTCCAGTAGTTACAAAAGTTATGCATATTCCTTGGTGGGACAATTGTGTTTGGCATATTAAGTTCAATGTTTCGGACTTCAATTAAAGATGAAGTGCAATACAAGGCTTAGGTCCAAAAATCCAAATTGAAAGAATAATCGAGGCAAGCCGAGCTCGAGAAAAGAAGCGAACACTGCTTCCCCAAATATCAAATCAAAATGTCGACATTCTGTTTTTGGTAAATTATGAAGAAAACCAGCTCAAATTAAAAGACCACAACAAATGAAGCCAGGTTCAAATAAGAAAGGCACCATAACAAAAATGGGGCCCAAATTAAAAAGTCCTTCAAAGAGGTAAAATTGGTTCCGTAACCATAAAACTTTGAAAAAAGTCAAAATGGTGTACCGGCCCTCTGTGATATAAATGGTGTGCCGGCCCTTCGGGATATAAATGGTATACATAAAATGGTGTATCGACCCTCCGGGATAAAAATGGTTCACAAATCAAATGGCAAGAAAATGCCTCAAGAGGCAACAAAGACAATATAGAAATGCCGGCGAATGAAGCCGGGTTGTTAATCAAAGATCAGCAAAGCCAAATGAAAAAGCTATGGTGAACAAAGTCGGACTTATATGTAAAGCCACCAAAAAGAAGCCGGGTTCGAAGAGTAAGGAAGGACGCTTCCAAAATTTGAAATCGAGGCCGGGTTCAAAGAATAAGGAAAGACGCTTCCAAAATTCGAACTCGGTTAAAAACTTAAGTTGTAAAAGATCTTGAGGGTAAAGCCCAAGAAAGGGTTAAAAACTCAAGAAGTGATTGCTTAAGAGTAAAACCTGAACTAGTTAAAACCTTCAGCTAATGATAAAATGGGGGTATAAAAATAAACCTTCATGTGTATGATGCATCAAAGTTGTATTCTGGGCTAAGAAGGTGAACCGTCATGATGACCTTGATGAGGTTGAAATGTTTAAGGTCTTGGTTCAAAACTGAGATTGAACATGTGACAGATTGCCCTTGGTCCGGATTGAATTCTGGTAGTACGAGCTGGAATGTAATGTGGAGAAAACTTTCGCATAATATAATACCTGGTTTTTTAATACTAGATAAATAATCAAGTAGACTCTACATACGGTATTTATGACTTTGGCCAAGTCATTGAATAGAACTGAGTTTATGAGTTCATATGTTGATTACGAGATATAAATGTTGTCCAGGATACAAATGTCGTACTGGTCCTCCAGTATATAAATGTCAGCTAATACATCCCGGTTGCCCAAACATCTAGACAGCCGGACTGGGGGGCAACTATTACGAACCTGACAAAGGCCCATATTATAGAAGGCCCAAGAAGGACTAATAGTCTAAGTCAGAATCTCAATAGCATCCAAGAGGATCTCAACCCCAGAATATACAAAACCGGGATCAACCATGAAGAAACAACCCGAAATACACAAAAACCGGAATCAATGTCACAAAAAGATGTAAATCGACAAACCAGTTGGAAAAAAAGCTGTGTGCAAATCAAAACTCGTCAGAGCTGAAAGATGAGAGTATGTCAGCTAATACATCCCGACTGCCCAGAAGCCTAGAACATCTAGGTTAGGGGGCAACTGTTACGGACCTGACAAAGGTCCATATTATAGAAGGCCCAAGAAGGGCTAACAGCTAAGAGGAAACAGTCTAAGTCAGAATCTCAACAGCATCTAAGAGGATCTTAACTACTGATTCTAACTTAGATATGACAGCAACAAACCCTAGAGGTAATCTCTATAAATAAGGGGTTAAACCTACAATGTGAGACATTCTAAACCCTCTCTCTTTTAGTTGTCACTATACACACACCTCACACCTTGATTATGTCGTTCATATTATTGTGCACAGTGATCCGTTGATCTCTAGGGTATCTCTCCTATAGATACTTCACAGAGGACAAACAGATCCAACATTAACATACCAATCACATGGCTGAACATCTCTGTCCATAGGACAAAACAATCTCCAAATTTTATAATTTTTAATCAACAAAATAAAAGTATGCTAAAAAGTAAATTATTGCCAGCTAGGGCTGCTCTTAAAACTACAAACACAGTAATTGTAGAAAATTCAATATTCTCTCCTGGTGCCTTGAATTACTCGAGGAAACTTGTCACAATTAAGTTCTACATGTGATAATGTAATAATGCCATGCAGCAACAATTGACGCACCGCCACTTCCGATCCCTTGTATCCTTATAATGTTTGGATTAAAGTTTGAAACTAGTTTGAAACTTAAGTTCAATTAAACTTAAGTTTGAAAACTAAATTTATAAAAGTAACTTAAGTCTTTTTAGAAAATTGAGTTTCAAAATAATTTTTTATTGCAAACATATTTCTAAAAATAATTAAACTTATTATCAAAATGAGTTTATTTTCAAAAAGTTTGTACATTTAACATCCAAAAGTATTTCTTCAACCGATAACCAAACATAGCCATTGGCATGACATAGAAGGTGGACCCAACCCCACGTCAGTGACCATTGTTCCACCATCCTCGAAGCTGATAGCACCACCTCAGGCTTTGGTATGGTCAACATGAAGGACAACTCTCTGACATTTGGGACTCGAACTGAGTTGAAACTTCCAAGCTTGTGGGGAGGGCTCAAGGGTTCGATATGCCTCGGCTCAGGGCCATGAACTTTTGTTTTCATTGAATGGAAGTACAATTGCCGTTCTTGGGGAGGAACCGGGTTTACTGTGAGGGCACAACATTTATGTTACTCACTATTGATGATTTATGTTATAGAAGAAGACATGATGATATCATCATGATGCTTAGCTTTGTCTTTTCAAGAAGTGGAGTTTGTTCTTATAAGTCCATCTTTGTTCCCTTTTAAAGTAGGTTGGTGTGATACTTGGAATAATAATTTATGCTGCTCTATTTAATACCTGCAATTGAATGTAATCTCACAATAAAAATATTAGGACAACTAATCGTATTCAATATATATGTTGAATTATGATGCTTGAATTGATTGAGTGGGAGCAAAGGTTTCCGCAATGGACAGACTATAGTTAACAATCCAAAATGTGAGAAAGTATGCAGGTTACCAAATTTTAGTATTTTAGCCCCTATCTTTACCTTTGACACCACGTCTTACACTTAAGTGGCAGATTTTGATTGTAGTTCAGGTGGCTAAAATGATTATCATTTTTAAATGAAAAATCGTTTTGTTGACTTTTCACGTCTGGCAAATTTCAATCATATATAAGAAAGAGATGAAACGCGAGAGAAACATGACAAAGGGAAGTCATACCAGAACATTCCTATGATGGTGATAATATCTAATTACTATAGACTTAAAACACGATTTCGGTGTCCACAAAAGTATAGAGTGTTATCATCTAAGTCTTAGAAATTAAAAAAAAAATTAAAAAATAGTCTCTAACATGTCAATTAATTAAGTCTCTAAACATATTTACTTACAATTATTTTAGTCATTGAACATATGTTAATTTTTTCACTTTAGTCAAATTACTTTAATTTCTTTACTAAAGTGGTAGATAGGTTCATGGTTGTCAAACTCACGATTTAATTCACAAAATTGATCAATTTTACGATTCCACATACCCTTTACGTGTTAAATCAGTTGCATACTCGTTTTAGGAGTAGAATTGGTTGATTCCAAGTAAAATCGCAAGTAAGCAGCGAGTTGACAAGTATGTTATTTGCGCTTACATTCATCTTCCTCCTCACCTTCTGTGCGTTCTTCCTCACACGTCGCCGCTCCGCCATTGTCATGGCTCCGTCGTCGTCGCTCCCCTGGCTTTGAAAAACGAAAGATATCACAACCGTTTTTCTTTATCCTCGCGTTCGCGTTCCTGAAGAGATTGAAGCAGAAGAATTGGAGCGGATGCAGCACAGCAGCAGAAGAAGAGGATGCACAGTGGAAGAAGAAGAGGATGCAGCGGAAAAGAAGCTTTTATATGGGGAGGATTAGGTTTTTTTTGTATTTGGGCTAGATCCATAACCGATTTGCTTCCTGCACCCCTTTATTGCTTACTATACACCTTCTGACTCTTTTTTTATATTAAAAATTAGACTTTTGTTTTAATTTAAGTAATTGCTATTTACAATTTTTTTTTTATTAATACACTTTACTTGTGTTATTAACTTTAATACTTCAATTGTTATTTTGAATTTTTTTAGTATCCCTTATTTATAATTGCACTCTTAATTTGAAAAAATTAGTTATATTATTATTTCATATTTATATATAGGTAATTTACTTTTTTTTGTTTGAAGTATACTCTTATAATTATACGATTCGATTTTACAAGGCCTCCACAAGTCTACGTAGAATCACGATTCTAACAACTTTAGATAGGTTACACTTTCAATAACTTTTTTTAAATTTTCTTATCAGTGACTAATTGACAGCATCATAAACCTTCAGGGATTCCCAAATGGTGATTTATCCTATACTATGCCTATGTGGAGTATGGCTAACTCATCTCCTCACAACTTTTTTTAGTTTTTTTTTCCTAATCGACACAATATTTCCCCTAGGGGAGAAATAGAGTTGAGAATAAAAGACAATAGGTCAACCGCTGGAGTCAGACTAGTTATGGGACGATGATAGTATGCGTGAGGTCATAAGTTTTAATAATCTTGGTGTAATTATTGTACACAAAAAAAAAGGAACAAAATAGGTAGGAAAATGTGAGTGTCTACAGGTAGATGGGAAATGAGAGAGGAGAGAACAAAAAAAAACTTCTATGATTCATTAGTTATTTTTATTCTATTTCTCACCTATTTTTATTTACCTATTTAACTCTTTCCTATTTCTTTTCTATTTTTCTTAAATTAAATACATTCATTTCCATTTTAGCTATTATCTATTTTCGACTTACCTTTCGTATTTCCATTAATCTTATTTTCTCTTTTTTTTTTCTTGCCAAACAGAACATAATAATTATGGTGTCATATCACCTTTTTTTTTTTTCTCATTTAAGCTGGTACATTTCAGGATGGGTTCGAGTTATATCCCAAATCCTCCCAACCCAATCTAATATCATATATTCTCAGAAAAAGTATAAGTTTTTAAATAATTATGTATCAATAATACAACTTCTTGACTTAATAAATAATGCTTTGTGTAACATGCATAACATAATACAACTTTTTGACTTAATAAATAATGCTTTTTGTGACATGCATAACATAATATTTATATTCATATCATATATCTTAAAATATACATATTGTAAAATATATCTTTGTATATATAACTTTTTAATTCAATAATTTGATTATAATATAATGTTCAAATTAATATACTGTGCCAATAAGTTGAATTGATCAGATCTTATTCCAAAATGTTGTCGAGTCTTAATCAAATTAATATCAAATTCATAAATTGACTTTATCAAAGTTCAAACTAGATAAAGTCATCCTAATCCATCCCACAAACACCCTGCTTTGTAACCAAAACTACTATTGGCAAAAAAAATTGTTAGATGACAAAGGTTTAGCAATCGACAACTGACAAAATAGTTTATATCATAAATTTATATTTCATTAACAAGGAAAAAGAAGGGTATAATTGGAAGAATAAAATGATAAACCCATTATTTGATGTGCAACTATCTACGTGGACATGAATTTGGAAAAGTTTTTACAAAAGAAAGGCAATTAGAATCATGTAATCAATGATTTTCTAAAATCTTGGGTAGGGTAGTGGGTTAGGAGCTGATAATTAGTTATAATTGTGCTTACCATTATAAATAGGGTAACTGCTTCCTGCACGTCCCTTTTTGCTTCCTGCACCTCCCAAAAAGTCCTAAATAGACACAAATACCCCTGCATCTCCCAAGCAAGTCCCACCTCCACCCAATATCCCATCGAACCAAACATTGATGCCATAACCACCCACCACCATTATCGTCGACCCTACCACAAGAAAGAAATTGCAAACGAAGTCGAAAAGAAAAGTGAGGACAAAACTTTGACCCTATTCCAGAAAGACCTTTTTATAATACATTTTTTTTTTTACATTTCGGAATGGCCTTTCAAGAAGTACATTTTTTTAACTTTCAAAACAACCTTTCCAAAAGTAAGAAACAAAAGCTTCCAGAGAGACCTTTCCAGAATATAATTTTCCATTTTACATTTATGAAAGACTATTCTGGAAATATATTTTTATACTTCTGGAAAGATTGTTCTAGAAGTCAATTTTTATACTTTTGAAAATGTATTTCCATAATACACTAATTTTCTTTACTATTCTAGAAAGGTCTTTCCAGAAGTATAAAAATTGACGTTTGGAACAACCTTTCCAGAAGTATAAAAATATACTTCCAAAAAAGTCTTTCTAAAATATTCTATTTTTTTGCCTTTCTGGAAATACCTTTCTAGAAGTATATTTTTATACTTCCAAAAAGTTGTTCTAGAAAGGTGCCTAGAAAAATTAAATGTCTAGCCAATACTCGGACATCATGGTGGTTGAAATAGAGCAATACCAAAACCAAGCACGGAGTGGAAAGAAGCAGAAGAAGCAAAAGGTTCCCACTCATTGTGAAAGATGGCTTCATTGGAGGGGAGGGTGTCGATGAAGGGGGTTGGTGCAGGGGTACCATTCTAGTGAGGAGTAATTTTGTCCATTATGGTCTTTTTGGAGGTGTAGGAAGCAAAAAGTAAGATACAAGATGTAATTGCCTATAATTAGGGGGAAATATGATGTAATCAAGGCCCATGACCATCATTAATCAAAATTATTTTTTTTTTCAAATTTACAAATCATGTACTACTTTCATTGCTTTTAATGCTTTCTTTTACCTTTCATGCACTTTTAGTTCAACCGATTACAACATTTATTTATCGCAATTTCACATATGTGTAGTTTAACCTAGAAACCTCAGATTCATGGCTGCTAGAAAGCTTTTTAGAGTTTACCAAGAACCTGATCAAGGAACAAAATCTCTCCCTTGAGTCAATCACTTAGAGGGAATTCACTAATGTTGGCTAACTCAACGACTAATCATATTTTGCACCAACATAAATTTTGGCATGCCAAGTGGCACCGCAGTAACATCACTAAGGTTTCCTATAGTTTCACCTGATCATCCCTGGCATATGCAATTGAGATCTAGAAAAAAAAACTATGGAACCATCATCGAAGAAATCATCAGGTCATTGTGTTGCCACTAAGGTAAGTGGTGTGTCAACTAGTATGTCCACAACCATTGTGGCTTCCCCTACCCATATGGTAGCAACAACAAGTATATCCAATAACCCTGATTTTATTCTGGAGGATTACGTGAATGTCGAGGGAGAAACCTCTAGCAACACATTGGCCCCAATGTTGGAGATGGCATTGCACATTCCTTAAGTGATTCGCCAACAAATAGACTGGGGGTTCATGACATCATGTAACAAATATCCAAATAACTATTTGACATTGTGATGCCTTTGGTGATTAATGAGATCAAGAAAACCAGAAGGGAGGAACACCATCAACATGGCCAGCTAGAGGCGTCAACTAACTCTTTACCTTGGGTTCACCAAGTCCACCCTTTGGTGATTGGACCTGCAACAGGCGTTAATGCTTTTAGGCCTCGTCTAATACAATAGGATTGTGTATGTAATGACCTAAAAATTATTCTATATATTATATTTATTTATTTATTTACGTAATTATTTATTAACTTATTAAGGTTAAATTCTTTAAATTTATTAAATAATCTAATGTGTGTAATGTACTATATCATTTTCTTAAACGTATTTGAGGTAGAAACAAAAAGAGACTATATATATATATATATATCATATTTCATTTCTATATTACATCCTAATATCATACTTCTTCAAAAACTGTTATTTATTTACAAAACACACAACCCCTATCCCTATTCAAACATGTTCTCCAGTGCTATCCTCTTCATTGAGCACAATTATGGGATCTGTGGCCGGGTTCGGATACACAGGAGCAAATTGCAAAAAGGGGTCGGATGGGTTAAAATCTTCACTAAAAACAGAAATCGAAAAATGAGCTCCGAAGTAGATGTGGGCACGCAGAACAAGCTGCATAGTTACTACATAGCAATTTTTGACTTCATCAATATACCATGATATGTCCAGTGCATCAAGGAATAGGATGATTGATGCCATCTAAAATATAACATTGGATAAATCTAGTGAGAAATAAATTTCTCAGTAGGCAAATCTAAACCATCAAACACGTTAGTAGGTTAGTAAATAATCAATATATTCAAACGAATCCATAAAATGATTAAGCAACTATATGAATGCATGAAATGAATTTTTCCAGGGTGCATATAGCCTCTACATATCGTACTGTATGTAGCTATACCTCGTACTGGATGTAGACGCTGCGATCGTCTTACGCAAACATGCATCATTTATTCCATGTATTTGCACCTGGTCACTACATATCGTACTGTATGTAGTATCAAATTTTGTTTCACAAATCTCGTACTGGATGTGGAAACATGAATCAACAAATCATCAATAAAAATCCATTCATAATAAAATCCATAAGCAAAATACATACCACCTTATGGAAAAATATTGTTATCATAACATCATACATACCACAAGTATGGTTAAACCACCATATCTTGTTTAAGTAAGATCATTACCAACTTAGGCATGACCATTGAGTATCCTTAAGCTACAAAAAAATGATGTTAGTAATCTAACTAATAACCACAATATATTTTTCAAATAAGTTCTAATTCCTTTAAACCTTCACAAGAAAATTATAACTTAGCATACATCTTAATCTCCTTCAACCTACCACCTTACTACTTCATCCTTAAAATTTAATCACTCTAGTATTTGAACCATTTATCTACACACCATTCAACCTCTACTTCTAAAAATTAATACCAAATAGTCCCATAATAAAAATATGAACAAGCAGTCCAATATCATCAAAATCACTTCCAAAGATCACTAAATATACTTCCAAACATCACTAATATTTTAGCCTATAAATCATCACCTATCCTATGGTTTAAATTAACATTTCCACATCATAAAATAGCCTTCAAATGAAATAAATTTCCAGCCTAAATAATAGCCATAAATCTGTACATATAAGCATGTAAATTAGTCCAAATAAATTCTTAACTAAAGATTAAAGCCTAGCCTACCTCAAGTGAGTTGGAGTTTTGAAATGGAATGGAGTAAGGCTGTCTTCCTTGGGAAAATCCCTAAGAAATGAGATCTTGAAAGAAGAAATTGGCTGAGGTATAAGTGTTAGGGAAAGGCACGTTCAAAGCAAGGCAAAGGAGGTAAAAAGGAAAAGCTTGGCAAGAAGTAATTTAGTGACCTTGGAGTGTATTTTGGACAGCCACCTATACGTGCAATATTTTTCATATCCTTAGCTATTTATACTCTCTTAATCAGTTGTGTTTTAAGTGATTTAGTTGAGTTATAATTGAATTAGGATTTAGTTTAGTTAGGAATTAACTAAATCATCATTACATTGGAAGATATTTAACTTTAAGCTTATCTTGACTTTGACTCCTTTTGGTCAAGATTCTTTTAATCATGGGATTTTGGGGCACCTGGCTTCTAGGTGAATCTTGGCTGAGCAAGGAATGAAGATGCTTGGTTTAAATTGCTCCACATGTACATAAGAAGCCTTGATTAAATCTTTTCACTTCAGCCAAAAATATTTTACAGCAGCCTATGTTTTCACTCTTTACATATGGCCTATTGTTCAAGTGCATTCTTTGCCTTATTGAGGGAGTATATGCACATGGATATTTCTTGGACTAGGGCAAGCTTTGATTTGTCACTCTTTTGGAGCTGAACATTTAATTCTTTGGCCAAAAATCCAAGAGTTACAAATTTTACTCAATCCAAATGATCCAAAGGGCTAGAAATACTTAACCAGATAGGGTTCACTCATTGTTTATCCTGTACCAATTTACTAATCCAAAAATTCTCATTTTCTATTATGTTAAACTAGACTTCCTAAGCTTTCCAAAAAGATATCACATGCCTTATTTGGAGTTATACAACTCGATATATATAATTTTTAATCTATACTTCCAAACCTGCCAGCGAATTTAACTTAGGACAATGACATCCCTTAGTGTTTTTGTTATTGCAAGCAGTACACAATCTAGATTGATCTGAAATTTTTATATTTTATAGTAGACATTTAGATCTTTAATTCCATATATCATTCACTTAATTTGGATAAGAATTGAGAGAGATATAAATTTGTTTATATCCAAGTATCATCACAATTCAATCATAAATATGAATTCAAAATTTAATTTTGAGGATGTTACAGTGTAAATGGCCAAGCGTCCACCTAATTTGACTAGGCCAATTGGTTTCCACCAGTGTAGCCCAATATCTATTCTCCCATTTATGCTAATTAGAATATTCCAATGATAGGAATTCACATAATGGGAGTCGTCACCCAACACCACGTTAGTTATCAATTACTTCTTAGGGAAAAACAAGTATATGCCATCCTAAGAGCCATCAGACACACACATTGCCTTCTTAATGATGGTAGGTAGGATCTTTCTGTGGCTGCTTTGGGGAGCTCGAGTCTAGTATGGATTGAGCCCAGACCTGCAACTCCTTTGGCTATTGATCCTAATGTATAGCCAAAATCTTTTGAAATCACTTTAGAGCTACAAGATTCCTAACTTTGCTACATTTTCAGGGGATAATGGTACATCAGCTATGGAGCATGTAAATCAATTCATGACTCAATAAGGAGAGGCTAATCAAAATGACTACTATCGATTGTTTTTGTTTACTTTGTCTTTGGTAAGAATGACTTTTACCTGGTACTCTAACCTCCCTCCTAATTTTATTAGCAATTGGGTTGACATGGCAAATTGCATTCATGACAGATTATATTCTCCTCAACCAAATGTTTCAATGGTTGACTTGATAAATACCAAACAACCAGCTAATGAAT
Source organism: Glycine latifolia (assembly GCA_013407115.1). NCBI lineage: Eukaryota > Viridiplantae > Streptophyta > Magnoliopsida > Fabales > Fabaceae > Glycine > Glycine latifolia. The sequence goes on from CM023941.1 coordinate 28,682,808, forward strand.
AAAGCTGATTTCTTGGAGAGATTTAGGCGAATAAAGAGCAAATGCAATGTTTCATTCCCAAAAGTGGAATATGGTAACATAATTGTCAGTATCATGAGTTCCTAATCGAGGGAATGATTGATCACACAAAATTGTGTGGACCTAGCAGAGTTATCCGTCAAAGCCTCAAGAGTGGAGAAATTCATCTATGAAAAAGACCAACAAAAGTCACATAAAGGAAGTAGGAATATATGAATAAAAGGATTTTCCTGGGGATGATTCGATAGCCGAGCAAACAAAAGATGAATTATTGAAAGAAAATTCATATTCCTACCTTTCTTTAAGGCCCTTTAGAGGCAAAGAAGCCGAAAGGAGTGAACCCTACCTTTTTGATGTAATGGCTGAACCCATAGCCATTAGTTTTCCCAAATCTACCTTGCAATGGAACACACTCTTCAAGCAAACTTCAAGAACACATAAGTTTCCAGCACTTCTTGTGAATTGGGGTTGTTTAGAGGTTTATAGTTGCAGAAATGGAAGATGGAAGAAAGGTTAGGAATGAAGGTGAAGACACCATGGAGAAGCTCTTCAATAAGTCTAGGAAGAATCATCACAATAGCATTGGGAAACCATTGATAAGACTCAAAATTTTTTTGAACAAGAACAAGAGAGAAACTCTCAATACAATTTTTAGAATTGTATTAATGAACCAAAGTTAATTACATTCAGTTTTGGCACCTTATATAGGCCACAAAATTACAAGCTAAATGTCACTAAATGTAAGAAAAATGCAAATTGCAATGAAGCCCAAATGAAGTTGGGGTGCAAGCTTCCCTAAAGTGACTCTTGGCTGCCCCAACATGTGCAGTGCAGTTTTTATGCTGAAGTAATTGATTAATTCACACTTGTAATCGATTAAAACAGAGTTATTTACCATTTTTAGGCTTATGTAATCGATTACAGTTGTCTGGTAATCGATTAAAGCAGACAAGTCTTGTTTTTTTTAATTTCTTGATGCTTATGTAATCGATTACAGGCATCTGGTAATCAATTAAAGGTATCATAAACTATTTTACAAGATGTTTTTAATCTATTACAGGAATATGATAATCTATTAAAACAGACAACACCTCTTTTGCGTTTCCACTGAGTTGGTGTACTTCTTCATGCTTTTCCAAGAGATACAAGTTAGCTTGGATGTGGTCTTGAAGTGCTTGAGTCTTAGCTCTTGTCATTGTTCCTTTAAAGCTCATAAAAGGAAGTGCTTCAAGCTCTCCTTCTAGACCTTTAGTTTGTCATGGACCTCCATCACCTTTTTATATTTCTAGAGCCAATCAAATATTTGATCACTTAGGCGTAGATCAACAAATTTGGCTCCCTAATGTAATAATCATGGGAAAAAAAATTAAAATTTACTATATTTCGTCACAAAAAGTGTTAGGGTCGGATTTTGCGACGGCGAATACCTGGCGCCGTTAGCGTGGGAGGTGCGCTAGAGTGGCGCGGTTAGCGCCAGAAATGGCACCAGTAGCGCCAGAGTGTACCAGATGACCAATTCTTTTGGGGATCTGGCAGGGTTAGCGCCAGGACGCGATCTGGGCCATTATAAAAGGTCATTTCACGCGTTTTGGGGGCCAAAAACCCATCTTCTTCCTCCTTGAACGTTTTCCTCCATTGTTGAGCTTGGGAAGCTTCATACCCACTCATTTCTTGAGCAAAACACTTCACACCCAACAAGAAACTTGAAGGAAATCACCCAATGAGCTAGATTCCAACCTCTATTCTCCTTAAAAACCATCAAACGGAGAGATCGTTTTCTCTAGGAAACTTCACAAAACTTGAGTTTGGCGGGGAAAGGAGGCGATTTACGGACACCCAAGCTTGGAGAAGTGATCCTCTAGCATTCCTTGACTATTTAGAGGTAAGAAACTCAAGTTTTACCGTTTGATTTGTGGAATTGTTCTTGAGGTGATTAGTGACCCTTTTGAGTTAGAGCTGGAATTAGGCTTGGGTCCTTTAGAAAAGTATGCTTAGAAAGTTGTTGTGATGAAGGATTAGCTTTGAAATATTGATTTTATGGACTTTGGTATTTGGCTCTGAGAAATGTATGTGTAGGAAGAATGTTGGTTAAATTGGTGATTGTAGGACATGCATGAGCCTTAATGCTTGTACAATATGTGCTCAGGAGGATATATAAACAGTGAAATTGTGTTGAAGTAACCGTTTTAGCCATATTGTTAATCCTTGAGTTTTGGGCCTGAGTAATGTTAAACTCTTTGAATTGGTTGATGCAGAGTCTTTGGGAGACTCTAGTGCCGTGGCTCCTTACTTTTGTTTTGATGTATTTTGTACCCCTGTGAGGGAAGATGTGTGTGTACACATATGATGGACTCTGTTTATGTTTACTTTGTATAGACACTACATGTTTTGTATGCCCTCATGTGAGGATGTGATCTGTGAGATCATGGCAATGGATGCCTATTCTTTTGTATCGCCACAGTGGTGGTTGAGATGATGTATATATGTTATAACCATATTGAGATATGTGATTTATGTTTCTCCTAATATATCTGTACAGAAATTGTTGATGTATCTGTCGTTCCTTATGTTATTTGGATCGACGAGGCTGGCTATAGTGTTTTTGGGATTTGTATGTTTAATTGAGGTTACGTACCATACATAATGAAGCAAGAAATATGGTTTTGAAAGGAAAAATGCTTTTTTTGTTTTAACTGTTGTTTACTTAAATTAATTACGGTGTTAATCTGATTAAGTAATTATTAATACACCGGATGCATACGGGGTGTTACACCTAATGCCTAGAAAATTCCTCCACCTGGGAATTGAAGAACAAGAGGCACTGCAAGTGGCATAATGCTTACAGGCATACAATGACAAATTGCTAGGTTTTTAGGAACATGGTGCAAAGCGCGATGAAGGAAGGACATGTGAAATTAGTCGACAAAAGGAATGAGATGAAAATAGATACTAACCATTTTTCCCTGGCTGATGTCAACATGATTAAGCTTTGGTTCATGTTTTGAAAATCCTCTTATATCTAATTCATTCCTTTATTGTTCATGAGGTCTTGAATTAGAAAGAATATTAAGCACAAATAGGTTAATTAACAATAATCCTACAATAAGATGGTTCATATAAACCCTATGAATCCTATTAATTATTGCATAAGTCAATCAATTGATGACTTTTGTTCATGACAATTAATCAATTCATGTATTAGATGATCAGTCCAAAATAACAATGAAGAACAATGCAATAATACAATTGATAAAAATTGGAAATTTAATTTCAATAAAAGGAAAAGAGTTCATAGATAAATCGTACATCACAACCCTAACATAAGAGTTTAGATAGCTATAGGCATGGAAAAGTATAAATAGAAATTAGAAGACCATAGAAACATTAGGGAAATAAATATTTACAAGAAATTATCCCCGTGGGGTTTCTCTTGCTTCCACATCATCGTAACCTCCTCAGGAATTCCAAAAATACTCAAAAGAAAAGATAGAATTTGAAAATTAAGAAAAAAGTTCTTTACAACCTAAAACCTATGTTATTTATATGCTACTGGACCTAATCTATCTTGCAAGGGTAAGCACAACCCATGCTTAGCTAAGTATGAGGCCATGCTTAAAGTTCAAACCGATGGCAAATGTTTGCCTCATGCATGAGGTGGTGCATGGATAACTAGGGCCCATGCTTAATTAAGCATAGGGTAATGCCTATTTTCTTGGAGCCATTATCACACTTCTTATACTCTTTTTTCCATTCCTTTGAAGGCTCACAGGGCCTACACCAATTTAGTATGAATTAGACCAAAACAATCAATTAATATGTTAATAATCATAAAAACGATGCAAGAAACCCCATGAAAATTAAGACCAAAATGGGGTTTATCAACCTCCCCACACTTGAACATTGCTTACCCACAAGCAATTATTTTGCTTCACAAATTAAAAACAAGAAGTTTAAAGAGGGAAAGCGAAATCCATGAGATCACTCATCTTATTCAAGAATGACAATTAATATTTTTCAAAGAGATACAAAGGAAGCAACCTCACTTGCAATAATGTTCACCTAGATGCCAGTTAGACTTAAGTATTCAGAAATAAACTCTCCACTAATAACATGGTTATTCATAACTCACACCTTTTAGTGTTCACAGGTAAAGATAATAGACACTCAAGTACATTAGAAAGTATGTTCCATAAGCTTGTACTTCAATCAAATAACACCATAAAATGAACAATTATGCAAAAATAGGAGAAATCATGGGATGTAATGGGGCCATGGCTCAAATGTTAGGTGGGTCATAGGAAAAAAATGGATATAACAAAAGTCTCAATAGAAACAAAATAAGGTAACCCCTCAGGCACATTGGTCGTCCCTCAATCTCAATTATGTCATCCTTTTTTTGTTACACATTGTATCATTTTTCATTGTTCTTCATCTTCTTCCTTCTCTCATTTTATTGATTAAGTACCAAATTCACTTTATTAGGCATTTTTCCTTTTTTTTCTCTTTTTTTAGAGAAGGAAGGGAGTCAGAGTTCCTCTTAATTGGCACAGAGGGCTTTAATTTCTTAAAGGAAAACCTTATTTCACAAATTGCCTCTTTTCTTACCTATAGAGGTTACCATACATAATAAATCATGAATTTTATGGTAACAAAGAAAGATTTTTTAGGTTCAAAGGTGGTAACTAGTGCAGAAGTAAATCAAAAAATTTGTGAAGGTCATGAAATATAAAGTCTAAAAATCTCCAAACTTTTCGCATGCAAGCAATTAAGCCGTATGTATATGCATTTCAAAACAAGTTCTAGAACAACACAAACTAAGAGATGACCACACACATTTATTCCTTGGGGTTTTCTATATTCCTACCCCATTCCGATTATTCCTCACAATTTAGGGAGTTAGTATCAAAAAAGAAGTTTTCAATCTGAATCACATTGCTAACTATCAGCTCATGTTGGCAAAAATCCCTTAACTATGGTTACTAACTTGGTCTTTCTCTTGTTCTCTTTTTTTTAATAAGCAATCTAATTTATTCCTAAAATTTGATAAAATAAAAATAAAGACAGAATAAATGCCAAAGAACCACACAACATGTATCACTCAAAACAAGTAGGTAGTACAATGATTTGAATAAACCCCCTCCCCACACTAACATGAAGCATAGTCCTTATGCAAGAAATAAAATAAGAAAAATGAAAAATATTGAAAATTAAATAAATAACCGTAAAAAAGAAACACAAAAAATAATAATTAAAAGAAAATAAACATAAATTGATTTCCCGATTGAGAGAACTACAAAAATAAGAAGTCAGTCCAAAGGTGCAAAAGATGTAGGGGTGACAGCAATCCTAAGACATTCGCCATGGAAAATGTCAAACCTGCAAAGAAAAGAAAAGTCCAAACCAAAGAGGTTAACAAAACAACAATGTTTTAAAAAAAAAATCTTTTTATATATAGTTTTTATTTTATTACTACTCACACCTCTATTACATGCCATTTTTACTATCTACACCTTGCATTCACTATTTTTTAGAGGGACATGCATAGGTTATGCACACTGTCGTGCATATTTTTTGAAACGAAGATGATTAAAATATGACTTGCACAAGGCAAGTGTACCCTGCGCAGTGGTATTGTGGACAAAAGTTTGGATATCGTACCCAAGAGACTAGTCGCATTCCCAAATAATTAATTTATAGAAAACTAGCTATTTGGATTTAAGCCAAATTGGTTTAAGTTGCAATTAATTGTAAAAGGATAATAAAGAAAACAAGAAATAGCAATTCAAGAAGATGCTAACAGATTAAAAGGCCTAAGATTGTGATTTCAAACTTATCTATATGTTCCCCCTAATCTTCTTTTTCAATCAAACCCCAATGATCTAATCAATTACTAATATTGCCTCTTTTAAATGATAAACAGAATTGGTTCATGTTCTGAAAATCCTCTACTATCTAATTCATTCCCTTATTGTTCATGAGGTCTTGAATTAGAAGGAAGATTAAGCACATAGAGTTTATTTAACAATGTTAACCAGAAAAGAAATCCTAGGATAAGATGATTCATACAAATCCTATGAATCCCATTATTGCATAAGTCATTCAATTAATGATTTTGAAGAGTATCTTCTATAAAGAAGATGTCACCAGGAGAAAGGTAGGTAGCCAAAGTGAAAGTTGGGGAAGGATTTACAACCCTAAAAATCACTATTGTCAACCAAGGAGATTTGAATGAGACCATGAATCAAAAGTCTAATGCAACAATTGAGAAGAGGCAATGGTTTTTAAATGAATATGTCAAAGGGTAATCCATAGAAGTGAAGCCTTTAGCGAAAAGTAAAAAAAACGCATATAGAGAAAAAGGACCATGCAAAAGCTACAAGGCATGTTTCAAATGCTCACGGATAGTCATGATATTAATAAAACAAATTTGCCTCCTCTACCAAATTTGCCTCCTCTACCAAGATAGAAGACTCAGAGGAAAACCCTAGTAGGACTAAGGACCCTGAATCAGATGGCAATGCCATTATTATGGATATGGTGGAGGATTAACAAATTCTCATGGACAACCTTTCAATATTTAAGACTGCTAATGTTGTTATTGATGTTGGAGGTGGAAAGTTTAAGCTTATAGTGCAAGATGAAGAGGTGACATTCAATGTCTTCGATGCCATAAGCCCCAAGGGGTTAGGGTTGACCAACACTATCCATCTTAATGACATGTGAGGTTACTCATCCGTCAAGCTAGTAATGTTAAAGAAACGCTTGCTAGGAGATAACCAAATTTTCTCAAGTTGAAAATGATAATAGTTGTTTGTTTAAATAAAAAGAACTTACATAAGATTGCAAATTCTAAGTCCATTGAATAAAAATATTTTATTTATTGATCATTAGAATCTTTGTCAAAAACACCTTTTCAAAAGTTTATTATGTCGATTCTTGAAATGAATTTTCACCATCAATAAAATGGAAAATAATATCTACATAATTTCAATAAAAATACACAAATTGAAGTTATTTCAACTTTCTTCCAAAACTTTCTTGAGAAATGAGATTAAAAAAATTATCAAAGCACATGAGATTTTTTCTCAAAGATCTAAAAACTACATTAGTTCTCTATTTAAATTTCTAATGTGTTTCCAAGTAAAAGAATTGAAGAAATTAACTTACTTATAATTAAAGATTGTAGCTTACAGGAAAAGTTGGTTATTTTGTCTTTACAAAGTAAAATAAATATACTTTAAAGGAAGAGTAATGATAATCGTTAATAAAAAAAACATATACATTAATCTGCAATTATAATTATATTTTAGTTTCAAAATAATCCCCTGCTTGAAGAATAATATATATTGAATGCTCATGAAAATATCTAAAAAATATAAAAATATTTTTTATCTATCTACTCTACATATATGCAAGCAGGAGACATATGAAATTACATAATTGGACATTATATATTGTTGACACTTGGCAAAAAATAAGGGTAAAATGGTAATTGGACATTAATTTACTAACTGCACTCCTTTTTAATAAGTGTACTCCAATATTTCCAAATTAGAACTTGCTAATTGCATACTCTTTTTTATAAGTGCACTCAAATATTTCCAAATTACAACTTGCTAATTGCACCCCCTTTTTGATAAGAAAATCTATGTTTCTTTCATCCCTCTCACACGTTATCTCTTTAACACGTAGACAATGATATTACTTGTGTACGCAGGATATCATACTAGCTAGTTACTTTTTTATAAGTGCATTCCAATATTTCCGAATTAAAATTTTCTAATTGTACCCCCTTTTTGATAAGAAAATCTATATTTCTTTCATCCCTTTCACACGTTATATCTTTAACGCGTAGACAATGATATTACTTGTGTACGCAGGGTATCATACTAGTCAGTTACAAAAATACAAAATCTCAATATTATTTTAATTTTTCCTTCCAAAAAGACTCTAAACCATTTGTGATATAGTAATTACTTCCTTATTTACTTAACAACTATCTAAAAACTTGTTAAGTGCAATGATTTCACTCATTATATCATTTATTTTATCTTTCTTACACATTATCTCTTTAAGGCGTAGACAATGGTATTACCTGTTTATGCACTGTATCTTACTAGCGAGATACAAAAATACAAAATCTCAATATTATTTTAATTGTCCCTTCCCAAAAGACTTTAAACCATTTGTGATATAGTAATTAATCTCTTATTTACTTAACAACTGCCTAGAAAATTATAGTGATTTTCTTTCATTTTATGTTATGATTTTTACAATCTCTTACTTTAGGTCCTTCATATTTCTCAACATTGTTGGTTCTCATCTCAATTGACTTAGTCTAATTATTGACAGGTTTGCACAGGCGTAACAAGCGATGGAGTCTTAAATGGATTCATTGTTGAATGCTTGATTTCAAGAGAGGTGTATTATCACAAGAAGAATAAATTATTATTGAACTTCACTTCTTTCTTTCTCTTATTAATTTACTTGGCAATTGTCTAGAGTGCAGTTGTCTCCTTTCATTTTATGTTATGATTTTCACATTTTTCGCCTTTGGGCCCTTCATATTTCTCAATATTGTTAGTTCTCACTTGAATTGGCTGCGTCTAATTATTGGCAGGTTTGGACAGTTGTAAAAAAATATAAAACCTTAAGTGGATCAATTGCTTATGACCTGATTTCAATAGAGGTATATTATCACAAGAAGAAAAAAATATTATTGAACTTCACTTCTTTCTTTTTCTTATTTTTTCTGCACATCCATTTTGTCATTAATAAATTATGCTAGATCTTGTAGATTTTTAAATATCTTTCCAATTTACATGATATGTTGTCTTAACCACCTTTCTAAGAGTTATGTGTGTTCAAATATCTTTCTTATCATCTTTTCTCTTTCTTCAACTCTGAAACTTTCTTCTTCTCTGATGTTCTCTGTCTTCTCACCATTTTTCTCTCTTCTTTTACCTTCTTCATTCACTCAATTTATTTTCTCTCTCTTCCAAAAATAAACCAATGAAATATTTTTTTATTTCTCCGTTAACCATTCAACATCGCAACTCTCGCTGAAGATGGCTTTGCCAACCACTGTGACTACAACTTATTCATAATTTTTTTTTATGGTTTATAGTGATCTGTAGCAACAAACGTTAACAATTTTCTTAGTTTCTATTTTCTTGGTTGATTTTGTTTTGGCCTAATTACTTTCTTTGTTTTTTTCCTTCATCAAAATTTCTCTAATATTGTGAATATGGACTAAATTTGTTAAAAAAGTTTATTTGATATGGCCAATCGGTTAAAGTATTTTGTGAAAAAAGATACTAAATGGATCTTTATAAGAATAGACAAGAGAATTGGAGAATTTTTTAAATATTTATTTGATTTTATTCTAGACTAATTTTTTGGTTGCAAATTATGTCTTTGATATTATCTTATATAGAGAAATGAATATATTACTTCGGTAAATTGAAAAAGAAGAGCTAAACAATTGGGAAGTTTACTAGCATAACATTAATTTTGCATAATTTTTTTTGTAGTTTTCTTTAATTTAAGTTCATAACTGAAAATATTATGTCTAGCAACAAATGATTTTATTTTTAAGTCCTACCTTCTACCAACAAATTCAACCACCTACGTAAGTTGTATTTATACCAAATTCATTTTCAACTAACTATGACGTACATGGTAGGTTTTTTGACTCCATTATACACAAATTCTCCTATATTATAACTTCTACATAATTTTTCTTGCTTTTGGGATCACTTTATCTATATACTATCTAGTCTATTAACAAAAATAATCTCATTTATCATGTACTATGAGTTTAGGTTTGACAAACTTATTTTGTTCTTTATATTTCACTATCTTTTGTCAGGACCAAGTCGAATAGAGCTGTCATGGGAACAAAAATGTTAATAAATAAGAAAATTTAATGAAAAACCTACCTTGGTATCAAGCATGATGACATAGAGTATACCAGTGTTGTTAATTTCCTAATTATGGTTATAGGTACCATGAGAGAAATTGAAACAAGCAACTTTCATGCCTACCCAAAAAAGCTTCTCAATCATTTTCATATTTGTCTATCACATGTTCCTCTACTTAGGTTGCTCCACTTTATGTTATGACCGTACTAAACTACTTATAAAAATAACTTTATATTAGCATTTCAATATATATTTTCTTATCAACGACTTTCTTTATTTTTACAACTCATCATAATTCTAATAACATGTCCAATCATCACAATACATTCTTTAGAGTTCCACTATCCTTTAATTATTTACAATTTCAAAATAATAGTTACTCATACAAATATATTGGATTTAATATATTTATATATATAAATTTGTAACAATGTAATTAACATATAATATATTGGAATAATTTTTAAAAAAATTTTAATAATATTTTTAATCATTATTCACATAAATATATATTATTTAATAAATTTTATTATTAAACTCAAACAACACATACTCTCCATCCACCTGTAGATAAGCACGAGTACCATAGTTATATAATGAGTATACATATGCACTAAAAATATTTTTTTCTCTTATATAATTTACTAAAAAGAATTAACAACCCTCATAGCAAATTATGAAACACGGGGCACGTGGACCGTTATATTCGTGGCAATGTAATGACTTTAGAGAAACTCTTGTTTCCAATCATGCTTTTACATGGTCCATAATCATCACACTTAAGATCTCACTCACTTTTTACTAATCCATAATTTCTCCTTCACTCAATTTTTTATAATCTCTAATCAATTCTTATTAAGAAAATAAAAAATTAAAAAAACTCAATTACATATCTCTTAAAAATTAATTAAAATTATAAATATATATTAATTTGAGACTACACAATATTTTTTAGTAAAACCAATCAATCCATCTTGTCCCATCAAAATAGATTGGTTTCCCCCTTTTGTATAAGAAAAATGGATTTAAAATGTAATCTCTTTTATGTTTGAGTTGGTGGATATACTCACCAAAAACCAAAAAATTAAGTAAAAAGTAAATAATAAATATATTTTATTAATTTTATTTTTTATAAATAATAAATAATAAATACTTACTAAAAAATATTAAATGAATTATCTTAAATTTTGAGTAATAATTTATTTAGAAAAAAATAAATTAAATAAAAATTAATAATATATATATAAAGTATCAAAATAAATATTAAATTTATTTATTCTTAATAAAAAAAACGGGTTACGAGTTGACGTATCTCACTTTTCTTTCAGCTCAATTTTGTACAGATCAAAACAGAATGAATTAAAGTGAATTAATGAATTAAAAACGTCAATCTGAAAAAAAAAAAGAGGACCAAATACCATTACTAATATTTTCTCCTCATACGTTTGGTCTATGGTTTAGTGGAAGGAAGAAAGTAATTAAAGTGGTGTCACTATTGAGTTCTATGAAATGATGCCACCAACAACCACACCCACTCATTGATTCATTTGGTTCCCTCACTGTCCCCACCTCCTTTGTCTCCATATAAACCCTTCAGCCTCTCCCCCATTTCCCACTCCCAAACCCCTCTCTTCATTCCAATTTTGGCACCACATTAACACCAAAAACACCATGCCAACCCTCAACGATGTCCTCACATTTACATTCTTCCTTCTTCTCTCTTGGCATTGCCACCTCCTCAATTGCCAAGAGGACACCTCATTTGGCCGTGCCATAGACAGAAAATTGTTAGGCCTAAAGAGAAAAGAAAAGCTCAGCCACTTCAAATTCTATTGGCATGACATAGTGAGTGGCCCCAACCCCACTTCGGTGGCGGTTATTCCGCCACCGCCGAAGATGAACACGACCACAGCATTTGGCTTGGTGAACATGATTGACAACCCTTTAACGTTGGGGCCGGAATTGAGCTCCAAGCTTGTGGGAAAATCTCAGGGTTTCTACGCGTCGGCCTCCCAGAGCGAGATTGGTCTTTTAATGGCCATGAACTTTGCTTTCATTGAAGGGAAGTACAATGGCAGCACCATCACCATCTTGGGGAGGAACTGCGTCTTCCACAAGGTGAGGGAGATGCCTGTGATTGGAGGGAGTGGACTCTTCAGGTTTGCTAGAGGTTATGCTGAGGCTAGGACTCATTGGTTTGATCTCAAGGGTGGGGATGCTATTGTTGAGTACAATGTTTATGTTATGCATTATTGATTGATGATTTAATAATTATGTTATATAGAAGAGATTATACTTTTAGCTTTTGCTTTAGCAATTGGCAATTGACACTCTTTGTTTCTTTTTCTTTCCATTTGTTGCTTTTGATGCTTAATTAGCTTTGCCTTTTCTAGAGGTGGGGTTTGTTCTTGTAAACCCATCTTAAATTGTTCCCTATTTAATTATGTATTTGTGGCTGGTGTGATAATTGGAATAATAATTTATGATGCAATTTGAAAGTATTCAATTGAGTTGGGTCAAAGGTTTCTGCATATGTAAGAAAATTAATTCTGGTCGAGAAAGTTATGCAATCTCCTTTGCCATTTTGCTCATTATGGTTCTATTGAAATGAAATTTCATTTCAACCTCTTCTTTATCTTTGGAAAACTAAGGACATTATCAATTAAATTATGGATGTTGTTGTGGTTTCTTGTTTAAGAATTTGAACCTTAGGTCATCAAATTTTAGTATTGTAGTTCATATGGCTAAAATTATTATCATCTTTAAATGAAAAAGAAGTTGTTATTGTTAATTTTTCACGTCAATCGTGTTTCAATTCATTTACTAGAGAAACAGAGAAAGGGAAGTCATACCAGAACTTTCCAATGAATGATATACTATACCCATCTCTCACTACATTTCTAGTTTTCTTTCGCCAATTGACACAATTTTTTTTTAGAAACATGGTGTCGTGTCACCTTATGATTAATCACTTAATTGATATCAAAGTTACATTGTCACTTCTGCAAAAGATGGACAGATGTTATGTTACCTTTGTTTTGGTTACAGAGGTGCATGTTTCTACTTTCTACTAGCCGACTTGACATTTTCAACTGTCAAAAAGCTATATTGAATTTCAATTCTTTTTCTCTTTCTATAGTATAAAGTGTAAATAATCTACTAAGGATATGACTGAACCATTAAGGATAAGAATGTATTTGATTAAACAAACACTTATTTAATAAAAGCTTACTATATAAATTTATTTTTCCAAGCTTTAGATAGAATTTATTAAAATGCATTTAAAGATAAAAAAAGATTACAAATTTCCTTCAAAGTTTAACTAAACAATGATAATCCTCCATGCAAAATGGGGTAGTATGAGATGAAAAATAAAAGAAAGATGATAAAAAAAAAGAGAAGAAATAAATTGATTATAATAAGTGATATGGTGAAAACAAAAAGGAAAAAGAAAAAAGCGAATAGAATAAGATGAAAGTAAGATAAACGAGAAAATGAGTGTAAGATGAATATTTTTCTTATATGATAATATAAATTTAAATTAATTCCAAAAAAAAAACTCTTTAAAAATTGCTTGAAATTTCGAAATTGTTTTGCACCAAAAGTGTCAAAGTGATGATAACCGTAGCCAATCATAATGTATCATTTCATTCATTTGTCAAGTCCTTTTCTTTTCTTTTTTATTGAATTTTCAACCAATAGGAAGCAAACAACTCGATTCGTAGCCATGGTCACGTGGTTAATATGTACTTGATTTCTTAGAATTTTTTATATATAATATATAACATTTCTCGAAGTCTTTTTCTAGGTCTTGCAAGCCCACTCAACACGTTCAAAGTCATACGAAAATGTTAACAAGTTTTTTAAAGTTGAGAAATATGAGGTAGTTAAGGATTACTATTTATCTATCATTTTAATCAATATCTACATTATTTATATTTTTAATTTATGAGAATAATTAATAATATTTAATTATATATCATATATAAATTAATGAAAACCATGATTATGTCCAAAATTATATAATAATTTCTCCCTAAAAACACTGGTTAAAAACAAAAAATTTTATTAAAAGTGTAATCCTACACTGTCTCATAATTTTTAATACAACTCTAACATAAAAGCTTTCTATTTAATGATTTATTAATTATTAACCAGTACCCTAACTTCTTAATAGTACCCCAAGTCATAAAGCTCCAAGAAAAACGCCATGCCCAAGTTCCACAACAACAGACGTAATAAATGTTCAAAGATTTTTCTCTAGCAAGATCACTGAAGAAAAGTCTTCGCACTACCATAAATGCTTCTTTCTTTGAAGCAAACCCCACGAATACGTTATTTCTTTTTTTGAGGAAGATTAAAATGCATTCAAGTTAGTCATTTATACTTTATTCTGCAAGTCTATTTAAGAATTTTGGTTCCTCATACAAATTGCATCCTTCATCAGTGATCAATGAATAAATATTTTTTTAATTTAGTTTATTTTTACACTCTTCCTTTTTTTTTAAAAAAATGTAAAAGATCTTAAGCATGCTCTGCATTAGGAATTCATGAACTCAAATTTGGTAGACTTAACATACTCATAATGTGATTTCGGGGCTGAAAAATATGGAACTTGAGCCCAATTTTTTTCAACATTATTGTAAGAGGATGACAATTACAAATACAAAGCCGTAGTGATAGACAAGAGAAGAGAAGATGAACATAATACATATACTTCAGCATAAACTAATCATAGATTGTCATATTGAAATTATTTTCTTTTTTATAATTCTTTCTACAATTATTTTAAAATTAATTCCTTAAATGTTACCGAATTGGTTGAGAATTAATATACCAAAATTAAATTGTTTTTATATTAAGAGATTTTTTTAACAAGTGGAATGAAGTTTGGAATTCAACCTTTCGTTATTCTAAAATCCTGATCACTTTTAACAGTTGTGAAAGGTTTTAGTATAAGGGCACGCGAGTTTCTTCTCTATTAGGCTAGGTGTGGTTCATGTCTAGATATTTACGAGGAAAATTGGATATGCAAACACATTCAAATATTTGAATATGTAATATCCAAACTTGACGTGGGGTTGTTAAAGTCAAATACTGCTAACTTAATTTGAAATGATATGTAATAATTGACATTAGACTGGTGCCATCTTATATACCCTTTAAAATTGTTCGTTTGCTTTATTTTTAGTTCCTTTTCATGTTTTCAACTGCAATTTTGGGTCACTTAATTAACATGGTGGATTAGGTATTGTCAATATTAACGCGATGGTGCAAAATCTAGTAACCAATCCTCAAAAGCTGTCATTCATATATTTTTATTCAAGGCTCATGTTTTATAGGTTCGTCACTATGACGTTTCTAAAATCTTCTAGAATAAGGCATTTTTTATTAGTTTCAACAGGTTGGGAATTATCTTAACCTTGCTTTCAAGTTTGACACACAAGTATTTATGCTTTCCAGTTTCCACTAATAATCATTCAATGCAATTATGTTATTCTACTGTGTTTTTCTTTAAAATTGTCGATGTTGACGTCTCTATAGTTCTTCAATTCTGAAACTTCTAGCTTTACCTTCCCATTTATATAAACGTGTAGGGTGGCATTTGAACTTGGTTACACACTATTCATCTCACCACCAATCGCATAGTTCAATCGCTGTGGAGTTATTCTGATTTAACTAATGATCCTTTGGTATAATTGCTTTAAATAATTTGAAGGAAGAATTATTCTCGACTTAAACAGAATTGGCTTTGATGGAGGAGGGTACCTGGATTAAAAAAAAACAAAAAAACACATTGTTCATCCATATGAAATTATTAAAAATGAAATTTTCTTATTTGCTTTTGGTAATAGTTGTGAGCAAGAAATATGCTTGTCACGTGCTCTAATTATTTCTAATTTTTTTTCTCGATGCATTCATCATTCGCTCTGTACATATTGATAGGAGACAAATAGCGGAAGAATTCTAGCTAGCTAGAATTGCCATAAACTGAAGTTGCAGAATTCGCTATGTGCTTGTCTAGTTTATTTGATTTTTGAACATTTAACACATTGCGTGTTACTCATTGTTTTGTTTTTTCTGAACCAATGAAGCTCTCTGAATTTTTCTTCTTTTTTAAAAAAAAAATATATTGAGTGAAGGGAACTGTGGGAATACTGTTTCTAGCACCACCACCACTATTATGAAGGGTGTTTCAGGGTTTGCAGAGGGATGCTGAAGATGCTAGATGAAATGAGTGTCAATGGCATGATTTACAGTGTCATGATTCATGGTTTTCTTCAAGAGTGAGATGTTGAATGTTGAAGAGAATTGATCATGTTATGGGTGAAAATGAATGCTGGACAAGACCACTGAATCTCATTGATTCTTTGGTAGAGGAGTTTCCCAATGAAAGTGTTCAGGGTTGTATCAGAATTGCCACAAGGGAGTGGCTTATATCCTGCCATGTGATAGATTTCCTCTGCAAAGTTGGTAGATATTATGAAGCTGGTTTAGGCTTCTGACATTGAATCAACACAATTTTAAGTTGATTTGTGTGTGTCTGATAAGGGAATTTGAATGTGAGTAGTGTTGATTTTGTGATTTGTAATAAATTTCTAAGTATTAAAAAAAAATAGAAGAGAATATGTTTTCTAACATTTTTTAAGGGCGTGTATGGTTTATGAAAAAAGTGAAAGGAAAAAAATGTGAAAAAAAATAGTAAGCATAAATAACTTTTTTCTTTACAAAATAAAAGTTTTTTAAAAAAAAATTAGTTCTTTAAAGTTTGTTTTGTTTTAATTTTTACAGTCAACCAACAATATTAAATAATTATATAATAATGATGTTGATAATCTATTGACTTATTACTTATTAAGGAGTATTGCAGGATAATTATGTATAATTTTTTCTTGATAAATTATGTTTTTAAATTTCTCATCAACTTGTTTATATCATCAAATATTTTGAATCAACTAAGTTCTCTGGATTTTTTTGATAAATTATGTTTTTAAATCTTCATTTGTTCAAAATAGTTGATAGTGTTAGACTAATTGATGATATATTTAAAAACCCAATTTATCACAAAAAAATTATGCATGATTGGCCTATTAGATTTTTTTAATGACATGTTAGGTCAATAAACTGTCAACTTGATTATTGTCTCAATAATTAATACTATTACTTGACAGGAATGACTAAAACCAAAATTTTAAATATTTAAAGGACTAAAAAAACTTTAAAAGATTCAAAATAAAATTAAAAAAACATATTATCTTATAGGGATTAGAAGGTTATTTAAGCCTAGATATTAAAATGATTTTTAGATTATTTAATAAGAAAGAAAAAAGAAGGATAGGAAATAAATATATATACAAAATAATATAAATACCTTGATTAAAAAAATTAGATGAGATAAGTAACAGTATTTTTGTTATTTTATAAAATAAAAAATAAAAAGTTTTGTTCTTAACTTTTCTACCTAAATTTGCATACCAAACATTAAAAGCTACTCTCTTATAAGGGATTTTATTGCTACAAGTGACTTAAGGTATGATTGATCAATTCAGTTAGATAAGTGGTTAACTCATGAGTTTATAATCTTTTTGTAAGTTATAGACTCAAATGAATAAATATTTATCAGGAAGTTCTAATTTGGTTAGTTTCTATTAGTATTATTTTCTTGATGTATCATAAGTAACCTTAGACCATTACCTTTTATTGTAAATTTTTCACTTAAATATATTTATAATTTTTAATTTATTATATGTTTTTACTCGTCTCTAAAAAAATTATGATTTGATCTTTATAAAATTTTATTTTAAGTTTGTCTCTATCACTACTCACGGATGACATGTCAACCATTTATTGGAGAGTAAATTTGATGTTTTTTAAATAATAAAGATTAAAATGAATATATTCTAATATAAAAATGACCAATATCAAAATTCATAATTTTAGAAGGACTAAAAAATATCATTAAGAACTTAAATCATAAAACAAAATTTTACAAAGATAAAAAAAATATATATATGAAAAAAATTATAAAAATTAAAAGCATAAAATAAATTTTGTACTGACTAAGGGCCTGTTTGGCTAAACTTCTCTAGAAGCACTTTTAGAAGAGGAAAATAAGAGCAAAAAGATGAGATGAGCTTTTCCATAAGTAAAAATAAATTCTCCATTAGTTAATTTGTAGAAGCCCACCAATGTAGCTTCTATAAAAAATTAGATGACATCTACAAATTAGCTAATGAAATACTTATTTTAACTTATAGAAAAACTCATTTCATTTTTTTTTCTTATTTTTCTCTTCTAAAAATACTTCTAAAAAAACTAACATCCAAACAAGCCCTAATTCTATAAATAGGTTACTTGAGTTATTAATGGAAAATAACTGTTCACCCATTCTCTATTGACTCCTATACACCATTATTATAAATAAAAGAAATCCAGTGTAATGTGTATAAGGTTGTTTTCTAATTATTTACTCAACTTTAGCAATAAAACTCAATTATTACTTGAAGGATGTGACAGATTAACCTATCACACCTTGAAAGAAGAGTACCCAGATTTTTGACAGGTACAAATATATTATAAATATTAAAAAAAAACATTTAAGTTTAAATAATTTTTCGACATACTTATACATTTAAAGTTTTAGTTGTGTTTCCAAACACGTGGTAAATCATCTAGTGTTGTTGTTGGCAGTTCCCATTCCCATTATATGAAGTAAACGGTAGTTATGCCAACCATTAAAAAAAAAGGACTTTAACCATTTAATCATTTATTTTTCCCATTGAGCCTTGGTGTATGTGCTACCTCGTTCATACGCGCTTACTCTTGCTTTTGTGCTCTACATATGGTACTCGAGTCATGATGGTAAGTATTGAGTGGGGTGACTTATTTCCTAAGTATATGTATGAGTAGTGAGAACTTATGTGCCGCATGTTATACAGGCCTATTATTATATGATAAAGGACCATACGACAAGAAGTATGAAGAAACAAGTGTATAGTATAGTATCAAACAATTGTCCAATATCAATATTATTATTGCTTGGGACCGTGGGTTTCCCTTGATGCCACTTGAATAAGTCAATTGTGAAGCCAATTGTTGCCCTGACTTATTCACTACGCTAGGTTTCTTTTTTTTAATCATTCTCTTCATTTCTTTTTCTCTTTTGAATTAATGATGGTGCCAAGTCCTACTAAGGTTAAAAGTTTAGACCATAAGAATGTGTGAAGTACATGGCACAAGCTACTTTGTCGTTTAAAGGTTTCTGAATGACTAATGCAAGTGTTCATAAGGAGGTTGTATGGAGGGATTTATAATGCACAACAAGCATATAAACAATAAAAATAGAAAAATGAATTTAATTATTATTAAGGCAATTCAGTTGTTCCAAGTTGAGAGAATTTCATCATAGACCTCATAAGGTAATTATGAACTCTAGTAGGTAAACTTGTTTTTTTTTTTTTTTGCTGAATGCTCTAGTAGTAGTAGGTAAACTTTAACCAACAAGTGACGGCATAGAACTGCAAGCACACAATCTCTAAGGTAGTGTTGGTTGGAGTTAAAGAAAGAGAGACGAAAAGAGGTATGAATATGTTAATTTTTTTTGGCAAACATACTAATTTATCTAAATAATAAATAAATTGAAAATTAGATTAAAGGCAATATGCAAGATCATGGAATATATTAGGTGTTCAGCCTACTAAAATTATTCTTGATGCAATGTTAATGATTTTTCACTATTTAATATTATTTTACATATTATTTTCATCCTCTAATCTATTATAACCATGATCCCTCAAGAGTCTAAATTACTTAATTTCACTATTGATCCCTTAACAAACTACATTAAATAATTTGTTTTAAAAATAGATATGCATATTTAAGGCTAAACAATGTCATTGTATCCCTAGATATGGATTGTTTAGATGTTCTTTCCCAGTTCTCATAGTATAAACATTTTCCAATGCATAAACTCTCATAACATTACATGCATATGAATTATTAAACCACAAACATGACAGAATATTCAGAAAATAACAATAATATGAAAATAACATTAAATAGATAGTAATAATTATTACATCAAGAATATTTGGTTGCTGAACCTCCAACAATAAGTGATTTAGTCTCGTATTGTCATAAGAGACTTACAATCAACAAAAGAGAATAATAATTGATGAAAGATAATGGAAGAATGGTAGAATAAAGGGAATAAGCTAACTTCTGTGAAGTGGATTCTTCTCTCCTTTGTGCCTTATGTTTCCCTCTTGCTTCCCATTATCATTTGCTCACTTCTCTTTATAACCAAAATTTTACTTTATTGGGTTTTTTTTTATTGGTGACTCTCTAAGCCCATATGTGCACTAAGCCCAACTCCTCAATCCATCTTCCAAGTCTTTAATGTGTAATTCTATAAACAAAAAATACAACACACTGTAAATTAACTAATTTTAGCATTTATTGGATAAAAGCTCATAAAAACTAAATTTTTACGTTTCAATCACAAAAGAAGCATTAAATAAAAAAAAAGATAATTGTTATGTAATTTAAATGCATAATTTAAGTATAATAGTAATTATCATAAAACAAATTAAATTAAAGTAATTTAGGAGGTAATAAAAAAATCAAAATTAAATATTTTTATAATTTAAATTTTACTTTTATATTTATCTGTTTTGTAGAGAATAAAATCACACTTTTTTTTTTTGCTTTTGCCATTGTATGATCATCTTTGCTTATAAATACATGATCAACATATTTAAATATGCAACCAGCATATCCTGGTAAATATAGCAGGTCCATGTTCTAAATCAATAGATCCAACTCTCTCTCAGGTTGAATGGAGTCTTTGCTTATATGTGCATAATCAACATATTAGAATATGCAACTAACATATTCAATTATCTTAACACACGCAGCAAGTCCATATTCTAAATCAATATATTCAATTCTCTCTCATGTCCTACGAGTTGGATGGAAGGCAATTTTGGAAACATAAAGAAACCAAAATTTTCCCGCTTTCCACTCATTTTATCTCAGTTTTGAGATGAAAAAAAAAAACATATAGATCCCGCTAATTTTCATGTTGATCCTTTCACTCTCACCTATTTAGTAAAATATCAATTTTCTACTCATTCATTTCTATCCCCACTTTCACCAAAAACTAATGAGCCATAGCCTATTGATTTCAAATTCTTCATATAACTTGGCTTATCAATCAATGAACAGAAATTATTTCCTGTACCCCAACCACACCTAATTACACCCAATAACAGCCAAATTTGGCCCAAATATTTAGATGTTCTAGTCTAATTTTTTTAAAATGTTTATAGTAGAATTGTCAATTCAGGTTAATCTAACTCATTGGAGTTGATTAATCATTAACAACATAATGTTAGGTTAGACCAATTTGATATTGGGCTCCAAACTTTCCAAACCAATTCAACCCTTAGTTGGTCATGCCAAACGATTCTTAAATATAAAAATATTTAAAAATAAAATTTTATATGCCAAAAGTGAAGAGGTTCGTACATTGTGTTGCGTGCTTAGTGAGTCAGTCCGCATAAGCATTCCCTTATCCGAAAGTATGCTTCAAAGTCACTGTCCAATTCAATTGCAATAAAGATAGAATTTTATTAATTTCGATATCAACATGATTATATAAGGTTATGTCTTTTATTATCGGAATAGCTGAAAATGAATAAATTTCGCAAATCAAATCCCTATGACCAAAGTTTCAAGCTACGTGTAGTCCTATCCAGTTAGCAAAAAAATTTCAGCATGAATATTAGTTGTTAACCCACCCATGCCAAGAGACATATTATCTATGGAGAGACCACTGTATTGACAAAGGAGCTACCATTGCAGTTAAGCTTAACAGTATTACTAAGTGGACGATGCCAACGACCCTGAATTAAGGTGTCTTGATACATTTATCCTTGACTAAGAAAAGCATGATGTGGTTATGGATAACAGTCATTTTATTAGTGTACTAAGGATTCAAAACTGTATCCTTAAACATATCAGCATTGTGGGATTTTCAGATGAACCACCGTGTATCATTGATATTAACATTTGTTGTGAGAGCGTTGCTGTTATTGTTGCAAAGATGATTTCATATTGGTGAAGCTTGGTTACACTCTCTTAACAAGTGAGTTTGGACACATGTCCCAGACTCAATTCTCAGGCAATTTCCGTGTCAATTTTTTAAGAAAGATATTAAGACTATTGTATAGTAGACGCATGTTGGAGGATAAATCATGTCTAATTGTCAATTATTTTTCCATTTCATTTCTGAACTGATCTTTCCTTAAAGTGACATGTAAGTTTGGGTTTCTCCAACTAGATTGGATAGGATGTCCCCAATACTCAAAGATGACCCTTATGTATATTTTGGCAAATCACTTTTATCATGGAAAACAAAAGGAACAAGCTACTGTCTCAAGATCTTCTATGTACAGGGCCTTATCTTCCCTCACATGTGAGCTCCAATGACTACAATTTTATGCAACCATCTTCACATCTTGTCAAAACCCCATTTTATTAATTAATGTGCTAACAGTCCACATTTCACATTATTGCAAATTGATACTTTGTCTGTTCCAAATTATAAAAAGGCCACATTTAGCTCATTTCTTCTCCTTTTAAATTTGTTTACAGCATAACATATTCACTCGGGCGTAGCACCCTTATTTCACGATAATATCTCCAAGTTAAGTACCTGGCATATATTTCCCAACTTGTTTGGAAAGGTTTTACTTAGAGCATCTCCAATGTATGGGTTCCTTAAGTAATTTTTGGTGGTCCCCGCAGTACTTTTTGTGGTCCCCATAATATCATGTCACTCCTAAAAAACTCACCCAATATTTTGCTCCAATGCAAAAAATCACAATAAACTCAAAAAAATCCACATATTTATATTTTTTTTAATAAAACTTAACATTTTTTCAATTTTAATAAATATAAATTAAAAAAATACATAAAATAAAATGCATAACAATATAAAACTAAATTTTACATAATAATAAATAATTAGACACAATAACATCGAAATAAATAAAAAACTTAGACCTAAAAAAAATTTAGACTGTAAATAGCAACTACCTAAATTAAAACTCAAAAGCCCATTTCGAAAATGTAATATTAAACTTTAGAAAGAAGAAAAGTGGGTACAGAAAGCAAATTAAGCCCAAATTAAACACTATTTTTAAAAAGAAATTCAGGACGCTCTGTCCCTTCCTCTTCTTCAATTTTCCATACCCTTCCTTCGTCATTCTCCATTTTCCTCTTTCTCTTCCACATTAACTTTCTTCACTTCTTTCTCTCTTCTTTCTCCCACCGCACTGTGCGTCGTCTTCCTCGCCCTGGCCTCCTCCTTCGTGTGCCGTCATCTTCCTCGCGCGGCCTCCTTCTTCACCGACGTTCCTCCTGTCGGCCTCCTCCTTCGCGGGCGCCGACCTCCTCGCGCGACCACTTCCTCGTGCCGACTCCACCTCCCTCCACCACCATGCCGACCTTCCCTGTTAGAAGCTCCATCAGCACCACCCCATGTGCGCGACCTCGTCTGCCGTCTCCGTCGTCTCTGCCGTGTCGGTCTCTTCCTCCATGCGCACGACCTCTGGTTTGGTATTTTCCCTCTCTTTTTTATGGGTAATTGATGAGGAGAATAATATTTTATTCGTAAGTTTCAGTTCCTTATATAAGGAACGCACTCCATTTTTTACGAAACCGTTCTGCCACGTCACTGTGCTCCAACGCACAAGAACTCCCAAGAAACGGATTCTTAAATTAAGAAACCCAGTAAACATCTCCCATTGGAGATGCTCTTAATAGTTATTACGCTATCTTATCATGCAAGACGGTTAGGTAGTTACGCTATTAAATAATCCAATTGTATAGTTGTACCTAGTTGTTAGTTAAATAAAGGAATGGAATGGAAATTACCAAGAGTTTTCATTGCATTCCATTTTTTAGGAGTAAAAAACAAGTGGTTATAAGAACAAATGGAACCTTAATGTTTATAAGTTATATTCTTTCTATTTATTTTATATTCTCAAGGAAGTTATTCTCCTAATCTCCTTCACATTTGCGTTGGTTTCCTCTATTACTATGTAGGGCTCTCAAAACAGGATAAAGACTGAATTTTACAAATTTTAGCAAAAATCTTTTGAGAATTTCTATTTACACTCCCCTTCTTTGCTAATACACTCCCTTTATACTTTTGTTTTCCCAGAATACCCTAGAAATTAATCTTGCATTCCCCTTTCTGTAATTTTTTTGCCTCTTCAACTGTTGACTGCATTCCTCTGCTGCGATCCTCCGCAACCAAATTAATCTTGCTTTCTCGATGTCATGATAACCTCTAACCACCGATTACTCTGGCCTCAAAAACTTTCAAATTTGAACAAATCACAAACATGGCATGAATTACTCGAATCACAACAATCACCAATCGGTCTTCTCTTTCTTTCGTCAGTTTTTAATTTACTATAGTGGTATAATATACTATCAATTATATGATGAGAAGGCGAATGTGTTAACGGTCACAATCTCACTCCTTCAATTTGTTATTGCACTCCCTATTGAAATTTACTTTTCTTATTGTTATTCGCCCTGTAACCTAGTTTTATTCTTCTTCAATTTCAGGGGGCCCTCCCTCTCTTTCACGCCCTTTTTCATTCAGAATATGTTTAGATAAAGTATTTTAAAATTTTAAAAAATTTAAAATTCAGGGAAATTAAAATGCATTAGTTAAAATTCTTTTATTTTCAAAATTCTGTATTTGGATAAAAAAATTAAATTTCTTCATTTTCAAAATTTTGTGTTTTGATAAAAAATTGAATTTCTTCATTTTTAAAATTTTGAACCTCATGCACGGAGAGACGCTTGAGGTGAGTATCATTAGAGTAGCAGAAGTCGGAGTATTCATTGGTGATGGAGACGAAACAAAGAGTGGTGCGGTTAGAGCTTATATAGGAGAAGAGAATTTCAATTTCTCACATTTTAGAAGAAAATTCAAATTTCACATTTTTAGTTGTTTAAAATTTCAAAAATTTAAATTCTTTATATAAAAATATCCAAACAATGAATTTTAAATTAAAGAATTTTAAATTCCCTAATAAATTCCTTTCCCCAATAAAAATTATTTATCCAAACACACTCTTATAGAATTTTTGGCTGATTTTTATAATATGCTTCACTTGTTTAATTTGATGTAGTTGCAATGATTCATTTCCAAATTAGACTTATCGCTAAGAGTAGGTGATGATGATCTTGAGGAAAGGAGTGCATCGACAATTAAAGAGGCCAAAAGAATTACAAAATAGGGAGTACAAAAAATACCTATTAAAGTGTGAAGATTGAAGAGGAAGAGAGGTTCCTTGGCTTTTCTGCCAATTTAACACCACCTTATCCATCCATCAAAAAACAAGGAGTAATGCGATGCCAAAGAGCAAAACATGAACAATTCCTTGTTCCTCTACAATGCAAACCCAATCTACTTCAATCTCCACTCCCACCCTACCCTTCCTTCCATTCCCGGAACAAATAGCGTATGGACAGTAAAGAAGGGGAGTGTAAATTTCTGGGTAATTGTGGAAAATAAAATTGAAAAGCGAGTATATTAGTACAATGAGAAGTGGAAATAGCAATTGTGAATCTTTTTTAACCCACCTAACTTAATCAGAGGTTTAGTTGGCCCAATATGAGTTGGTCTACAATGGACTAGGCCTACTGATTGACCCAACTTTTATTTACTTACTTTTTATTTATTTACGTGGGACAGAACTAACAAAATATGACTCAGAAACTTGTATTTGTATTTGGAAAAAAATTGCAAATTATTTTTATCTTTGATGTATAAAAATTTAAGGATAAGAATTCTAGTTTTAAAATAAAGTGGGCACATGGGCTAATAGTTTGATGTGCAATTTGGCAATTCGCAATAGAATGGACTGGACTAATAAACTTCTAACTATGTTAAATTTATTAAACTTAATCCAAATTAGATACGTGTATTTTATTATCAACATGTGATAAAAAATAATGTTTTTTCTTATTTGAAATGTAAAGTTCTCAAGTCAGTACAAACCAATTAGTGTTATGGAGTTTAATAATTTATAAGCTATAAATTTAACCTCTTGTGCAGTAATTATAAAAAAGAAATTGCAACGTACCCGCATCACCATGATAGTGATGTATGTTACACACTGCTCCACACCTTTTTAATTTTGTTGTCTGTTTGCTGGCAAAATTGCTCAAAATCTGCAAGCTCTATTTGAAACGGTTTGGTACAAAATTGCTGCTACCATCAGTACCAAGTCCGGTTTTATGGAAGAAAAGACAAGAGAAGAAAGAGCACATAGGCATAGCTTCGTATTCTATTATGTATTTACTTTAATTAAACAATTACATCACTTTCCCTTGTTAAAAAATCACAAATATATAATAAAAAAACAGAGAAATATAAACTCCTTCAAAGTTTTGTTCCATCCGTATCTCTCAATGGAACACTTGACTTATAGATCCAACTTGGTCAAATTATTGTAGCCATTTGATGACCATATTGTATTAGAACCAAAAAATTTCACATGTTGAATTTGTTGGGAGGGAAGAATGAAAACTATAGTTAACTTGTTATTGTAGATGTTAGTACTGTATTATGTTAAGTTGTTAACTAGGTAGCTCAGCAATCAAAGAAGATCTAATCAAATTTTACATCATTTACTAGCTAGGGAACCTTTTCGATTGGGACAAAACATTGCATCTGATTAGCTTCCAAACCTAAAACTATAACGTACATTCAATGATTATGCTATATGTGAGTGTGTGTCCTCTCTGAATTTTGCTTCCTGAGGTAGTGATTCCATTCCTCATGTCCTATTATATATGGGCAAATGAGAAGCTCAATTAATAATGGACCCTTCACTGTCTTTCAATGTTTGATAATACTTAAAAATTGAAAAGGAACCCTTAATCTGTTTATTACTTTACTTTCTAAATTGTACATATATGATTTGTTTCTACGTTTAAAATTGAAAGGAACCCTTAATCTGTCTATTACTTACTTTCAAAATTGTTGACATATAATTTGTTTCTAATCTTTTAAAAAAAATGAAGGAATCCTTAAGCTGTCTATTACTTTCAAAATTGTTCATATATAAAATTGAAAGGAACCCTTTTTTGTCTTACACATCACACATGTTTTAGCCACTTCACATTTCATATATAGATACTCCTAACTTTTAAATGATCCACATCCTATGAGCAAAAACAAAGTGCTGCAGAGATCAGTGATTTCAAATTTGTTTTCTTTTGTAAAAGTCTAGATACTAATATCTGTGATCCTGCATAAGCTGTACTCCTCATGTGTTTCTGGGCTTAGTTGTTATTATGGTGGGGACAAAAAGATGTTGGTCTTGGAAGAATCTTGAACAGATTGTCTCTTAATTTTTCCTCTGATTAAGGGGGTACTCTTTTGCAGGATACAGTGTTATACTGTTATGAACATGCACTTCTAGTATTTCACTCTTCTTTTCTGCCACTCAATGTTCACCTGTTCTTTTATCAGTTTCTTGCTTTATTTGATAATTGATACAAAAGAAAATCATGTCTTTTCCCTTTTGATGATAATAAAAAAGAAAGAAAAAACTGATAGAGTGGTCATGTGCTTAAATTCAACAATAATAGAGACTAAAACAGTTGAAATTAAAGCTAACTTTGTTAACAAATGATCTTAAAGTTGTACTTGTTTATAATTTCAAAAGAAAGTTTGGAGATGGACAATGTGGTAGTATAGGCTGGTGCTGGAATAAAACTTGCAAGGAGAATATAAATTAGATAGGGATTGCTGCAAAATTTCATGTGCCATGTGCAGATTTTTGTAACAAGTGCATTTTCTTTAGCTTTACATTTTGGTTTAAATTTTATGTTAAAAGGCATTACTTGAAAGAATGTAGAATACTTAAATGACCTGTTTTGGCTTTCCTGTTTTAAAATGCAAGAGGAAGATTTTAATATTTGCAACCAAAGCTGTAGTGCAAGAATTTTCTATCCCAACTAGAAAAAGCATTATACACCAATAGAGAAAACAAATGAAAGGTGGATGAAGATAATTAACACTTAAGGCCTTTTAAGAGTTGGGTGATTAAAGGTTATTTGATGGAATCATGTTAGTGAGTAAGTCAAAAGTGATTCTAGGGTTTAACTAAAGAAGGGTACAAAAAGAAAAAGCCATTGATAATTTTTTTGAATCTCTGGGGATGCTTTTTCCCAAGCATGTACTTTAAGTGATACTTGTTCTCATCATAATGGTTTTTTCTCTCTTATTGGATAGATTCAAGTTTAGCAATTTGAATTATGAAATTCTAGCATGAAGGTGAAGTGGGTAAATCATTAACTTGTCTTATGTTAAAGCATAAACAATGCCTAGTTACCACCCCTAATATCTTCTTTTGTTTAGATAAATAGATAAATAAATAAATATTCTGATCCACGACTATACCCACAAATTTCTCTTGTCCAATGGCTTGATCAACAAAGGTTTATTTTCTCTTCTTCTTTTTAAGAATCCAATGCACAAATTCTGACTTTCCGTCAAAATGTGGGACCAAAAGCTTCTCTGTGTTTTGCCCCTAAATCCTTGTGCTTGGTTTTTTTTTCTCCTGCAGTAAATGTGAACGCATAGAAAAATAAAACGGGGTTTATCGCCTATCTCGAACAACAACAACAAAATCATAAAACGTATGTTATAATACATCAAGCAAAATAATACATCAAGCAAAAACGTATGTTATAATAAACTTTTTATTAGCAATTAGTTAGTCTATAATTTCAATTAGATGCAATAATAACAACAATAAGATCAAATGAGACCAAGTGTCAAACTTAGTAAGATGAGTGCACAAAAAAATGTAGAAAAATATATAAAAAAATTATAATTATTGAAAGTGACATTTTACTAATTTGATACTTGTCATTTGATCATGTCTGATAATAATATATTAAGTCTCGTATCTTATTACATCATTTAATTTCAATCATGTTTGTAGTATAACATAAAATATTCTTAAATAACATGAAAATAATCAGCCCGCTTATGAAAAGTAAACACATGATATTTATTTTGTAAAGTGTTTATTTAAAAAAAACATTGAATTACATTATCCGCATTTTACTTAATATTTATTTTTTATGATAATCAAATATCTTTAAATAAAATAATCTTTTATTTGTACAGTTTCTATTCATAAATATTTATATTAAAAATTTATTAATGATATTTCAACAAATTATAGTTAAAAAATAAGAATTATTAGCATTTTTAAATACAAAATCTCACAAAAAATAATTTACATTTTTTGGTGAAAAAAAAAATCACAACAACCAGAAAAACTTCCGTACTATAATGCTGGAAAAAGAAAATAACCAATCATTGATCATGATACAGCATTTGCTGCTACATTTGTACTCACATATTAAACATGCTCAAGCTTCTTCTTCTTCTTCTTCTTTTTAATTCATCCTGTTTTGTTTTTGCTTTTATGTCATTGGTTTTTATCTCTTTAACATTTTCCTTTGGAATAGTTGTGTTCCAAGACGAATCGTGACCTCCAGTAATTCAAAATAAATAACAAAATTTGTTTTGGTCTTGTAAATATAAATTGAACATTATCTTATTCTTTAAAATTGATTTTTAACGGTCAACATAGCATGGGACTCAATTCACCTAATATTTTAAAAATAAAATCTTGAGTTAAAACTAGTAAAATAATTCAATGCGTTCCTCGTTGGATATGAATATTTCTCTTTACGAGTGCAAATGATCCGATTTCTTTCAACACACATGTCACACATACTTAAAATGTAATTTTATAAAAAAATATTAATCATAATTATAAAATATATACATCAATATACAATAATAGTTTTTATATTTTA
>CM023941.1:28712783-28729891 GCA_013407115.1 Glycine latifolia
TAAATAACATATAATTTAACTATGCCCAACATTGAAATTTATGTAATTTTAGTAAATGTAAGATTGGCTTGGTTTTAATTAATATGGATGCTAGTTTAACACTTTACCTTGATTTCAAACTAGGCTAAACTCATTCTATATGTCACGTGAATACTCTT
The DNA here is from genome assembly GCA_013407115.1 of Glycine latifolia. Lineage (NCBI taxonomy): Eukaryota > Viridiplantae > Streptophyta > Magnoliopsida > Fabales > Fabaceae > Glycine > Glycine latifolia. Next base: position 28,712,942 of record CM023941.1, read on the forward strand.
GGGTTCGACATTAATTATTCACTTTGTAGGCATAATTATTTATTCTTGCCATGTGTGCTGTAATCACTTAAGTAAGGCAAGTTCTTTCAAAAGTGAAAGGTTGTATTTTAAAAAAAAAAACTAAAATATATTTTTCGTGTAAATATAAAAATATACTTATTGATTAAAAAATAACATTTAAAAATTAAATAATTATGTGTTTTATTACATAATTGTAAGCATTCAATCACGTGCACTTTCAATCATTGAACTTTTTTTTATTAAAGTTATCATTTTTTACATTCTTTCTAAAATAATTTTTTGCTTTCGAAGATATAAATTTACAACAACAAAAGTAAAGACACAGTTAGAGAAAATATATATTTTTTTGAACAAAATTGATTCTATTTATTTATCAAATCCACATATTTTCTATAAAAAAAGTGTTTCAGTTGAAAACATAATTAATATAAGACTAGTTAAGAGGGATTCTTTCCATACAGAAAAATTAAGATTTTTCGTAAAAAAAAAAGCTAGATATATGTGTAACTTAAATTAATCACTCGTTTATGATTAAAGGCTACCTGAACCTGTGATTCAAATTCCTTAAAAATTTAATAAAGAAAATGACACTCAAACATTAATGTTCATTGAATTTCTATTTGGGTGTACAAAATCTGAAGCCACTGGACCACACACCATGTTTCCAATTCCTCCGCAGGAAACTATTACAAATTCTATTGCTCTGCAGCAATTACTATTGCTTCTTCCTTTCAAGCAAAGTTCCTCAAAAGTCAAAGACTCTGGCCATCTCATTCCCATTTTCTTTGGAAAAATATTCGTATCTTTTAATTTTCTAAATAATTTAATTTAACTTAGTAGAATATTTTTAGCTAGTAGTGATATGCTCAAAATAAAGAAAATAACTCCTCTCCTCGTAGGCTTTGTAGCTTCTTAGTTCAAACCCGTGGCCTAAGAACTTTTCGAAGGCCTAGCAAAGTAGTCCATGAATGATTCAATAGTAATTGTTTGAAATGGTAAATAGTTTATTTTCTCTTTAGAAAGGATGGAGCATATTGTGTAGTGATGAGTGAGGGGAGTACCTCATATATAAAAAAGATACTTTTTATTTTATTTTTTAAGTATGGCGTTTTAAAAAAAAAATTATCAAGTTCTGTAAGTGATATTGAATTTAAGTTTTATAAATACAAATGATAGATGTTTGAAAGAATTTTGTTTCCCTAAAGGCCTAAATAAAATTTTTATTTCAATTCAAATTAGTTATACGTTTTAAATATTACTCAAATTTTAAAGGAAAATTAAAATATTAGACAAAAACACAAGTAGATTAGATAGATAAATAAATAATGTATTACATGAGGACTTTCCTTGTGAAAATGAGAATTATAAATATATCAGATTTAAATGGATGAATTAAAAGAAAAATATATATAACTTTTTAAGTGGTAATGAGACTATTAACTAATTTTTAATTATAATTATTTATGTATGATTGTACCACTAATATTTATAATTCTTATTTTTTTTATAATTAAAAGAATTTTCATTTGTTAACATACATCTATTTTTTTTTAAATGTTATTAAGCTACACCTGGGATGTTTCTAATTAAGATAGTTGTTTTTATAGTTTGCTAACCTACTTTAAAAAAAAAAAGTATATATTTATATGCTTGAATGCTATAGGACGTGTATACTTTTTGATAGGGAAATTGACACTTGATAACACAAATTACAAAGCCACAGCATGGGAATTCACTCTGAGTATGTATAGTGGATACATCAACGGTGTATAGGGACAATCAATAGAAAGTGATATATCCTCCATCAACTAAATTGACACATTCATATCATTCCAAATTATGTGGACTGTGGGGCAAAATGTTCCGGCAAACACACGACAAATGCAGAGGTTAGTGGACAGGCACAGTCTGTAAAGCAAGCTTATAGCACGGTCATACGATTAATTTCTTATTAGATATTTTGCAAGTGATGCACATTAATAAAACTAATATTTTCTCCAACAAAGTAAAAAAAAAATATGATGTCTAATATAATAAACGCAATACATGAATGGCCCGGTGAAATTCTTTCAAACTATGCACATCAAAATACAATTTTGCCATTTATCTTGATTAAGCATTTATTCCTAGCTAAAATAAATTCACTTCGATTAGGTCATTCTTGAATTTATAACAACATGTCCTAAACGAATATGATATCCTAACTTTTATTATAAGTCCAAGTACACGCTTGAGATTATTGATTACACATGTCTTGCATTTGTCAAACTGTAATCAGAGCAAGACCCTCCAATGACATGAACAGACTTTTGGTTCACTACTATATTTCAGGACCATTAAGCATGTGATTATACATTGTAGTATGATGCATTTGACCATCACACTATAGGATATATACATAATGTTCTTTCATATGGTTTAATTTTTGAAGATGGCTTTCGAACCAAGTTTAAAGCACTATAGGATATATACATAATGTTCTTACATAATGTTCTTTCATATGATTGATATGATTTATTTGTCTCTTTATAACTCACCTCTAAATTGTTAAAATTTAACAAAATTAGTCTCCACAACTAGCAGGATTACATGAAAATAAGATAGACCAACAATCGTAACAACAATGACATCAACAATTGGTTTGTAATCCATCTCGAAAATTACTTCATGAAAGTTGACATCTTTCAGCCATGAGACAACTTGCAAAAGGCCCTAAGCTTATGCTTCTACCGATTTCGGACTACCAAATTGCCAAGTTGTTTTTTCATGAACAAAACAACCATATTCATCTAAAAAAAAAATTCGGTTCCAAGCAATGTTGTTGGCTAAAGATAACGACATCAATGTTACATTTGGTTTTCCTTGAAGGAGGCTTTTTCCACGGTGACAACAGCAAGGGACAGTTTTCAGGCATGTCAATGTTGGATACTCGTCGAACCTACTTACATTTTGAAAGGAATTGAAGAGCTAACTCCTTCAAATGATCGACAGACAGAAATAATATCGTTTGGAAACAACAATTACTTCATCAACAAGCCTCTAAATACTTTAAATTTTGAAGAACCCAAGTTACAATTTTTGAACGAACAACTTTCTTAAACCTTCAAACTAGTGTATTAGTATTTTCTAAATTGTAAAAAACTCTCAAACATACCTTTGTATTTTGAGAGAAAATTTTGTGAATAAATCCTGCATATATCTGTCTGTAAGATAACGATAATCTAATCTTTGTGTATCCAACCTTAAACAAATATGCTAATTTTTGTAGAATCTAAAATGATTTTGTAGGAAACAATACTAAGGTTAAAATATTAGATAATTAATAAAATTTTAACATAAATATATTTTTGGTCTTGTAATATATTACTTCTTTTGGCCTTATAAAATTATTTTTCTGAAAATGATTCTTATAAAATATATATTTTTTATTTTAGTCATTCTAATTTATTTATTTTTAGCCCCTATTATGTTTTGTTCATTTTAATTTAGTTTTTTTAAAAACAAAATTGATAGAGACCAAAAGTAAGTTATCTATAAATTACAAGAAATGAAAATGAAAAAAAATATTGTTTCAAAATCATCTTTGTGAAATTCATTTTTATTTTATTTTTTATCCTTGTTATTCTATTTTAGAGATTGATCCGTATCGTTTATTTTTTTGGTAAAATGAAAATAAAAACTTTCTTTTGTGTTTTTTACAGGGAAAAAGGAGGGAACGGTGGTCCCTCAATGGAGCCAAAAACCCGTGTCTTGCAATCTCCCAAGCGGTGCGGTGTGGGTTGCTACTGCCAAATCTGAACCGTCGATTATTTGCATCACACTCTACTCTCTTCCCACTCTATCCTTTTCAGTTTTCAATCTACTTCCTCACTCCCCCACATTTTCCGTACACATTCCCTTCCACTCCACTTACTTAACTCATTGCACATCATAAACATGCTTGAAACAATAACAATATTTAATTAGTTCAACGATAATCTTTTTTTTACTGCAGTTTAAGAATAATCTAAAGTATAAGAACATGTATTTTTTGAAAAAAAAAATTAACTAGTAAGCTTTCGAGAATTGTACAGGTATTTAAATTTGAATAAAATTTACCAAAAACAAATTCAATAGAATAGTTAATGTTTTTTTATAAAAGAAAATTTTATTACTTTAAATGAAAATAAATAAAAAATATAGAACTTTAAAATTGACAAAAAGCATAATTGTCTTTACTAAAATCAAGACACTTTTCGTTACTTATATAACATTAAATATTTAAATTTCTGAACATTAATTAAAGAAATTAAAAAAACTATTGTAATACTTTACTTTATTAGCTTATTAAATCAAAAAATTTAAACTAATAAGTGTTTAAAAAACCCTAACTAAAAAATTTAATAACTTATTTTTAACAAAATAAACCTGTTAAGTAACTTGTAAATCAAATAAACTAATTAAGTAACTTATAAACAACTTAATTAGTTTCTTGCTAAAGTAGAATTGATAGTTTTAGTCACCAAACATAAGTACTCAAATTTATAATACAAAATTATATAATATTTTTTATTATATTAATTATAAATAAATTAAAAGGATACAACTTAAAATTGAAAAGAATTATTAAAATCAATACATTTCATATTTATTTAAGTATTATATTAAAAATTAATTTATGCACCTTCTAACTTTTAAGTTATATACTGCTTTCATTAACTTATCATTCCCTTGCTAAACACATTTAATTATTTGTAATCTAAATTCTAAGTAACTTAGTTAGTATCTACTTTGCCTTACTAATCTTGCAAACAATTAAAGCAAGATAATCCAAGAATATAAATAAACTCCAAGATTTCTCTTGTTTGGTCTCGTTTGAGCTCTGTGTGCAGCAACGCAAGCTCAAGCAACCTCCACTCGCCACAAAACAGCGCGTGACCTCACTCTCTACCACGGCCTCTTGTCTCCATTCACTTCCTCATTACCACATTCAAATTCGTTTCTTCCTCAAACACCACTTTCATCTCCCTCACCATTGAAACACAACACAACACAAAGTGTCACAAACACGTTCAAAAACTCAAATCTCGCCTTAAAACCTCTCTTGTTCTCGTTCCCCCACTACCTCATTTTCCTTCCTCTACCCCCATTTTTCTCTAACCACCCCTCACACTCTTCACTTACACATAGAGAGAGAAAGTTCGGTGCTTTTGTATAGAATCACCACCCCATTACCCTGCATTCACCATTTCATGCATTGATTCCATCTGGGTATCTCTCAAAAGAAAAAAAAAAGAAAAGAAAACCCCCTCTTTGATGATGGACACCACTTCATCCCCTATGTCCCTCCAAACCCAAAAAACAACCTTTCAAGACCTTCCAGAAGCTTCCCCCAAGCCATACAAGAAGGGTATAGTGGCCACCCTAATGGGAGGAGCTGGTTCTTTCAAAGAAGACAACTACTTTGTGTCCCTTCTGAGATCCTCAGAGAAAAAGGCCCTTCAGGAGCTGAAAGAAAAGCTCAAGTCTTCATTTGAGGACTCTCCCTCTGATGCCTCCATGTGGGGCATTCCCCTCCTTGGAGGTGATGACAAAGCTGACGTCATCCTCCTCAAGTTCCTCAGAGCAAGGGACTTCAGGGTCGTTGATGCACACCACATGCTCCTAAAGTGTTTAACTTGGAGGAAGGAGTTTGGTGCTGACACCATCTTGGAAGAGGATTTAGGGTTCAATAAGGAGCTTGAAGGGGTGGTGGCGTACATGCAAGGGTATGACAAAGAAGGCCACCCTGTGTGCTACAATGCCTATGGGGTGTTCAAGGACAAGGAAATGTATGAAAGGGTCTTTGGTGATGAGGAGAAGCTTAAGAAGTTCCTAAGGTGGAGGGTTCAGGTCCTTGAGAGAGGCATCAAGGTGCTTCATTTCAAGCCTGGTGGGGTCAATTCCCTCATTCAGGTCACAGACCTTAAGGACATGCCAAAGAGAGAGCTTAGGGTGGCGTCCAACCAGATCCTCTCCTTGTTCCAAGACAACTACCCGGAAATGGTGGCTCGCAAGGTTTAATGTGGTTTTTTGTTGTTTTCCTCAAATTAAGGAACTTGCTATCAATTCATTAATTAATGTCTCATGGCATTTATGTGACTGACACAAATTTTCACCTTTTTTTTGTTGATATGTATATATTTTTTACTCATTTGCTTGATTTGGCTGTTGGGGTTCTTCAGATTTTCATCAACGTGCCATGGTACTTCAGCATGTTGTATTCAATGTTCAGCCCGTTTCTGACTCAGAGAACTAAGAGCAAGTTTGTGATCTCTAAGGAAGGAAATGCTGCCGAGACACTCTACAAGTGAGTCTATTGGTTCCATTTGCTTTTCTTTTCTTTTTATTAAATCTTTTGGATCCTTTATAATCTTCTGCAGTTCAAAAATCCATTATTTTAGAGCAATTTGGCTCCTCTCAATTTTTTTTTTATCTATGTTCGGATTTTAAAAAAGGCTGAGATTTTGTCTGCTTTCTACTGTTCTCCCAGATTTTGTTCATTAATATTATTATTACTTAAAGTTGTCCTTGCTTGGCTTTCATTTTGTGGTAACTAATAGTTCCAAATTTCCTTCTTTTTCTATTTTGGGTTTGCTTTCTGATTGGAGTTGTTTTCTTGTGTTCAGATTTATGAGACCTGAAGACATTCCTGTTCAGTATGGAGGACTGAATCGGCCTAGTGACTTGCAGAATGGTCCCCCAAAACCTGCATCTGAGTTCAGAATCAAAGGAGGGGAGAAAGTGAACATACAAATAGAAGGAATTGAGGTGATGATTTACCCCATTACTTGTGCATTTTTCCATCAACTTATTTTAAAGAAACAATTAATGACTTTTGCCTTTTTAAAAAATTATATATTTTTCTAATATAGTTAGTAGAGCAAAAGATTTTTACACTGACATGTAATCATAAATTATCATTATCATAAATAAAACCTTTAAAGTCATAACAATTACCAATTCGGATTTCTGATTGGTGTAAAAGGGCATACAAATTAAACACAATAATGTATCCCAGACATGCACTTGTTCTTCCCAATGCCGATTATGATTATTCTTTTTGTCATGCAAGTGGGTTCCTTTTCAGATATAATTGCTATATGGATTTTCTATTTTAAATTTAATGCTTAATAATTTTGATACCAATTAATGGAAGATTAGTTGGTAATTTACTTCTTGTTGGGTGAATTAGGCTGGTGCAACTATCACATGGGACATTGTAGTGGGAGGCTGGGACTTGGAATACAGTGCTGAGTTTGTGCCAAATGCTGAGGGAAGCTACACCATAGCAGTGGAGAAGCCAAGGAAAATGGGGCCATCGGAGGAAGCAATCCACAACTCATTCACATCAAAAGAATCTGGCAAAATGGTGCTCTCAGTTGACAACACTGCCTCAAGGAGGAAAAAGGTTGCTGCTTATCGCTATGTTGTCCGCAAAAGCAGCACCATTTGAGAATGGCCATTATTATCTAGGACCATTTTATTAATATATATATCTTGCTTGTGATGTTACTTTTTCTACCTTTTTTGGTTAAATTTTTAGAGGGTCTTATTTATGCTTCTGAACTCATTAAAAACCTGTTTCACAGGTATTAACTAGTAATAGTGGTGGTACTAATGTGATGTAAAAAAAGAGAAAACTGGTGGTGGTAGTATATGGCTTGGTATAGAAGGAAAGCAATTTAAGATTGCTTATATAGCATTACCAAATTACTGTTTGTTGTCCTTCACATTGTGGTGACTCTTGTTGCAAGTGAGTGTGTGTGTGTGTGTGATCATTGATTCTATTATTGTTGTCCATTGTGACACGTGGTTATTGTTAATGTTGCAATCTTTAGGCATCATCACTTTGTGAAGGAGCAATCTATGGTTTGTTTATTTATGATTTGAGGTTTCTGTTTTTGTGAGGGGTTTGATTGGTTGAAGGAAAGTACTTGAGATGTGTCCACGTAAAATGAAAGGGAAAATTCTGGGGGTGGATATTGACAGGAACTGTGCATTGTGAGAGGTGGTTTGGTTGGTTACTTTGTATAGAAATTATAGATTTTATTATATAATCGAATGTATGGACCAAGAGGGTGACGAGAGTTCCAAAGAAAGAAGCAGGAATAGGTCACAGGCAGTGACTGATAACGTGTTCAGAGGGTTAAGATTAGGTAGTGGTCTAGTGGAGCCTCTTTCCTTGCTTTATAGCAGTAATGTTTTTTCAAGAGTGATGTCAATTCTGGTTTGGTGAACCATTTACCTTGGTTTCTAAAATTGTGATTCTCTTTCTACCCTTCTTTGCCTTTTAATATTACCTATGTATTAAGGGTGTATTTGTAAACACATTCTTGGTAGTTGGTATTGTCTTTTTGGGTGGCTAGGTTGGCTAGAAAGCAATTTTACTTTTTTTTTGGGTGGTTATTTTAACTCAATTTATTTAACATGCGAGTTGAAATGGGTTTAATTTGGTATAGTTTAACTTGAAATTATTTGTTTTTTAGAACTTGAAATGAGTTGAAATTGGGTCAACATGCCCCGTATTTTATTCTTTTTCATTTAATTCACAAATATTGGACTTGGACTTAGATTTAATTACTTATTTTAAATTTAGTTATCTGCCTTTTAATTTTATTGTTGATCCATCTATCTGCCTTTTAATAGTTTAACTTGAAACATTATTTTAAACATTTTATTTTCTTACAAATTTGGGTACGTCAAGCTGTCTTTTATTATTATATATTTTTTAACCAAATTTAACTAATTCGCCAAAATTTTCTGTTTAGTGAGCATGTAGTGAACCAATTATTGTGTAACCATGATGGTAGGTTCATTTTCACATCACTACCTCCTAATCAAACTCTAATTTAAATTTCTTACAATTCTTTTATTTTCAATAATGTGTTTCAGATAGGATAGGCTTAAAGAGAAGAGAGTAAACATCAAGATAAATAATGTCTCCAATTGCATACTATATACAAATTGGCATGGACTATTTGTTATTTTGCTATTGGAGTAGTACACAATGTCCTCTCGTCATAGGCCTGCATTGATTTTAGTAGTTTGCTGTGACAATTGTACATCACCACCTTTAATTCAAACTAGTATTGGAAGCATTAACATATGGGAAATGAACTGAAAATTTGCCATTCATTGTATCTGCTAACAAGTACCGCAGAATTCTTCAGTAGCAATGAAAGGAGGTATCACATATTTTCGCCAGAAAGGAAGACTTAATGCATTGTTCTGAACGATTTACCCCATGTGGTGTGCAGCTGCAGAATGTATAATGCTCCCAGTCTTTCAAGGGCCATTAACTTTATTTTTGGTTGAATTTTTCGCCTACCACTGAAAATTAAAATTTACTATCATTGAATTGTTTTTAGAAGATGAGCTCCGATACAATAATAAAGTTGTGTCGTAAGATTGTGTATAATATTCCTCCACTTTACCTTCGTATGAGGAGCTTCTAGATAACGAGGTACGTGTTTTTTTTTTCTTTGCTGGGCCCTTGCCCTTACAATGCATCACGTACTGTGTTGTACAACTGTTGTATATGGATTTGAATCCTTGACAAATTAAGTACATATGTACATATTTGGATGAGTGTAATAAAAATTTATCTTGAAGTAATGTGATTGTTTTTGTTGCTAAAATACACATTTTGTTCTTTATGTTTTAGTTTTTGTTTAGTTTGGTCATTTATGTTTTAGATGCTTCATTTTAGTCTCTAATGTTTTCAAATAAACTTTAAATTAATCATGACCATCAATTGTTAAACGTGATATAACATAATCAGATACACAAGCTTTTTATAAGAAGTTGACAGTTGATCATTGACAATTACTTCCTGCACCTCCCAACAGCACCAAACCAATAACAATACCCCTCAGCAGGCACCCTGCATCCTTGTCTCTCCTAGAAAATCCTAGTCGTCAAGCCGCCATGACCACCATGCACCAACACCATCGCGCCCTCACGAGTTTTGTACCTGGTAGTGCTCCTAGGCCTGTACCTTGGATCTCAACACAAAGGAACGGGGAGAAGGAGAAGGAGGTGTTGGTGGACATTATGGGGAGGAATGAAGGAATAAAGTAGGGCATATGCGAATGGGGTGTGGGGTTTGTTGTTTGTGCGAAAAAGAGAAATTTGGTCCTATACACTTTCGGAATACCTATTCCAGAATAATATTTTTCATATTTTTGAATGCTTTTTTTGGATTACTTATTCCTGTTCTAGAAAGACTATTCAGAAATAAGATTTTCATATTCCATAATTGGTATTGCATAATAGGAAAAAGTAATCCAAAAACGTATTCCAAAAACCCATTTCAGAATACGAAAAATCTTATTCCAAAATAGGTATTTTCAGAAGTGTATAAAAAATTAGCGTCTTCCAAATTCATGTATCTAGAACGGGGTTCCGCTTTACACCTCTTCGTTGGTCTCTGTTTCTGTTTGCACTTTCTTCCCTGCACCTAAGTCATCAATGGTGGTGTTGGGTAGTGGTGTTTGTGTGTTGGGTGGTTGGGTGGAAGTGGTGTTGGTGGTTGGTTGGATGGGTAGTTCTGTCTGTTTGGATTTTTGGGAGGTCCAGGAAGCAAAAATAGGGTTGAAGTAATTCCCTTGATAAGTTGATCCATAAAAAGCTTAAGGCCGAACGTGACACCTAACCGAAAGATCCTGGAGCCACCGATCCATGCCTGACCCAAAAGGATTGCATTTCCTTACTGGGCCAAGGGCCATGATGCTATTAGTATTCCCACACTGAGCATAATGCCATAATGGAATGTGATTAACTTGACATTTATAGCTGGAGAAGCGAGGGTTTCAAGTTACCGTTTTTTCAACAGGATCATATTTCAACCTCAGAATTTTATACAGTTTATTTGTTGCATCAGATGTTATTGCTACGCAATTTTTGATCTGGTGTGCTGATGTTTTTAAGTATCAAGCATGCTTTTAAATATCGGTCCACGAAAGTGATTTGGGCGGTAACATAAGATTTTTTAACTGTCTGTAACCGAAATGCGACTACAATTGGGACCATCAGCCGCACTTGTCTGCGATTTTCCACGATATCAACAAACACGATGAAATCGCAACGCGAACTCAACCGATATTTAAAACCTTGGTATCAAGCGTTTCATGAAGTCACACTCTGATTTTGAAGGTAAAATATTGAGTCTTGACAAAGCTGGGATCAGTGAAGATGGGTTTGGGTTCCTTTATCTTTTCTCGTGCTGGTTACTGATGTATCATGGAGCTGCTGGAAATGCTTATATGAAGACTCAGCTAGTGAATTGTAGAAGCTCCACGTGTTGAAGCAAAAAACATGTGGTGGTCCCTCAAAGATGATCTTTTGATCATGTGTTAATTTGTTAGGAGGTTTTTGTTTATTTTTTTCTATCTTTGGGGTTGCTGTTTATATTTCTTATGCATGCTTTTCGGCCAAATAGCATTTTTTGGTGTTACTATCTTTTTCCAGTTCTGGGATTTATTAATAAAATTTTATTTCCTTTGGTTTTTTTTTTTTTTAAAAAAAAAACCTTACGCTGGGTTGTTAAATTGATCAGTTTTTACTTTTATAGATTCATTCTTAAGCTTCAATTATGCTCCAAAATAATATAACCCCTCTGAATTATCAGCAAACTATTAACACTATATTCTTGGTATGTAGAATTCCAAAATCCTCTTATTCTAGTGTCTAGTAATGTTTTATGCTGTATGTTAGAGGGAAATGGGAAGAGTCAACACAGCACACTGGGAAAGAATTGAAGATAAATAGAAAAGTAGGTGCTCCTTAGTTGTTCATTTAACACTTTAGTACCCAAGCCAGAAAAAAAGAAGAAAGTTTTATGGTACCATAGAGCGCTAAAATTGATCAAAGTTCGTCTTAGGCAGATAGAAAAAAAGTCTTGCATGTAATCACACAAGAATTAGAAGGCTAAAATAATTGCCTTCTTTTGGGTTTGTGCCAAAAGCAAAATCTTCTGGCCATACAATTGCTAACTTGTTAGTAGCACTACTAGCCCTTGGATTTGTGGAGTTCTGGCTGAGTTAGTGATCAGCTTCAACCCCCCTTAAGGTACTGAGATGATTGCAACCTGTGATTCAAATTTGGCTCTAGAGAACCCTCCAAGAGTTCCCATTCTTCCTTTTGATTCTACCATACTCTTGCCATATCTACAATTTCAGTATCTACAAGTCTAGATTATGAGAAATGCTGGTGCTTGAAGGGATGTCTATTGTTCCCAGTCACATTGGATCAGGATTGGGTTAAAACAGGTTAATCCTTCAGGAACAAGCATATGGCTGAACAATCATCAACCTTGAAACCATACTTATATCTCCAAGCCCGAACAGCATGGTTTACTAACAATTTGGCTGCCATGGACCTTTTTGGTGCTGAAGCAACTATGTTTATTACTTCACTGTTTACTAGCACATCCCATATCTGTAAGAAAAGAAAATTTAGACCTTTTGGGTTGGGATAAATTTTGAGAAAGTAATTGGTTGTTGTTTATTGCTTAAAAGCTCTCTTCGGAAATTGACAAAAATAAGCTATTATTTTTGCCAAATGTTGGGACAAAACTTAGATACAGTTTCATAGGTGCTTTTAATATTGATCTTCAATCAAAATTAGAGTTTCACCTTTATGTTGAATTTAAATAGAAACCTTTATTAGGCGAATTACTGAGGTGAAACTAATGACAACAATAAAAGTACTTATAGAACTAACTGCATCTAATTTTTGTCCAATATGAACTAGACACGTATGTGCGGAAACTATTTGCTGTTAATTCATTTAACCTTCTTGGTTATTTCTTTTTTTACACTATTTGACCAAATATTTGCAAACATATTTGGATTGAGAGGAATACAAGAATTGAGCATAGTTTAAACGCTAACAATGATTATTCTGTAACTGATTATTCAGGAGTCAAGATCCAAAATTCAAAGTTGACATCCTGATATGAAAATACTTACCCCATCAGAAGCCAAAACCACAAACTCATCCTGCTTGGTAAGTTTTCTGTATGATACATCAGGGACCGAGGTGACACCATATTCTTTTAAGCAAAAAATTCCAAAGGCTCTTGCCATAGCTAGTCCAGGGCAGTCCCCTTTAGGCATCCATACTCTGTTTACACTTGGATCTTCTTCTGCAGCAAAAATTCTACCTCCACAATTAATGATTCTCAAAGCTTCTCCTGGGTGACATTGAAGAAGAAAGGCTAGTTAGACATAGACCAAGGGACATTTGGAAGAGTTTCTTGAAAACTTATTTTCCTTAGAATTAGCTTATGACCAAGCAGTTAGCTATTTGTAGCTTATTTCAATTAAGTTTCACCAAGAAGCTTATCAAAATAAGTTTAGTTAGCTTATTTTACTATGTTTTACAATCAAGCTTTTAGGGTCTATTTGGATAAACTTGCCTAGAAATATTTTTAAGGGAGAAAAAAAACAAAGAAAAATTAAATTAACTTTTCCATAAGTTAAAATTAGCTTATGTATAAGATAATTTGTATAAGTTCTCTCATATAGCTTCTCTAAAAGATGGGAGAACTTCTACAAACTAACCTTTGCATAAATGCTTCTGAATAAATTTACCCAAACAAGTCCTTAAAAAAGCTTTCATCTGATAAGTTCTTAATGAATATGACCATTTAACCAAACACACTCAAGAGGGTTGTAAGATTTGGAAACTCAGAATAGTTAATACCAAAACCTACTTGGAATATCTGGAGTCAAGTCAACAGTAAGTTGAACAGGAATAAGATGATTGTCAGGTGCTCTTCTGCAAAGAACTGCACGAGAATCCCCCAAATTGCCAATTATTAATTGGTCACCCTGAAATTTAAAGGGGGAAAAGGATGTGGTTATAACATTGTTGCAAAAGTACTCTAAAAAACTAACATTGTTGTGAAAGCAACATTGACATTTGACAAGAAGGTAATGCAACTGTGAAGGTCTAATTATACCTGTTTGATTACAGTTACAGCAGTGCAACCGCCCCGAAATCCGTCAGTGTCAATGTTCTTAGCAAGCTTTTCATCTATTTCACTGAAGCACCTCATAAAGTTTCCCTCCCATGAAGGAAAGGACATGTTTTGGTTATCCTCAACATAGGCATCACTATGACTGCCACCATTTGTAGCATTAGCATCATAGTGTTTCATGGCTTTTTCTTGTGACTGTTTGATTGATGCTGACAGTTTTGAGGGTAGATTGTCACGTATGCACTGTGATAATTTGTGTCCTAGAGGACCATGACCATCAAACACCCCACAAAAAATCATGTCCTTTTTTCCAGTGAAGTCCTGATAATGTATCATATTAAGCATTAATCCAAGCCATGAATTTCATTCTCTAAGAATCATTATGCTTTATTAAAAAAGCATAAGATAAAGTCATTGTTCAATCATGAAGTTAAAGATGACTATCAATGCTAGCAACATAGAGATAGAGCTTTGCCATCTTCATGCTGTTACATCATATGGCTATTGAAGAATCCTAACTTATTAAATCATCTTATTATTTGGTTTAAAGAAAAAATATTTTTATTATGAAACCACAAATTATTGGACTAAGCTATGGCATAGAATATGCAGAAGCCAATAATTCAGTCTCTGCAGTGCGCAGTCCAAGTTCACGCCTAGGAATGAATCTTCATCCTCGTACAAAAGTTCAATTAAAATAAAAAAAAGAATGATACTAAATATAGGTAATCAAGTTAGATGACGAACCAAAGACAATAAATAGGAACGAAAAGTGGGAAACAACCAACTCATGTTTGCATAAATGAGCTGGTAATTAGTTAAAAATCATTGTAAAGTAAACCAAATAAATAAATAAAACCATTCTCATGAGAGCATTATCCATTTCGTTCAAAATGGTATTGCCATGTTAATAATTAAGAAATTGCAGCTCAATAGTTAAGGATTTAAAAAGTGGAAAGCTTTTATGAAAAACTCAAAAAATTTCTGTTCTTTAATTCTTTTAACCAAGAAAACATGGCAATGACATGAAACTAAAATAAGTTTAAAACGATTTTTTATTGAGAAGAGAAAACATGCATGTCGAGAAGCACAAGGATAGAAACCCATCAAAACTTAATCTTACATCTATAATTCACCTTCTGTAGTGTATTTTCTAACTTTAGGCCTAAATCGTAAAAGGAAACAAATCCAGAAAAATTAAAGGAAATGAAAATCAGAAAAAAAATACATGAATAAAGAATTAATCTTACCTGCCAAACTGTTAATGCATCTTGATTAACTCCCTTTGAACCCTTTTGGCTGTACATTGACACAAACGTAGAGGACCCTTTTAACATGACCTTGGCCCCACCATGTTCACATGCACCATCATCATTATTATGGTTACATTCACATTCCACATCATGCACCTTGCCTACAAATGAAACATGACAACTGCAACACCCTCCCATATCTTACATGCACAACAAAAATTTTCAAAATATAAAGAGGGCCCTACAAAGTTGCAGAGAAAACAAGG
The DNA here is from genome assembly GCA_013407115.1 of Glycine latifolia. Classification (NCBI taxonomy): domain Eukaryota; kingdom Viridiplantae; phylum Streptophyta; class Magnoliopsida; order Fabales; family Fabaceae; genus Glycine; species Glycine latifolia. Next base: position 28,728,487 of record CM023941.1, read on the forward strand.
GAAAGAAAGATTGCATGCAAGGAAGAAGGTCGCAGAAAAATTGGATGATTAACCCTTGAATTGGGATAAAAAAAAATGTCGGGGTTTTGTTTTTTATGTATAGTAGTATGTTCAGTTTGTTAATTTGTGTGCAGTTAATTTGAATTGTAAGTTGAGTATTTAAACTGGCTCAGTTCTAATTTAGATTAAAATATCGCTGTTGTTATTAGGAAGTTAATATCGAATCGAAAAACTTACTTCGACAGCTATATTTTAGTTGTTTTGTGAGTAACGGATAAACACATTAATTTCCTTCTTCTATAGTAACTTTTATCTGAAATGAGTTTCCATTTGTTTATTCTTAATTTTATAGATTCTCTATTTCACATTTCATCACAACACATTGTTTTTTAAAAAAAATACTGTTTATTGTTTAAAAATAATTGTATTCATAAACAAAGTTCATTATAATTAAAAGATAATCAAATTTCTTAAACATGTTAATATTTTTTTTCCTAGAATGAGAGTGCTAATTTTCAGGAGTATTTTTAAATGAGAATATTTTTTAGACTTTTTTTTTCAACAAGAGCATTTTTTTAAGGAACTAGAATATTTTTTTAGAGATTTATCTTAATATATCATATCTTTTAAATCCATTTTACCTTTATTTTTAAATTAATTTTTAATATTTTAAAAGTATCACTAGTTAAAAATAATATTTTAAAACAATACAAATTGTTTATTGCAAATCTAAAATGTAATTTATATATTAGAGATATTTCTTACAAGTTTTAATTATAATTATTTATATATTCAAAATTATTTATTTATTATAAATATTAGCTATTTAAAATACCAATTTATCTTGTGAATTTTACAAATTAAAATACTAATTAAATTTGGTAGGATTCTATCTTCTGTGGATATAAATTAGAATAACTAATGAAAACATTTTCAATGAGGATCTCACTCCCATATTCACCACATTTCTAAGCAAAATTTTGGCACTGACTACACAGACAACCTGGGCTGATTTTTAAAAAAATAATATAAATTAAATAATTAATTTGAAATTTGGGGTGGATTTGAAACAAATTGGGGATTTGGTGCACTCAAACACGCCTAAACCAGGCGTGTTTGAATCACCAATCTCCTATAAAAAGCCCCTAAAAGTTACTATTTACCATTCATTCATATTTCACCTTCTCACTAAAAGTTTCTCTGCCTTCTCTCTAGAGCTTGGGAGTGGATATTTTCTGAAGTGAAGTCCTGCCAACAAGTAAGTTGATTTAACAATTTTTCATATTATTTAATTAAAAAAATGTTAGGATCATATGAATTTGTTAGCGACATAGATGTTAGGTTCATAGGAAATTGTTAGTGTGTATGTTGGTTTAATGTGTAGCGTTCAAGGATTACGGTTTAC
>CM023941.1:28737656-28747950 GCA_013407115.1 Glycine latifolia
TAACCCTTAACCCCTAATCAACACAAACTAAACACTAAACCATTAACCTAAACCCCCCAAACCCTAACCCACTAAACACTAACACCCTACAACACACACGCTAAATCATTAACCTAAACCCCATAAACCCTAACCCTTAACCCCTAATCAACACAAACTAAACACTAAACCATTAACCTAAACCCCCCAAACCCTAACCCACTAAACACTAACACCCTACAACACACACGCTAAACCATTAACCTAAAACCCATAAACCCTAACCCCTAACCCCTAATCCCTAATCAACACAAACTAAACACTAAACCATTAACCTAAACCCCCCAAACCCTAACCCACTAAACACTAACACCTTACAACACACACGCTAAACCATTAACCTAAACCCCATAAACCCTAACCCCTAATCAACACAAACTAAACACTAGATTAAATAATATGAAAAATTGTTAAATCAACTTACTTGTGGGCAGGGCTTCGTTTCAGAAAATATCCACTCCCAAGCTCTAGAGAGAAGGCAGAGAAACTTTTAGTGAGAAAGTGAAATATGAAGGAATGGTAAATAGTAACTTTTAGGGGCTTTTTATAGGAGATTGGTGACTCAAACACGCCTAGTTTAGGCGTGTTTAAACACGCCCAAATGGGACGTGTTTGAGTGCACCAGATCCCTACTTTGTTTCAAATCCACCCCAAATCTCAAATTAATTATTTAATCTATATTATTTGTAAAAATCAGCCTTAAAGAAAACGACCTTCAGTCATTTCTGCATTATGTTACAATTAAGAATACTGTTAGCTTCAAGTGTTTGAAGAATCAGAAGAAGACAAAAAGTGTTTTGATATTTGATTAATGCCTAATCATTTGATGGCATTTGTAAAATTTCATTTTTGTTTAAAGCTTGGTTCATTAAGGGTATGATCTAATAATCCTTTGCAGCTATTAAATAAAACATACAAGCATGCATTCATTCTTAGGATTAGAATCACTTGATTATACACATTCATATAGAAATACAGTGATGAGTTTAAAACTTGCATAAAATGTTTTTCTACTGAAATAATTGATTACATAAGGGATATAATCGATTACATAAGGCATCTGCATAATCCTGTTAAGACCTTGAACTGGTTTAATCGATTACCAAGTAATCGTAATCGATTAAATGTGCTTAGAGTACAAAATGCATCCTTCTGGCGTAATCGATTAACATACCAAATAATCGATTACCTCTGCTTGTGATTCAAACATATTGACCTGGCGTAATCGATTACATTAGTAAATAATCGATTACTTTGTTCGTTCATATTTTCCAGAAATGGTATGAACAGTTTAATCGATTAAATAATCGAATTAATCGATTACATGAGTTAAATTAATCGATTACATGAGCGAAATAATCGATTACAGTTTGTTATATCTGTTTTTTTATAAATAGACATACTTTGACTCTGAGTTTAAGAGATAGATTTCGAAAGCCATTATTTCACACAAGTGTGTTGATATTCTCTGAGTGCTAAAAAGCTTTTAAAAGAGTCGTTTTGATTTGTGTTGTTCATATGGGTGAGAATCATGAAGTTTGAATAGAAGAAGGAAATGATTAGATATCATTCATGCATTAAAGGTTCAAAAAGATCATTCAAGAAGGCATTGCATTCATCACCAGGTTATCAATTTCGTTTGAAATCCTTTAATCTGCAAAAGGAAGTTAAGGTGATATCCTTCTTGAACCTCAAGCTTAATTCTTTGTTAATTTTAGTTTTGTATTTTACAGTTTGTGTTGTAATTTTTCATGTAACAAGTTAGAATTCTTTAAAGCATAACTAGATAGGGTTTCTAGTGGGGAGAACTGAGTGGTGTGCTCAGGTTCTAAGTCTTTAGATAAATCTTGGGGTTAGATTTAGAATTTTACGTAGGGTGGGTGAAAGAGACTTGACTGATTGCTTGTAAAGAACTGAATCTTGTTAGTGGAACTCTAATCTAGTTTGGATTAGAAGACAACTGGATGTAGCCTCAAGTGGTTAGAGGTGAACCAATATAAATTTGTGTGTAATTGTGTTTTGATTTACATTACATTCAATTGCTTGTGGTATTATTTTGTGAATCAACTTATACTTTGTTACAGCACAAGAGTTAAGTGATTGGAATTGAAGATTTGCTTGTGAAAAATGTTTTGATTTAAGATACGATCCAAAGTATTTCTTCCGCTGAGTTTAATTTTCAAGAAATTTTTAAGAAAGTGTCAAAAACCAATTCACCCCCCCTCTTGGTTTATTAGATTAGGTATTCATTGTATTTACAAATACGTGAATGCTCACTGTAAATAAAGTATATACAAAAGAATTTGCTTCTTGTTTACACTTGAAATTCCAATCAAGTATCAAACTGAGCTACTCTGAGACTTGTTGTATACAATAATTACAAAGTCAAATATTGTGAAAGGAGAAAGACATGAAATGAAACATAATATCCTTGACTGAAATAGTTTTCCACGGATGAAGTCGACAACCTCATCAGTAGCCACCTTGTCGAGAAGAATGTTGAGGAAAGCAGAGAGAAATGCACCACCTACCGTTGTCACTATCACCAGCTCTGCCATGATCTCAAGAACAAATGATTATGAGAGTACAAAAGATAAAGGAAAGGAATTAGTTGCAATAAACTGGGTTGGTTCTTGACAAGGTTAACTGAAGTGATGAGATCTGATTTCAGTCAACTCAGTTCACCTTAACTCGCTCTTCTCAGTAAGACAAGGTTTATGGAAGACAATGTTCTTGGTTGGATGCTTTTTGAACGTGGAATCTGGGGGAAGTACCTACCATCAAAATTCATCATTGATATATTAATAAAAGATTTAATAGTTTAGGTTGAAATCTGGTTAAATGAAAGTTGTATTATATCAGTTTTGTATTACTTCTAATTATTCTACAAATTAAGGTGTGTATATATAACTTAATGCATTTATCTTTTTATTTTTTACTTCTATAATTTTTTATAAAGAAATTTGTATAAAGAGAACCAAATTATACATGAGCCTAGTCCAAGAATAGTTAATGACACATTCACACAATTTATGTGGTTGTGGCTGTGTAAAGATGTGAAAGTTTGCAAATTAAATCTGATAAGGACAAACTCTGAAGGAAGGAAAATTTGCATTCTTCATTGACCTTTTTGGAGTTTAAGTAACTATGTTTATTACATCACTGTTTTTCAGCACATTCCATACTTGTAAGAAAAAAATGGACCTTTTTGGTTGGGATAAATTTTGGGAAAATAGTTGTTTATTATTTGAAAAGCTTGCGTAGGAGATGACAAAAAAAACAATTATTTTTCTAAAATATGTTGAATCAAATACGCAAGTGTGGGAACTAGGTACTTTAAATTCATTTGCCGTTAGCTTTTGGCAAACATTTTGGATTGAGAGACATGCAAGAATTGAGCATAGCTTAAATTCTAACTATAAACGATTATTTTGTAACTGATATTATTCAAGAACCAAGACCCAAAGTTCAATGCTGACATCCCGATATGAAAATACTTACTCCGACAGTTGCCAAAACCACAAACTCATCCTGCTTGGTAAGTTTTCTGTAAGATACATCAGGGACTGAGGTGACTCCATAGTCTTTTAGGCAAAAATTTCCAAAGGCTTTTGCCATAGCCAGTCGTTGATCTTCAGGCATTCATATTTTGTTTTTACCTGGATCTTCTGCTGCAAAAATTCTACTTCCACAATTAATGATTCTTGAAGCTTCACCTGAGTGGCGTTGAATAAGAAAATCTAAGTAATCATAGACCTAGGTATATTAGGAAGAGTTTATATAAAACTTATTTGGACTTATAAAAGTAATTTATGATGCAAAGAGAAGCCTATAATTCATATTCTCTATAGTCCACAATCAAAGTTCATGCCTAACAATTAATCATCTCTTCATGCTAAAGTTCAATTGTAAAAGAAAAAAAAAAAGATACAGGATGTATGGGTAATAAAGTCAGATAGTGAACAAAGAAAACAAATAGGTAGGAAAAGTGGGGAACAACCATCTCATATTTGCATACACTAAGTAGTTAAAAATCATTGCAAAGTATACCAAAAAAAACCCTAATCATGATATGAGAGCATTTTTCATTGAGGGTTCATTTAGTGATCAAGATAGGATATGATAAGATATGAGAGCATGATAAATTTTAGTACCATTTAATATTTGATGCACACTATATTACAAATTGGATAACATTATGTGTTATACAAAATTACTTTTGATTTATGTAATTATTATTTTTTAAGGCTTAAATATGTTTTAGGTCTCATGATAAATGATTGATTTTTTTGCTTTAGATCCTTAATAAAAAATTTCATTGCATTTAATATCTGATATATCAAAATTTTTATTGAGCATGTGTCGTCAATTAAGTAGTGACGTGACATCATAAAAACAGTTGATTATATTAGAAAAATTTATTCACAGGATGTCACATCATTAATAAATTGGCGACAAAGATTCAAAACAAAAAGTTTTAATATATCATGGATCCAATACAATGAAAAAATTTATTAGGGACTTAAAGCAAAAAATTTATCGAGGACCTAAAACATATTTTAGCCTTTTTAAAATTATGTAGAATCTTTAAAGTTATAATTATATTTCAATATTTTTCCATAAAAACATTTGAATAGTAATTATTTAATTTTCAATATTTAATTTGGTTAAATTAATATTAAAGTATTTATTTTATTTTAATATATAATTTAAAACTTAAATATTTTTTCGTCTTTGTAAATATGTCATTTTTTTATTTTAATTAGTCTCTATAAGTTATATTTGTTTTGATTTTGTCCTGATAAACATCATAATGCCATCAAGTGGCAAGTGATATGATAGTGTGGCATGACATTGTTTTTGCCACATGTATTATTTTTATAATGGAGACTAATGACATTGACTAAAAATAAAAGAAGTATAATTTGCAAAGACCAAAATAAAAAAAATTAAATAACAAGGATGAAAAATATATTTTAAGCCTATAAAATATCAACCTCTCAAAATTTGCCCTGCGATTCCCGAGTTTACATTCTAGTAAAATATATATTGAACTTAAGTCTCATTAGAAGTTGGTTTCTTCAACCCACCAAGAAACTGAAAGGTGCAAGGGAGCTATGCTATTCTACTCCTAATCTACCTACCATTAACAAAGCTAAAGAGAAGATAAAAGATAACATTGATATTTTCATTCATAATAATTCAAAAGAATTTGAATACGACTCTCCCATATTTGTATCTTGGACCCTCCATTATTAATTGAAATTACTATACTATCCTTAATGAGATCACACCTCCTTCCTCAACCCTTAACATCTCCCTCCTTTAGAAACCATTCTACCCAAACATTGAACTCCACGAGAGTCCCACAACCACCTGCATTCAACTCCACGAGCTTCCTCTCCATCTCTCCGCCATATGCAGCGATTCTCTTCCACGAAGGAGGCAACAAAAGCCTCAATATTTGTCTCCATTTACATAGACGTTGCAACTACACAACTCCGGTGAGTTCACGTGCAGGTATGTTTTCTCCCCTTCTTTTGAAGCTTTTTGTTTTATGGACCAACCATTTAGGAAGAGAAATAACAGGAAGTAAATACGGAACATGTATTCCATAAGTCATTTTTTTCTTATGGAATGTCCATTCTGAAACACAAATTGTCTTCCAGAATAGGCGTTCCAAAGAACACAAAACAACTTTCTGGAAGGGATGTTCTAAAAACCTGTTTATTAACTCCGAATCATGTAATCCGGAATGTTAATAGTGTTTAACAGAATACATATTCTGGAGGCATATTTTATATACTCCGAAATGCCTATTCTAGAAGACAATTTGCATTCAAGAATGGCTATTCCATAAGCAAAAAATTTCTTCTAGAATAGGCATTTCAGATTACTAAAAGTATTCTTATGGAAACATGTGTATTACTCTGGAACATTTTATCCAGAATGTTAATAGTGTTTATGGAAGACCTATTTCGAAAGAATATTTTAGAACTTCGGAACACCCATTTGTGAAACCCATTTTTTGTTTCGGAATGACCATTCTGTAAGCTTAATTTGTGCTTTCAGAATGACTTTTCTGAAATGATGGTTGGATATGTTTTCAAAAGAAAATGGAGATTGGATAACTATAACTTTGATTGTTTTTATCACTTTACAATTTTAGTTTGTATGGAGGACGATTAGTTCAACAAGATGTTTGATGAAGTTGACACAGATATGGATAAGGTGGATGATACAATTAAAAATGAAGGTCATAGCAAATTTTTTACAACTATGGAGGAAATTTTATTGTGTTATTATTACGTAATTTATTTAATTGTTTATGTATTTAATGCTTGAAAGGTAAACTTTGACTAAAATATGTTGTATGTTGCTTATGTAGGTTTTTGATACTCGAGATGAGTTATTGAAATGGGCTCTGACGATTGTATTTGAGTAAGGTTTTGTTATTGTTGTTTTGAGGTCAAACACAACAAATGGGAAATCTGGAATGAAGATATTTGTTGTCTTGGATTGTGAGAGGGGTATCAAATATAGAAAATACAAAAGGATACAAAGATCACTACTGGAACAAGTATTCAAGAACAGGTATTTCAGAATAATTGTTTTGGAACTAAAAACAATCCTTACCAAAACCCACCCCACACCAACCCGCCACCATAACCCAAAAGAGACGAAAGGAACTTACCTTAAATGGCGACGCACAAAGGAAAGAGAGCATACAAAGAGTTGTGGGAAGGAGAATGCATGGGGAACGAGGTGGCACAAGTGAAGCAGGAGAGTTGTTGCGGGAAGAACAACAGTCGTCACAAGAGAGAGAGGAATTGTTGCAGGTGTGAGGTGTGTTTTGGGGAAAGGGGTGTTAGGGTAAAATGGTTTCTAAAAGATAGAGTTGTTAGGGTTGGGAATGAGGTGTTATCTCATTAAGGGTACTTTAGTAATTTCAATGATTGTCTGGGGGTGCAAGATATAGATATGGGAGTGTAGGATTCAAATCCCTAATTCAGAGCAATAGAAGTCCTTTTAAATACAAACTAGGACCTAGCATAAACTAAACTACAAAGGAATGTCCAATATAACAGGGCTATTTTAGGAAAAATAACAACTAAAGGTCCAAATTTAGTGCTCGGGTCAGCCTCCTATCAGAAACCCATATGTGAAAAAATATATTTTCTCATTTTACTAATATTTCCCATCAGGCCATCACCTTATGGCATTTTCAGAATTCCACCCATTGCTAACAACCAATGAACTTTGAATAGTTTTACTAGATACAGATCTCAAACCTTTACACCAAAAGGCATTTTTTACCTTAAGTAACCTCCCAAAATCTTCCTAATCAATGAAATTAGTACACTTTAATGGATATTACAAGTTGGCTTGACAATGACCAACAAATATCAAATTGATCTTCCTTGTAAACTTTTGAATGACATGACAAAATTGAAGCGAATAATACCTTACTCCACACTATTAAGAGATAAGGGTAATGGAGAAAATTTGGATACTTGATCCTTGACTATATGCCGTGAAGTTAAACAGAAAAGTAAACCATAAACACTTCAACTCTTCTTTGTTTTGACCACAACAAAACCACAAAAGAAAGACACCACGTAAATCTTTCCCATAAGATACTTAATACTTCAGTGTCTTCACCAGAAGATTCAGTTAAACTTAAAGCAGAGGAAAATATCACATATGTCATGGAGTTTCACCCAAGAATGTACTTGCCTTCCACTGATATTTCATAGAGAAAACCCTTCAAACCTTTCTGGCTCTTTTCTAGATCCAAAATGATTTGCCAGAACCACAAAGGTGCTCAAGCTTCTCTTGTAGAAGTTTGATGATTGTTTCTTTGCAAACTTGAAACTCCATTAAGACCACCACCTCCACTCTGATCTTAAACATCAAAAGCTTTGTTAATTGGTGATTTCCTTTCTTCCAGTTCACTCTCGTTTTGAACACCATTATAAAGACTCGATCAAAGTGTAATGGAATTTGCTTCCTATACACATCAAGGATGTCCAAAGCACAGTAAGTCTATATTTGGCAAAAAAATTAAAACTTCAAATGTGTAGTGGCAGGGAATTCATAACAAGCAGTAGTTAGAGGCATGGCAACATTTTTCAATTATGTGTTAGCATACCAATTTGAACAAAGGGTAAAAGAAAGCATTGCATGTATCAAAATGAACAACCTATGAAAATATGATAAAAACACAAATCAAAATGAAAATAAGAAACGATGAGCAAGAACAAAACACTGAGCCTCTAATCTAAAGGAAATTAAGAAACAACAATGAGTAAGAACAAAGACAATCGTCCAAACCAGCATAGAAAATGATAAGCTTGATGCATTATAGTTTACAGATGATGACTGAAATTAGGACTTCCCTTCTCAGACAAACCAAAATCTCCTATCTGTGACCCTCTATTTCTATTGTTGTTATTTAAGTTATACAAGTTTCACATAGATTACAAAATTGATTTAAGTAATGAGAGGAACAATAAAATATAAGAATAAGAAGAAAACAACAGTGTTATTTTCCTTTTTTTTTTTTTACTCCCCGTTAAAGTTATATTCTGGCAATTTTCCTAGAGATACTAGACAGCATCTGTAATTTATTTTTTGTTATTTCATATCATCTATGTTGTGTTAAAGTGTGATGGTTCACGAATCTTTGGTATTAGTAGGAAGACCAAAACCCGTATCAATTTTTGATGAATCCTCCTCATTGAATGAGAAGCTTTAATATGTTGGTGAATTTATTACCTATTCCAACCAGCCAAGTCGTGGCTTAAGGCCTGTACAATCAGGGAGTTGCCGGTGCTATGCTGCAGACAATGCCAAGGATCAATCTGATTCTCTTCGCTTATCGAAAGCACTATGCTGTCTTCAGAACTTGCCTCAACTTCCACCTCCTTTAGCCCTGGAAGATCAGCTTTATTCAAAAGCTCATGTTATGAAGCATCTCTAGCATGTGATTGAAACACTGAACTACATTTTGGTGACACAAATGATCCAACCCAAAAAAAAAGAAATGGAAGAGGAGTTTTTGACAAGAATTTTGTGAAAAAGACAGAATATGCAGAGATGTCTGCAGCAATCTGATTGTATTCAACTATATAAAAAAAAATTACTGTGTTAAAGCATCAGTACATTATTGTATTTCTCAATCGAAGCAATGTACAAGATTCAGTCTGCTCCTGCAAACAAACAAAATATATAGTTATTTTTTAACTGTTTTAAGAAAAAGTGGTAAATTATGGATGCTTGACAAATCATAAATCAGAAAATTTCTTAATGCTTACTCTTTTGCTACCATAAAATTGTACAATGTTGGAATGTCCAGCTGGTTAGAAATTGTGCATTCTGACAAGCCACAAAAAAAAAAAAAAAGAAGATTAATGCATTTGAATAGTATTTAAAAAAATCATGGTCATGAATAAACTAAACTTGGGCTATTGTAGTTTAGTGTGACCTCTGGAATTTTTTTGACTTCCATAAATATCTTTGATTTTCTAGTTCCATTAAAATGCTAAAGTTCATAAACCTTACCCTTCATCAGCCCTCATTCATCCTTTAAACTTCCCAAGTTCTTGTTTGGAATCAAAACGGCTTGTCATACTCACTCCATAAAACGAAGCCTGTACAACAAAGGTGCTCAAGCTTTTCTTATGGAAGTTTGATATTTATCTTCAAGATTATGGAACCCTTCCACGCTGATGAAACTCTCACCTCCACTATGATCTTTTGCATCAAAAGCTTTGAATGTATGATTCCCTTTCTTCCAGTTCTATCCCATTCAGAGCACTGGTGTCAGGTGCATATAAGTAATGTATAGGAAACTTAGGGCATTTCAAATACTGACCAAACTTTAAAAAATTTCAGGGATTCAAGCAGTATTGGAAATCCAACTTCCACATATATCAATCCTTGCATCAAGTGATAACCTGCCTAGAGAGCAGTATATTACAAATTCCTACAACAAAATAATAATGGAAAAAGCAAAACCTCAGATACGTTCTAGCAAAGAATGTGAAATGACTAGCAGTTAAAGGATATGCAGCATTTTCAATTATCTGCCAGTATACACCTGGGAAGCATGCCTTACTGAAAGATCTGAGATCGTCCTATGTTCTTGGCCTGGTACCCAATGAAAAGCTTTCCAATTTAAAATTCAGCTATTGAGAAAGAATCAGTCACGTCAATTAAATCAAAAGTTCTATTTAGAGCTTGTTCAAAGTTG
>CM023941.1:28752950-28768149 GCA_013407115.1 Glycine latifolia
AACAACAGTTCACCAACACTGTTATCCTCTATCAACAACTTGATTATAGCTTCCTTGTCTTTATCTCTACCATGTATAGGAAATCCATCTTCCAGAGATGTTGGCTGAGCCTTACAGGGCACCTCCTTCTCCTCTGGAATCTGTTTCAAATTAAGATTCTTTTTTTGTTCTAAAATATCATCTAATCTGTCAACTATGTCTTCCAACTTGTTAACATTAGCCATCTTCTTCCAGTTGAAAAGGCGAGAAAAGGATTTGCTTACCTTCTTCTGAGTTGCAGCATCAGTAGAAACTTCATCCAGCAAGTCGTCGACCTCGTAGATGACATCTTTGAGAACATCGAGCCACTCTTTGACATTGAAGTCTGTGATTTGTCTCTTCTCAGCATCATCAAGCACAGCTCTAACCACGATCAGCTTGTTCTTCACCTTTTGAAACAACTTGTCAGCCTTTTTTCCACGGAGCAAGTTGACAATGTGAGGGGAGGCCAGCTTGTGAAAAACAACGTCAAGGAAAGCAGAGAGGAGAGCGCCACCAACCACAGCTAATGCCATGATTCAAGAACAGTGATGATCAGAGTAGAAACACAAAGGAAAGGAATTGGTTGCAATTGCAATAAACTGGTGTGATGAATTTGTTAGTGGTGTTCCTTTAAATAAAAGGTTCTTGGTTGCTAGCTATTTTAACGTGGAATTAATCTAGAATCTAGGGGAAAGTACCTAACATCAAAATTCACCATTAGATGTATTAATATTGAAAATTTGATGGTTGAGATTGAAGACCAGTTAAATGAATATTGTATTATATCAGCTTTGCATATTATAGAAGTTTTTTTACTCCACAAAAGGTCATGTTCTTTTTCCAGAGAAGCCGCTATCATAAAAGTTAAAGCATTAATCCAAGGCATGAATTTCGTTCACTAAGAATCCTTATGCAATAATAAAATCCATAAGATAAAGTCATTGTTCAACGATATAGTTAAAGATGACTATCAATGCTAGAAGCATAGAGCCTTGCCATCTATATTCTCTAGGTCCATGCTGATAGACGGCTATTGAAGAGGAATCCTACTAGCAATTTGTGAGAACCGAGTTTAGAATAATACAACCCTAACTAAATAAATTATCTCGATATTTGGTTTAAGGAAAAGATATTTTGATTATTAGTGACAAATTATAGGACAAAGCTATGATATAGATTCAAGGATTGCTTAACAGTGTGTCCAAAAAAGCTGTGTATCAAGGATCGAACGTGTTTTGCAAAAAGCTGTGTGTTCCTTAACAGTGTGTCCAAAAAGTTGTTCAAGTTTGACTCAAACGTGTTTTTGTCGATTCAAGGATCACTTTTTCAATGTCCTAGCTAAAATTGTTGTGGTTGATGGGTGACCACTAATGTTTAATCAGGACAAGGAACCTCGCTTCCCTTTCTATTGACAGTCAGACGCTACCAGGTTCAAGTCCTTTGATAAGGATTTGTTGACCTTGTGGAGAAGGCTGAAAAGGCCATTATGGAGCAACTACCGGCTTGGTTGGATGCTCGAACCATCTTGTTCCTTCCTTCGATGAGGGATCCTCTTGCTGCCTTAGATGGTAAAGTGTTTTAACTTCTCTCTCTTTTTGTGCCTAATGTGATTTTCGGCTTGTATTATCCTTTGTTGCATTTTTGCTTGTTTTGCACATATAATGGGTGATTTTGGATCGAGGCCCTTGGTGAAGTAGGTCGCACTTGCTAGTGGCGGCATGCCATCTTCTGCTGTAGAGCTTCCTGTAGGAGAAGGGGGTCAACCAACTGCTAGGTTTGACCCCTAATGATGATGAAGTTGTTGAGGTCACTCCCAACGTACCTCCCTCTCTCTTTGCCAAGAGGAAGCGTGATAACAACGCTGAAGTGTCAGGGCGTAAGAAGTTAAGGGCCATTTTCAGCCTCCGAGTTATGAACTAGGCTGTCAGGTTGATGTCTAGTTCGAGTCGCCCCTCCCCTGCTAGTTCTCAGGGTTTTTCTTCAGCTTCGTTGGCCGTCCAGGCTACTACCGCTACTAAGGTTGCTCTTTCGACTTTGCCTTCCTTGGTTGTTTCGACACCCTCTGCTTCTCCCTTCACTTTGTCAAATGGTCATCTTCCTCAGCAGCTTCTGCTACTATTTCTCCTTCTTCCACTATCATGCCACTTCTCAGTGCTGGTGTGGCAACTACAAGTGTCTCCACAGACTTGCCTCCTTCCTTTCCAACCTTGCCAGCTTCAGCTCCTACTGTCTCAACGTTGACGGCGCCTGCCTCCTTTTCTCGCCTTCATGATCCCTTTTGACCATAATTTCATTTGGTCAATTGGTGTTCAAAATGAAAACGACATTGTGATGGTCTTCCTCCAGAGGAGTCTTGCGATTTTGGAGGAGAATGGACAAAGCCACCAGGAAGCTCTAAGTAAGGTGGCCTCTTTAAAGGCTGAGGTCACCAAGTGGAGGGCTATTGCTCGGATTGTTTGTAGAGTGGAGCATCCCAAGGTGGCCAACGCCACAGTCATCCTCGCTGAGGCTTTCAGGTCTAACCACCAGTTATCATCTAAGGTTGGCAATGTTCTTGCCAAGCTATTGAGCACAAGACTGGATGGGGACGAGGTATTTGGGCGCTATAAGGACTTGCGGAAAGAGAAAATTGAGATGGATGGCAAGGTGGAGAGCACTGTGGTAGAGAAAGAAGAGCTTGCTAAGGTGGCTGCTGACCTCCAGGTCCGATTGAAGGAATCAGAGTCCAAGTTGGAGGAGTCAGAGCTCGGGGCGTCAAGGAGAGGGAGGTCAACAAGGAGTTGGAGAAGGAGTTGTTGGAATTCAAGAAGGAAGTCGTTGAGCAGCACAAGAAGGACTTTTACATGGCCATCAAGCAGGCTGGGTTTTTCACCAAAGGTCTTTGACTTGGGTCTTTTTGACCCATTCAAGGACATAAAGGACGGTGAACTACTTGATGAGCAAGAATACCTGCCCTAGAGGAAGATGCCGACGATGAACAGGATGTTGAGGCCAATGTTTAGGCTGCCTTTTCTTTGTTTCTTTCTTTATTGGGTTTAGGCCGTAATGGCTTTTTAACTTTGATAATACTTCTTCTATTTTGAATACACTTGCCTTGTTTGTTGCTGGAACTTTTCTTTGTCTTGCATGTTGTTGCTCTATGTTTGTATGATGCTCTGTTGCTTGTGGTAGTAAGGGTAGGCAGCCTATCTTGATGAGAATGTGATCTTGGTGGTATAAGAAGCGAAACCTTGGAGGGTTCATGTGAAATAGAGAATTAGATGACGTAAGATCATCCCGGGTTTGATTTCAACCTGGTTAAAGGTCTTGCCAATCGATCTAGTGATGCTTCCTTTCGCTTTGCAGAGCTTGTCGCTTAAGGATTGTAAGGACTAAGTTTGATTTCCACCTGGTTAAAGGTCTTGCCAACCAGTCTGGTGGTATCTCCTTTTGCCTTATAGAACATCTTATTCAAGGACAAGTGATTTAATCTTGACCTTTGACTATGCTCGTTGTAGTTCCAAAGGAGTAAGCATACCAAAGGCGTGCCTTGGACTTTTGTCGGAATGCTTACCAAAGATGGACCTTGGGTTTCTTGTGTTCCTGCAAAGATAAAATTTAATAATAGAGAAGCTTACCAAGAGTGGGCCTTGTGTACCTTAGGTTTATGCAAAGATAGAACTTGGCAATGGAAAGGCTCACCAAAGGCAGACCTTGGGTTTAAAAAGCCTTGGACTAGGGAAGTGTTCATCCTAGGTTTTACTGAGGCTCACCAAGAGCAGACCTTAGATTTGACGAGCCTTTGGAGAACCGAGACTCACCAAGAGCGGACCTTGGATTTGACAAGCCTTTGTAAGGTTAACAAATGAAAATTATAAAAGCTGAAGGGAGATAAAATTTTATTCAATTTAGTTACTTGAATACAAGTTCCCTTCGTTCCCCATGTGTCCCTTGTTAAAACCTCTCAAGCCAAACCCTGATTTTTCTCTTTTGGGACAATAGACTTAAGTAGGAAAAAGAATACAACATCTACTCTTGTAATAGGTCAACTAAAATAGAACCTTAGATGGGTAGCATTTCATGTTCTTGGAATTGCTTTACAATCTAGTTCCTGTAGACTATATGCTCCATTGTCTAGGCTTGCCACGACCTTGAATGGGACTTCCCAATTGGGTCCTAGCCTTCCTGCACTGGGATCCTTCCTTGCTTAACCCCGAACTCGCCACACTAGGTCGCCAGGTTGAAAGGCTTGAGCTTGAACCTTAGTATTGTATCTCCTTGATGCTCAGAGCTTGGTGGCCTCTTCCTTGATTTTGGCCATCTCTTGAACTTTTTCCTTTGCTGTAGTTCCACCTTTATGTTTTCTTCATTCTAATGTTCTTGGAAAAATAGCCTCCTTGTCAACGGTTCCCGGACTTCGACAGGGATCATGGCTTTTTTGTCGTATGTAAGTCGGAAAAGAGTTTTGTTGGTTGTTGTCTGGGGTGAATAGTAATAATATAATAACCAAGGCTAAATAAATAAAATAAAAAGAAAGAAAAGTTTAAATTTACTATATTTCGTCATAAAAGTGTTAGCGACAGAATTAGCGATGAATTTTGCGACGGATTTAGCGACGGCCAGAGAGTGGCGCCGTTAGCGTGGGAACCGGTGCTGTTAGCGTGGGAGGTGCGCCAGAGTGGCGCGGTTAGCGCCAGAATGGCCCTGGAGGCCCTCTGGTTCGAATATATGGCGCGGTTAGCGTTAGAATGCTCTAGAAGGCTATTTCTTTCGAATTCTTGGCGCGATTAGCGTGGGGTGTGGCGCTAGTAGCGCGGGGACGCGGACTGGGGGCCTATAAAAGGTCCATTTCACGTTTTGGGGGAGGGAAATCAGTTATCTTCTTCCCCGGGAGCGCTTCTACCATTAAAGACTTAGAGAAGCTTCGTATATCCCTCATAATTCATCTAAACACCTTCTACCTAACTAGAAAGTTGATCAGAACTCCTCCATGAGCTAGATTCCAGCTGCAAAGCTTCGTATATCCCTCATAATTCATCAATCGGAGAGATCTCGTTCTCTAGGGAACTTTGCAAAGCTTGGATTTTGAGGAGAAAGAAGGCGATTCAAGGACGCTGAAGCTTGGAGAAGTGATTCGCTAGCCTTTCTCGTCAGTTTAGAGGTAAGAAACTCAAGTTTTACCGATTGATTTGTGAGATTGATAATGGGATGAATAGTAACCCATTTGTGTTAGGGCTGGAATTAGGCTTGAGTTCTTTAGGAAAGTATGATCAGGAGGTTGTTCTAATGGAAATAGAACTTTGAAACATGACTTTTGATGAAGTTTGATTTTGGCTCTGAGATATGTATGAGTAGAAATAATGAAAGGTATTATGATGAATATGAGCTTAAGTGTTTTTATAAAAGATGTTTAGGAGGCTGAATAAACGGTGAAAATGTGTTGGAATAGCTGTTTTAGTTGAGTTGGTTAATCATTGATATTTGGTCTGGATAAAGGCAATTGAACTGATAGAATTGACTTGTGCAGAGTCTTTGGGAGACTTTAGTACCTTGGTTAGGCCGAGATAGACCTTGTTGAGGGTCTGTGAGTAGCCTATAAGATGAGTAGTTCTGATAACTCTAAGATAGAAGACAAAGAGGTTTAAATAGGAAGGAAATGTTTTGCTTTTCTTTCAAACGGTTGAGGACCGTTGATGATTCTTGCTTGTGTGTGCCTTTGTATAGGGCGTGACACCAAGGGTGTCGGTGGCGGAGACCACAGTCCAGGGATTGGACAGCAGAGCACTGCATTGTCAGGTAAGCTCTTTGTTCTTGGGAGTGTTTCCCACTAACTGTGTTCCACCATACTCTGAGGGAGTTATGGTTATTGTATATCATGATGCATGTGTGTTAAAATTGTGAGCTAATATTTGATTGAGATGAACATGTATGATGTACACTGTGATAGTGTACTGTGTTATTGAGACGAACATGTATGATGTACACTATGATAGTGTACTGTGTTATTGAGATGAACAAGTATCTGATATACACTGTAATAATGTTCTGTGTTGTTGAGATTCTCTGGCCAGTAGAATAGGTTTATGTGATGTAAGTCCTGAGTGAATGAGTGCCCTTCAGTGGATGATCTTCCTCAGGCAGTGAGTGGAAATCCTGAGCGAATGAGTGCCTTTTAGTGGATGATCTTCCTCAGGTAGAGTTTGAGAGTCCTGAATGAATGAGTGTCTTTCAGTGGATGATCTTCATCAGGCAGTGGTTGAGAACCCTAAGTGAATGAGTGCCCTTCAGTGGATGATCTTCCTCAGGTAGTATGTGATGAGAGTCCTGAGTGAATGAGAACCCTTCAGTGGATGATCTTCCTCAGGCAGTGTGTGGAAGTCCTGAGTGAATGAGTGTCCTTCAGTGGATGATCTTCCTCAGGTCAGGTTATATATATATGTTGTATCTCTAAGAGAATGTGCCATGAGTGGATGAAATTCTCTTAGAAGAGCTATATATGTATGAGTAAAGTCCTGAGTGGATTTTCCTCAGGAAATGGTGCATATAGTTATATGTTGTGTTGTATTGTGTTGTATTCCTGATGTTGGTAGTGTCCAACGAAGTGATACTGGTGCGATAATACACATGTGAACTGTTTATGAGAGCTGTGATGGCGAGTAGTACTATGTTGATTTTAATACCATATATCATGGAAGTGAACCAGGGGGAGGAAAGACCTCTAAGAACCCTGAGTTTAATGAGATTTTTATCTCACCCTGTTGGGGATGTTGTTTTTCAGGTGATGCTTCTAGCAAAGCTGATAGGTCCCAGGGTGGGAGACCCAGTAGGGACAGCCAGTGTGTAGCTGTTTGGCAATATTTTAAGAGCCCCATGGCTCGTTATTCTTGTATTTTGGCTCTGTTTTGTACCCCTGTGAGGGAAGATATGCGGATGCATATATGATGTATATGGTTTATGATGTACAGAAGATTATATGTATTTCTCCTGGTATGTCTATATTGATATTACTGTTTATCTGCCATTCTTTGAGTTATCTGGACCGTTGGGGCTGTTGTGGTATTTTTTTGGGCATTCGTTTATGTTTTGTGTATATAGACCATACATAATGAATCAAGAGATACGGTTTTGAAAACGCTTCCGTGGGTTCGCTTTAATTAATTAGTTTTAAATATATTAATTATTGCGCTAAGTCTGATTAAGTAATATGTTAATACACCGGATGCATACGGGGTGTTACAAATAAGCCCAAAGTATGTTAGGGAGTTCCTCCTTTCATAGACCCTTAGACTTGTCGAGTCTTATGCATAGGGCTTTAAGGATGACCATGTTGGTTGCCTATGCTTGACCGTTGGTCCGAGGGTGTTCGACAGAAGTTACAAGATGCTTGACACCTAGCCTCGTCAAGAAGTCTTCATAAACTTGAGCTTTGAATTAAGTATCGTTGTTGGTGAGGATGGTATAAGGCAAACCATATCTGCATATGAGGTGTTTCCAGGTGAACGTTTCCACCTCGCTTGCTGAGATTTCTCGTAATGGCCTTGCCTCAATCACTACAAGAAAAATGACTTGTACCTACAAACAAAATCCGTCACTATAAATCAATAATCTATAGGTAAAAGTATAATTGACCTTTACATACGGACACTTTCTCCATCAACTTTGAGGGATCATATTATGACAATTATTAGTCTGTATGTATAAATTTTACTTACAAATATATCCTTACTTATGATTATATTTGTCTATCACTATAAGTAATACTTACAATTTATTCTAAGCGTAGGTAAAAATCATTGACGTATACCTACAACCTCTAACTGTAGGTATAAGTCATATATGTATACCTACAATATTCAACTGCCACGTAAAAGTCATATAATAATGAAAATTAAACTAAATATATTTTATTTTCTTATTATTAAATTTTATAAAAAACAATATAATTGAAGGAAGGATTATTAAATATTGAATAATATACCAAACTTTATGATCTTAATATTTTGAACCAAGCCAATTAAGTTCATAATCTAGGAATGTACAAGATAATATCTAAATACCAATAATTAAAAGTGATAACAAGCTATCACAATTGAAAGAAAAATTATTAAAAAAACTGTCCCATTCAACAACTCAATGTCAAATTACACTTTGTCTAATACAATTCCAATAACCAACTTGTAAATTCTCATGAATATTCCTTCGGGGTAAGGAAATTCCATTGTTCCTACAATAAATCAAATACCTGTTAGTAGCTTAGAAGAAATAAAAAAAAACAACTCATAATATAATTTCTGCTACAACAACTTAGTTGATCAATAAATAGCTATTTTTGGGAGTAGGGGTGAAGATGACAAATATGTATGAGATTGACGAACAGAGGAAAAAAGCATTTCATTAATTGAAAGAGAATTACAGAAGAAAGAGAAAAGTTATTTATAGCTTCCATATGGTATGAATCCTATTTTGTCTTGTATTGAAGTTCGAGAATTTCCCATTCTCCAAAATACTGACCCAAAGATATTTGCTAACGCAATTGACATCCTTGCCCGAACTTTGTTTATTGGTGCAGCACGGGAAGCCTAGTCAGCCAGACAATCACCAATCCAATGAATGAGAAATAAGTTATCACTATTTCCACTATAATTAGTAAAATATGAGAGACATAGAAAACTAGTTTAAGTTTTAAAAATGACATAAACAAATTAAATAAGATACTGGGAATAAATTAACGTGTAATTAGAAAATTCTGATTAACTTCGTGTACCATCTTGATAGTGAGGTTAATACTTATAACATCCATACAAATTACTAAAATTTGTCGGTTACTAGGCCGACTCTAATAAATTGGAAATATGACTAGACTAATAATATATTAAATAACTTTTTAAAAAAATGCTAATATAATGAGATATTAACTTCAATAATAATGAAGACAATAATAATAATGATAATTAAGAGTAATTGTATAGATGGTGACAACTTTTTTATTTTAACATCATAATATAATAATATGATATAATGTTTATTCATAATTTATTTCATCTCTTTTCATTTGTAAGTGTAGACAAAATGGATCAAGTCATGATAAATTTATGTCAGGTGTATTTAAAATGCTTTTTTACTTATTATAAGTAATTATGTGAGGTAGGACAACATGTGGTGCTCCCCAACGTTATGGTGGGATATTCCTACCTAAGAATATCACAGGAAGCTTTTACTTTGGCACTGCTGGCAGTTCTCAACAATATGATCCTATTTCCACTAGTAACCTATTAATAATTTCAAACAATTTTTAATAAAATTTTGGGAGTAAAACATAATGCTGTTATCACTAGTCTTTTATAGGATCAGCTAAGAATATTTTGGTCCCTCCATCTCCATTTGAGTAACGGAGAATATCAAAAATCATTATATCCAGTGGTTTGTTGTTGAAGGGATCATCTAAGAGAATGGCTAAATATCTGAGCTAATGGAGCAAAATAAAAATATCTATCACTAGGATTAGATCTCACCAATTGCCTATAATAATATGTACCATGTTTATTTAGGCAAGCTTGGATGTTTACGACTAATAAGATTAGAAACCACATGCATTGCTGTTATGTGAATTTCAATAAATAAATAAAAACTATAAAATTAACAATTTCCATGCATTGCTGTTATGCGAATTTCAATAAATAAAAAAACTATAAAATTAACAATTTCCATGCTTCATACAGTTTTGACACAATTCTCTTGTTAAAAATTGAAAATTAAAAATACAAGCATTTTATGAAAAGCATCAAAATTATAGCATACCTGTTTGAGCCACATTGCACTTTCCAAGTAAATGTCCAATTTCCCCACAAAGAAGCAAACTTCCTCATCCCTGGAAAGACATTTCAGCCTCTGGCATTGTTGGAATCTGTGACTCGACTGTCGGCATGCCTGGCATTCTAATCTTGTCACATTGGTTTTTATTTTAGAGAATTGTCACATTGGTTTTTAGATTTTACCTAATTCTTGATGACAGGTTCTCCAAATTGAAATTCACTACGCAAAGGAAGACCATGCACTTTCAGAGTTGAGATAATTAAATTAGGAGAAATTATTTGAAATGAAGTAAAAATTGGAAAGCTGAGAAAGCAAAAAAACTTACCATATTTCCATGAATGCTCCTATTGCAAAAATTGTACATTTCGATTTTTCATGAATTCGTGAAAGTAATTTTTTAATCCCCAATCAGAATTTGATTATTGTTATTCATTGTAGTGAGGAACACGGGCAATTGCCAGCAAATCTGCCAGCTTCTTGGTGGAAAAATTGCTTACATCTATAGCCCGAGCCTTGCCGGAGTCATAGAGTGCTTCCATTGCCTTCCATGTGTTAGGTATGTTTGGTTGCACAAGATTTTCAGGATTAAAGCCAACTGATCCTTTCTTCATTGGAGCCGACCAGTGGATCTGAAAAGGCAGGTTGATCAGTTTACAACTGAGTATGTCATAAAATTGTGTTCCAGTTTCTATCAGACTCTCTAGACAAGAGACATTGGGTGGTGGAAAAGTCTTGAGACACATGGTTTAACAAATAGTTCCATATTATAGTGTATGAATAATTTTGAAAAGCATTATGAATATAGTATTTTCAAAAACCATTATGCATTCTACAATTAACCAAGCAATGACTACGACTGATTCTCCAACAATAAAAGTTCATAGTATAATTAGCTTTTTACTTTCCTGGTTAAGAAAACAACATCAGAAGGCTGTTTGCTACAAAGACGGAAACTGAAACTATATATGCGTGTGCAAAGATGGAAACTGAAACTAGTTGTTTGCTACGAAAGATAGAAGATAAAGGTACAAATGTAAGAGGATAAGAAATCCTTGAGAACTAAAGAAATCAAGACAAAGTTAAATGAATAAAACTAGAAAACTAAGCACAAGAAACATGAAACACAACAATAGAGTTCTGCTCCAACCACGTTTGAAAATAGCAATAAACGATAAATTGAGAGATGCTAAATGACGAGAATACACAGCATATAATCAGAACACATGAAAATTAATCACATGCATTGTTATGAACATGTTATCACTTATCAATTAAGAGAATCTAATGATGTAAAGATCACACACAAAACTTACAAATGTTCAGCAATGACTTTATGATGCTTGATTATAGGCTATAAACTCATCAGTTTGAGGGTGTGTTTGGCCAAACAACTTAATTAAGTGCTTATTCAATAAGTTCCTATCGCACAATAGCTTGTTATAAATTTGGCCATAAAAATTATTGAAATAAACTAGAAAGAGCTTATTTTGATAAACTTCACCAAGAAGCTTGTAGCTCTCTTAGGAGAGCTTTTAGGAGTCATAAGTTATTTAATTTATCATGTGGAATATATCATAATACATATAATTTAATTTTTTTTTAATTGTAAGTAATACTTATAAACTTAATTAACCTATATTTTTGGATGAATAAAATGATACGAATGGAATGGCACCCTTAATCCCACTAGACAGGGCATCACTGGCATGCTGGGGAAATCAGCAAAGACCCAGTTTAAAGAATAATTCCACACTCATAAGTCATAACAGAGGTATTAGTTCTAGAACAAAAATCATCTCAAAGTTGTTTTTTCTAATCCAACTTTTTCCCATACTCTCTTTTTTTCCTTTCCATTCTCTCTTTTCCCTCTATAAGCTATATTTAAGGATAGTTATTAGATAATTTAGAATTTGAAAATGAACTGATGGACAGTACACACTGTTGGTCTAAAATTCACACAGCAGAGAAATTAAAAGACAGAAAATTTGAAAACATAACTAATAATTTACAGTAAAAAATGGCAATCATGCATAAAAACCCTTTTATGAACAAAGATCCTAAGATACAAGATACATTTTTTCTTACCAGAATATACTTGGCACATGTTGATCTTCTATTTATTAAGTAATTTAAGAAGAGTATTTCCTCTGTCAAAAAACGAAAAAGCACATTTCCATAATTGATAAGGTAAGAAATATAATTAATTTTATATCACTTTAACCCCTAAACGATGTGACCACGAACAAGAGTGCCTTTGCTAAATTCATACTGTAACTCGTAGGAGCATAAGATTGGCACGAGGACTTTTTTGTTTTTTTAAAATGTTGATAACAAGGTTTAAACCTGATGTGCAAATTATTCAAGACTATTCAAACATCAAACAAGGTTTGCAGGACGACTATGAATGCTTGAAGACAACTTAAGAATAAATATATACAAATTTAATTTAATTACAACAAAAACTACACATAAGAATGACCTGATAAATTACCAACCCCTTCCTAATTCTCTAACCCCAAAGAATGTTTTGTTTGGTTATTTTCCTAAAGGAAAGTTTCTTTCAATCTACTTTTGCCACGTCTCCAAAATGATCTATGCAGCTGTTGCTGTGAAGACTCTGTTGTACCAAATAGAATGAAGTATCATGTGGAATATATCATACTTGACAGGGTTCTTGTTGTGCCAAAGGAAATGCTGCTGCACCTTTCTCACCATCATTTGCATTTGAAGATACCTCTTTTGAGGGATGGAAAGGAGTATACTCTTTAGATTTGGAATATCCTTCTCCAAGACAAAAACAGCAAAGGATTCCCAATTCAACATCTCAAAAAATGGAGGCACAAAGTTATCCGATATAATAACTGGGACACAATTCTATTGCAAAGAAAAATTGAAAGCAAAGATAATACTAATATTCCTTTCAAAACATAAAAACCCCAAAATACCATGAGGATAATTATTAGCAATGTATGTAGCAGAAACAATATTACAATACAAAATCACAAATCAGCAGTTTGTCATTTAAATAATTTTAATCCCAAAAATATATGTATGACATTAGCAAAACAAAAACTTAAAATAGAACGTGACTCAGCAACAAAATAACATGTCACAAAACACTTTTCCGCTTACAAGGAATCAAAATTTAAGCTTTCACCAGCTTATGACTCACCTAGTCACTCACACTCAACTCGCTCGAGTCACGCAGCTCTCTCATCGCCCCAAGCCCTTGTCCTTCAAAACCTGAAGAAAAACCAGCAAAGGCATGTGCGAAGAAAAAGAAAAAATTCAAAATCCACAACCAGAAATGAGGTGATTCAATTAATTTTTCCATAAGACTCACCGAACCCCACATTTGAGTTAAGAAACTCGAAACCAAACGCAAAATTGGAATATTCCGTGCAATTTTCCCTTTGATCTAGCGATGCGCGATGAGGAATCTGATGAAGTAGAAAAGCCCTCGCAAAGAGAAAATCAATGAAAGGAAGTTTAAAATTGAAACGAAGTTAAAAGAAATCAAGAGAGAAGGAAGAGGAAGCTTACCAATCAAAGAGAAACTGCATTGCGAATGGAAGCTACGAGAGAGGGATCTAGTGCTTGTGGAGTGGTTGATGAAGAGAAGAGGATGATGAACAGCTGAGTTGTGAAATGCATTGACATTAAGAAAACAAATGTATCTGAGAAAAAGAAATGGAAACCCTAGATTTGAGGGAAAAACAGTGAGACAAACCGTGTTTTTGTTTTACAAGACGTTGTGTTGTTAAGTATCTGAGGGACTTTTTAAAATAATTATTTTAATGTGTGAAGCTTTCGGTAGGTACAAGGTTTATGAGATTTTACCACATTGTGTATTTGTAGGTAAAACCTTTTAAAATTTTATTTATATTAAGTGACTGTAGGTATAAGTTTTACAGGATTTTATTTACACCTTTTAAGTTTTTTGAAAGTGTTTTACCTACACTAAATAATAATAGGTATAAATCTTTAAATTTTACCTACATTAAATAGTTGTAAGTAAAAATATTTTTTACTTTTACCTATGGTAATTTATGTTTGTAGGAAAAATTATTGGTAGGTTTAGATCATTTTTTTTGTAATGAATCCATTCATTTAGTGAAATAGTCATTTTTTTTATAGTGAATCCATTTAGTGAGATAGTCTATCATGATCAATAAGAACTTATTTATTCTTAGGCTTTTGACAATGGCCCCAATATGTCTATCTCTCACATGGTGAAGGGCTAAGGGGAGCTCTAGAGATTGTCAGGAGGGATGCGTGGAACATCAGTGAATTCTTGGCTATGTCTGTACCTCCTTTTGAATTTGAGGAGGATCCCATGATAAACCTTGCTTAGCAAAACGGTCAATAACTGAGTTGAATATGTCCAAGGTAAACTTTGTGCAATTGAGCTGAAAAGTAAACATCTAGAAGATGCTTTTTTTTAAGAAGAAAAAAAACAAAATAGTTAAGAGACCATTATTTTTTACAAATATACTATTTGAATGTTGTATTATAGTTACTTATCTGGACTATTCGTTTTTTTAAAATAAAAAAAAATACTAAAAGGACTGAACCTTCCACATCATCCTATAAAGAAAAGCACGGGAAAAACATATGTTTGGTTAATTTAATAATTGAATAATCAACTTTAAAAAATGTTAATAATTGCTAGAAATCTCATGCATGACGGGGTCCAGAGTAAGAGCTGGTTAATAATGCCTCTTTGCCACGTTCCGTTGGTGACCATTGATAGTTGGTCATACACGCGCTACAATAAAACAAAGAGTAAATAAGATTTAAATATATTTTTTTTAATATTTTGACCTTTTTTAATTTTGAAAAAATATGTTATTTTTTAAAATTATGTTTGTTTTGTTTTTCCTTTTTAACTTTAAAGTGATTTACATAGTATTTTTTATTGTTTCAATCTACACCGGTTTAAAAATGAAAAATATAACAAATATAATTTATAAGAAATATATATATATATATATATAATTTATAAGAAAAAAAAAATATATATATATATATATTAAATTATAAGAATCGAAAAGATATTTAAGTCTGATGATAATATCAACATATGAATTGAACAAAGTAAATAAAATAAAGAGTCAAATATTTTTTTCTCATATTAATAAAGGATTATGCAACAAGGTTTCCTCTAGAAGGAAAAAAAAAAGGTAAAAGGTTCTAAAACTTAATGAAATTTTTTTTACAGAATACACATTTGTATATAATTATAAAATTATAATACATAAAAATTAAAGTATTTAAGTAAATTTAATCAATACCCCCATCATAAAGTTCCTAATATATTTATCATTATCCACTTAATTAATATTACACAATCCATAAACCAATTTAGGGAATAACAGAAAAAAAA
>CM023941.1:28771744-28799313 GCA_013407115.1 Glycine latifolia
AACAACAGTTCACCAACACTGTTATCCTCTATCAACAACTTGATTATGGCTTCCTTGTCTTCATCTCTACCATGTATAGTAAATCCATCTTCCAGAGATGTTGGCTGAGCCTTACAGGGCTCCTCCTTCTCCTCTGGAATCTGTTTCAAATTAAGATTCTTTGTTTGTCCTAAAATATCATCTAATCTGTCAACTATGTCTTTCAACTTATTAACATTAACCATCTTCTTCAAGTTAAAAAGGCGAGAAAAGGACTTGCTTACCTCCTTCTGAGTTGCAGCATTAGTAGAAACTTCATCCAGCAAGTCGTCAACCTCGTAGACCACATCTTTGTGAACATCGAGCCATTCTTTGACATTGAAGTCTGTGATTTGTCTCTTCTCAGCATCATCAAGCACAGCTCTAACCACGATCAGCTTGTTCTTCACCTTTTGAAACAACTTGTCAGCCTTTTTTCCACGGAGCAAGTTGACAATGTGAGGGGAAGCCAGCTTGTGAAAAACAACATCAAGGAAAGCAGAGAGGAGAGCGCCACCAACCACAGCTAATGCCATGATTCAAGAACAGTGATGATCAGAGTTGAAACACAAAGGAAAGGAATTGATATAGTTAAAGATGACTATCAATGCTAGAAGCATAGAGCCTTGCCATCTATATTCTCTAGGTCCATGCTGATAGACGGCTATTGAAGAGGAATCCTAGCAATTTGTGAGAACGGAGTTTAGAATAATACAATCCTAACTAAATAAATTATCTCGATATTTGGTTTAAGGAAAAATATTTTGATTATTAGTGACAAATTATAGGACAAAGCTATGATATAGATTAGAAAGAAGTGTATAGTTCATAGACTCTAAGTCAACAGTCTAACGTGAAGGAAAAAATATATATGTCCAACAATTTTCAAAATATAAATTGAGCCCCACAAATTTGTAGATAAAACAAAGTGAAGGAAAATGAGACTTTCTGTAGACAAAAAAAAATTAGTAACGGTGTTTATGATGTGTTCATCCCACTAACTCGATCTAGTTTGAAAATTTATATATTTACAGGTTCGAGTTTAAAAAATTAGATTCAATGCATTTAAAAAAAAGTGAGTTATAATTTAGGTTGTTTTAACTTGGTTCAATATTATTATTTTTTGTTTCTTATTGGTATTTTTCTTTGGATGCCATCATGATCAAATATTAAATATCAACATCTCTTCCCATAAAAATCCAAACTGTATTTAACATATTGTGAGGACTAGCCTCATCCGCTTCAATTAATCCCTCTCAATGGGTTCAACATCATATGTTATCTTAGAAACTAAAACGTGTCATTTTTTAATAATCATGTATTAAAAACACAACTATTTAACTTACTGTACAATATTTCGTCTAGCATGATGTTATATTTATAAAATATTTATTCATTGTAGTTTGTATATTTTTTTAGTTCTATAAATTAATTTTACATGATATTAATATAAATATATTATGCCAACAGTTGGGTTGACCCAGCCTTGTCTTAATGTCTTATGTATTGTCAAATCTTAATCAGGTTGGATTGGATATAAAAATAACACGACATTTTAGAGCAGGTAAGAACACTGATAAACCCTTTCAAGTTTTAACTCATCCCATGAACACTAAAGATTAGCAAATGCAGTGGAACGAAGCAAAAAATGGCGAAAAAACATGCCAGGAAAAGATTGGGTTTCTGAGAAAAAGGTGTAATCAAACCTTGTATTGGGATAAAATATTTTTGTTCGTGTTCTGTCTTCTATCTCTAGTACTTGAGTTGAGTTTGTTCTTGTGTAGCTGTGACCGGGATTTAATTTGGATTCAATGACTGTGTAGGGAAAGTCAATCATGACTTTTCATTATTTTGGACCATTATATTAATTTGATGGTTTAGATTTTGTCACTTATTTTAAAAATATATTTTTTAGTTTAATTATTAATTTAGTTTTTCTATATTTTATATCGTAAAATTAAAAAAATTATTATTAAAAATGTGAATTAATTGATACAAAACCATTTTAGTTTAATCAATAGTTTCAAGTATCGCTCAATTATTGTCATTGTGGAAAAAATTTAATGACAGTGTAAAATTATAGAAAGATTGATGACAGATTAATTAATTACTCGATATTCTTTCAATTTCATATAACAATCATTTCCCTTGCGTACTTTATATCAAATACAAATAATCTTCCATGAGCTTTAGAAATGTTATGATGAAATTCATAAGAGTTTAATGTATATATATTAACAATGTCAAATAATTTTACACCATTATTTAATTATAAATCATCTTTTAAATTATTTTAAGATAATTATTTTAAAAATCAAGAAACATCATGATAAATTATGATTAAATGAATGTGTAAGTGTATATATAACCTTTTTTTCCCATTAAATAGTATTGTTTTACCATCTCCAATTCCACCGAAATCTCCAATTTTTTATCCATGACGATAAGGAGCTACAAAAATCTAATACCTTTATTCATGTTTCAAAAATACATCATTTTTATTGTAAAGGAAAATTCTTGTAGTTTAAGAACTACCACAAAATGTGATGATTTTATTTATATAGACGGTTGGTATGTTTCATCGGAAATAATACTGCTCTACCTAGGTAAATCTATTATGAGCAATAAAATTCTCCCTTAAGACCACTAGCTAGTTAAACTAAAATTACTTTGTATTGGTGATAAATCCAGATTTGACTATATTTTGATGTAAGTTTTGATGCCATAATTATGTATTTTGATATATTTTATTTGACAATATTCATCATTTGGTGTAAGTTTGTGAAAGACAGATGCTTAAAAGGCTTCATGTGAAAAAAAGTTAAAAATCATAAATTTTATGAGCTATCAAAAGATCATGATCATGCTAATTTTGTAGGTACGATAATTTTGTACATCCTTGATGTGTCACTTGTCACTTAAAGATTACAAGGATCACTTGTTAGATTTAAATCATAATTGATAAGATTAAGATATAATATTTTTTAATTAATTAAAGAAAAGATAGAATGAGGACTTCTACAAAATATTATAAATAAGGAACATAAGACTTTTCTTTTGCTATCTTTTGTTCTATTTAAGTTCTTGAGAGTTCTAAGTGAGCTCAAAGATCAGAATTGGGATTTTTTGGGATTGTAGCAATACTATGTTTTTCAGGCAATTAAATATCTTTTTTATTCTTTATTGTTAATTTAGAATTGATGACTCTGAATCTTATTCTATTGCATGATAGTGACCATCTGTGTGTAATTGATTGACATAGGAAGATATTGCTTTTACGTAACTTGCATGTCAAATTGGTTATGAGGAATTCCGATAGATTAATTAATTGATCACCCTTGTTTTGAACTTAATTCTTTGACCTAATACGATATCTCTATGATCAATTGAGTATTGATTAGGGCAAGGAACGTTTTAAACCATGACCAAAGGTTAATAATTAAATTTGAAAATACCAGTAATTGACAACATTTGGGATTTTCTTAGAATTAGAATTAGGAGAACATGAGGTAAGTGTGAAATCACAATCCTAGTCTGCTTATTATAATTTTTTTCCCATCAACTCTTCTATTTTTTGTTCTTATTTACTAAATTGAGCAATTGACCACAACTATCTTTCATTTAATTTAACCTTAATTGCTTGGTTTTACAAAATTAATTGTTTGGGGATACAACTGATCTTTTAGGTTCGATATCCAAATTCTTAGTCCACCATTACAATTATATAGGGTACATTTTCCCTAATGCGAACATATTTTTAGGCATCAACCAGTTAATCTACATTAGTAGTTTTTATGTTTTAAAGTGTAAAAGAATATAAAACAAAACTAATAATTAAATTAAATATATATTTTAAAACAAATGGCAAAATATGAACCACCAAATTATCTATTTTCCATCCTCAAAGTCATTGAATCCAAATTTCTGTCGAGCTTAATTTTTTCATCCACAGAAATTGAAGACAATATCAAAGAGTTTAGAATAATTTAAACAGTCTGTTCAATCAATTGAATTAAACTCCTTAACATTGTAAGCTTATTTTGAAATAAATTGGGTACTTGAGTTGTTTCAATTCTAATTTTGATTAAAGTAAATTACACAAATCTCTTCATGATATTTTGTAAAACTACACAAACCTTTTCTATTTTTTTAACATTTGCACTAACCTTCCTAGCTTCAAGGGAGCCTTGAATCTGTTTATTCTTCAGAAGGGTTTTTTTAACTCCACAAAAGGTCGTGTTCTTTTTTTTCCAGTGAAGTCCTAATATTGTATCATACATGTTAAAGCAATAATCCAAGCCATGAATTTCGTTCACTAAGAATCATTATGCATTAATAAAATCCATAAGATAAAGTCACTGTTCAACCATGAAGTTAAAGATGACTATCAATGCTAGAAGCATAGAGCTTTGCCATCTCTAATCTCTAGGCCCATGCTGGTAGATGGCTATTGAAGAGGAATCCTAGTAGTAATTTGTGAGAACCGAGGTTAGAATAGTACAATCCTAACTAAATAAATTATCTCGATATTTGGTTTGAGAGAAAGATATTTTTACTAGTAATGGCAAATTACAGGACAAAACTATGATATAGAATAGAAAGAAGCATATAGTTTATAGACTCTACAGTCCACAGTCTAACGTTCAATTGAAAACAAAAAGATATAGAATATGATGATATAGAATAGAAAGAAGCATATAGTTTATAGACTCTACAATCCACAGTCTAACGTTCAATTGAAAATGAAAAGATATAGAATATGGTATTAATGATGATGAACCAAAGAGAATAAATAGGAAGGGACAGGTGGAGAACAACCAACTCATTTGCATAAAAGAAAGCAAATCCTGCAAAATTGATGGAAATGAAAGCAAATGTGCAACCAGATGCATGAAGAATCTTACCTCATTCACGCAAATGAGTTGGTTGTTCCCCACTCGGTATCTTTCTTTTCATTTTCAACTGAACGTTAGACTGTGGACTAGTCTATAAACTATACGCTAGCTTTGTATTCTATATCATAGCTTTGTCCTATTATTTGTCATGCCATTACTAATAAAAATATTTTTTCCTTAAACCAAATATCGAGATAATTTATTTGGTTAGGATAATCTATCAGCATGGGCCTAGAGAATTACTCTCATATTCTTAATCTACGGATGCACTTGATTAACAATCTTCCCAAGAGCAGCGGCAATCTCAACTTTAATTTCTTTATGCATAGAAATCTTCTATGTTACAATTCAAGTAATTAAAAGAATAAAACTAACTTAAATTATAGAAGAAAAGGGTAAATTTAAGAGAGAGAAATTACAAAAGAATTAATTTAGAATATAAATAATTAGAATTCAAAATAAAAATTGATATTAAAAATTTAAAAGTAATTAGAGTTGACATTTTTAAAAAATTCTTTAAAAAGACTAATAATAATAATTGTCAAGTAAGAAGAAGTGAATGTGTTCCTCTTGTGCATATGGAAGCCGTAGAACGTGGAGACTTTTCGTGTGCTTCTTGTCAGGTGTTGCTTATCAGTTTAATCATTAATGGAATGATGAATTAACTAACTGACGCGTATTTTTTGTTCCAGTCAATCCTAGAATAGCATATTCGTGCATGTTTAGTTTTTTCACGTAAAATAAAAAAAAAATACTTTTGAGAGAAATGTAACTTTTTTTAAAAGATCATAACCTTTATATTTTGTTTTTTATTTTATTTTTATTCGTTAAATTTGCATTGAAATAGGTATAATATTTCTAATTTCAGTCCAAATAAACACGAATTTTTCTTTGATCATGTCGAAATTTCTGTGAACAATAGTTCTTTTATATAATCTATTTGATGAATTTCCTATTGCAGTAGTAAATAACGTTGATTATTCATGTCACAGGGAAGCTAAATAGAACAGCTTCTGATTTTTCAAGTTTTTGATCCACATCTTTGGGTATTGATGTAGATCATATCCAGATACATGCTTTGCATAGTAGTAGTAGTATTTATTGGCAAGAGAGATGAATTATATGGTTACTCACAAAAAATATGAAGTACTAATTATTTGCGTAATAAGTACGGCTACTATAGTATTTCCGATCTAGCTCAACTCAATTCAGATGTCTTGTTGCGTGGAGTACTTGGCATTGAA
Source organism: Glycine latifolia (assembly GCA_013407115.1). Taxonomy (NCBI): domain Eukaryota; kingdom Viridiplantae; phylum Streptophyta; class Magnoliopsida; order Fabales; family Fabaceae; genus Glycine; species Glycine latifolia. The sequence goes on from CM023941.1 coordinate 28,777,902, forward strand.
CTTGTCCTTCAACAATTAACCTAACCCTTGGGCCTTGGCTATTTAAACCTTATTTCTAGAAGATTGGAACGTTGTGTTGGAGCATACTTTGCGGGAGGCCAATTCATTGGAACAATGAGGGAATTTTATTCGATTTGATTATTTGGGACGCCACTCCCCACCAGCTTTATTTATTGCCCCTTTGGATTTTCTTGCATTGACTCTCCTAAACGTGTGTACGATAAAAGCTAGCTAATTAACTTCTGCCTCAAAAGTTACAATTGACGCATATCTATAAACTTTGTCTTTTCAAACACGCATTTATCTCATAGCATGGAAATTGTTTCGTACTTTATATTTAGTAGAGATAGATGAAAGGCTTAAAAATTAGGGTTGGTAAAATGGGTCTGACTCAGCGGGTCAACTCGTTTAGTCTATGAAAAAAAAGTGGACTGGGTTGATCATGTCAACCCATTGAACTAAAATGGACCGGGTCCATAAAAACACGGGCCAAAATTGGGCTTGGACCGAGCCAGTCCACTGGGCCAACAGCCCAACAATAAGAAATAATAAAATATTCAATAGAAAATTAGATATTTACAAAGTGTGAAAATGAGTGGCTGAGAAAGGCCGAGAAGAAGTCAAGTGAGGCGGGGGAAGTGGACGAAGCAGACGAGGGGGGAGTGGAACTTGAGGCAGCGAAGAGCAGTGTAGGACTTGACGTCGAAGACCTGGACGAAGTCGAAGTCGGCTAGGAGGCGAGCATCGAAGCGGAAGAAGGAGCAAGTGATGGGGTTGGAGAAGGAAGAGATGGTGGCGACGGAGGAGAGCATTTCGTAACTGAAGAGAGTGAGGGACGCAGAGTGTGCAGTGGCGAAGGAGTGAGGGGGTGTCGAAGAGAACGTGATGGAAGGAACGGATATGAGACCAGGTCATTAATGCCACCAGGACATTGGCAATCATCAATCATTATGCATGCAGCTTGTTCATTGTTAGTTCTAATTTTCCAATTATCCTTTATTTCATTAATTTTTTTTCTTTTTGCAGGTTTAACAAATTTGACAGGTTTGCACTAGATTTTATCATTTTCCTTTTGGTATATTTAAATGGGCATTACATTGTTCAAAATTTATACACATTTGTTATACTTTTTCAATGTTTTCTTAATCTGTGCTTGGGATATATGACATGAGGCATTAAGGCTTTATACCTTGATGCCATTTTCAGCTAAATGACATACTTTGATGATTCAAATCCTCCTATATTGTGAGACAGTAAAAATTGGGATGGAATAGAGTCATATGACACTTGGCATAAACTAGAATATTTGAATTAGATGAAAGTCATCATGGGAATTTAAGCCAGCATTTAGCCTTGACATTGTGTTTAGAATGTACATATACATGATGCGATGCTTGGTCTGGTGGTTTTAATTCAGTTTTGCTTATAACCTTGTAAATTTTCAACATGAACATGTTTAGTAAAAAAATTGACAAGGAATACTTATTTTCAACATTTAGTAAAAATTTTCAACATTTACTCCCAATTTTAATTCAGAGTTTAGTAAAAATTAACTTTTTTTTAGATGGGCTAGTCAGTTGGCCCACCAACCCACCTTAAAGTGGAGCGGGTTAGCATTTCCAGCCCACTTTACAAAAGTGAATCAGCTTGGTCTGGTCCGTGTTTTTGGTGGACTAGGGTCAGCGTGGTCCGTTTTTGGTGGGCTGGCCACTTTGCCAACCCTATTAAAAATGTGAGGAACAAAAAATGATGAAAATAGATTAAATAAAGTTCAAAAAAAATCTTTCTAATTATAAGAATATTTTAATTAATTTATGTTTTTTTTAAGAAAAGTAATTAATTTAATTAATTACATTAAATTTGTTAATTAATTGTATTATTATTTTAAAAAAATCATGTTTCTATTTACTTAATTATTTTTCATTAATGTTTAGAAAAAATAATTAAGTAAGAGTATGTAAAGAAAAAAATAATTAATAATCTAAAAATTAAAAAAGAATCTTATAAAAGAGAATAAATAAATTTCTAAAAATAATTTTATAATTAAAGATAAAAAGAATAGAAAGTAAGATGGTTTATTCGAGGGGGATTTTTAGGGTGAACCATTGCAGCAAATGGTCCACGTGCACCGGTAAAAGAAACGCCATTATAGATAAATATTAGTATATTGAGTTTTCTTTAATAATTTGTAAAGACATTTAAACCCCCTTCATAATATTCATCCGCATTTTTTACGGAATTGGTTAGATATCATCTTTTGCCTTGGTCGCATAATATCTTTATCGTCTTTTGCAACGGCCTCTGCGTCACCCACATCGACACCGCAGATATTGTTCATGTTTCTGGTTGGCAAGGTTAACAAAACCCTCGTCAACACAACTGTCAACACAAACACCTTCTGCACCACAATTGCTGTTTGGGTTAAAATGGTCTATTCAAAATATAGTTTATTTTAATATATTTTTAACGAAGCAAGTATTCAGTTAGTACCTTTCAATTTGTACCATCTAATTATTTTATGTTATATTTAATGATAAAAAATAATATAAAATTGACTTTTGACTAATAAAAGAAATAGTGGTTCACATGTAAACCATCTTGTTTGAGCTAAAATTGAGTGTAAAAGAGAAAAAAAATTTTGAATTAAATAATTTGATAAGTATGAAAAGAAAAAAAATATTAAATAACAATATATTATTATTATTATTATATTATAATTTTTATTTATTATTATTATTGTTTTAGTTTATTGTTGTTGTTAAGGATGAGAGATCAAAAAAGAAAAAAAGAGGGGTATATAAAAATAAAGGGGAGAAGAGAGGGATAACTGATTGCATAATTTGTTATGCGTATGCTGTAAGTGTGAGAATCTATTTTCTCTTCTGTTATGCGTATTGTCATCCTTCTCTCAATTTTCACATCTTTTCTTCTAAATTTTTTATTAAAGTTGAAGAACCTGGATTCCACATATTTTCAAAACTTTTAGTTGCCTTTCACACATCCCAAACATCCTTACCCAACCAATTTCAGCTCTTTTCAGCTTAAATCACTTTTAGCTATATTTCATCCCTTTAAACCAAACACGTTGTAAGTCTAAGGATATATTTGGCAGAGATGGGTGAAAATGAATGAAGGTGTGAGTAATGAAAAGAAATGGAAAGAGGTAAAAAAGAGTGAAAGGTAAGATTATTTGATTGAAATGAAAGAGAGGGTAAAATAGTTGAAAATTTTGAATTAAAGTTGATATGTAAAAATATGAAGGAAAAAAAAAACTTAAAAACAGAGATTAAGCAAATGTTAATTTTACGCCAAAAATAAAATAAATTTATGCAACTATGTGAGATCAAATTTTATTTTATTTTTTTACAAATTAAAGGCACATAATTGATTCTGCAATTTGCATAACTAATAAGTGCCCTATTTTAGTAAAATCAGACTTACAATGATGACACTTATATTTTGATTTCAGTAAAATTGTTTATAAACTTACCCTAAAACGTAGTTGATTTGTATTTAGTACTTATATAAATGTTGTTTTTCACATTTAGGAAGATTATTCCAATCATATTTTGTATTTTGATAGGTTCAGATGGTATCCGAAGCATCCAAGAAAACAAAGCAAGTGAAAGGGACATAAGAATCAAATTTGGGAGGTGTCAGAAGCAAAATAGCCCAGAACTCATCCAGGCCCACTTATTGATGCTTTAACTCGCCCAGGCGAGTGACTCATGTGTATTTTGGTCGCTTGGGCGAGTGGAGGTTATAGCAAGAAGCAATAAATTCGCCCAAGCGAGTTTAACAAGGTAAAATTGGTCGCCTGGGCTAGTGAACACAAGCAGCACCCCAAAATCTATAAATAGCCATGCAGGGGTGAAAAAGAGGCATCCCTTGAAAGCCACCTTGAGTGGAAACACGAATTAGCTAGCCTTAGGTGCTTAGAGAGAGTGAGAGAAAGTGAGAAATTGATGAGGAAACCCTGCCGGAGTGATTCGAAGATCGCCTCTTCATCATATATTCAGTTGATCTTGTGCTCTTCACAATGATTGACTAACTTCTCTAAAGATTGGATATAATCTTCTACCCTTAAGTATCTCTTTTAATATTTATTTATGCATAAGTCTTTTCTATTTATTATTGGTAATTTCATTTTGTTCTTAATGCTTGATTCTACTTGATCACTAGTTTCATGAAATTGGATTCTAAGTTTAACTTGAAAGTACTCTTAGAATTTGAACTGAATGATTTTACTCTTTACGTTATGTTGCTAGAGATAGAGCATAACGTTTAGATTGTAAATATCACACGATTATGATTGTAATGCTAGGTTATTTACTTCGTATGCGAAGGATCGATATTCGGTAAATATCCTTAGAATTCTCGATTGCGAGGGATCGATTCGGGGTGAATTAATGTGTGCATCAATAATAATAATAAATGATTTATACGTGGTAATATTAATTGGATACTGAGGGTATGAATAATGAAACACAATCCTACGTCCTCTTCAATTAATTTCATTTTATTAGTTTCCATACTTTTAAGTTATTTTTCGTTATTTCCGTAAAACCATCAAAACTGCGACCATACTCATTGTACATAACTATTAAACTGTTAAGTTTTATTTGGAAAAACTGAGTAGCTCAAGTCTCTATGGAGACGAACTTTTATAAATTTTGTAACTTACAACGACAATTGGTACACTTGCCAAGAGTCTAACAAGTTTCTGGCGCCGTTGCCGGGGACTTGAGTCACTTACTCAGTTCTTTTAGATTTAATTTTTCAGTTTAGTAGGACTTTTTTATTTACTTTCGTTATTTGCTTTATTTTGGTTTTGTATAAATTCTCTCTTGTTATATTTTATTTTCATTAACCTCGGTACTTACGAGTTATTGCAAGTTTGTTATTTTTCCTTTTTGAGGTAAATTTCTTGCAGATAAATTGTTATTTAAATTCAGAAATTACCAAGATCATAAAAGAAGAACATAAAGGAAAAGAAACAAACAACTAAAAATCCACCGAGTGAATCTTCTTCTATTTTTATTCTCCTTTACCAGTAAAGACACCTGTAATTTATATTATGGCTAATAAAGGAGGTGGAAGAAGAAAATAGACCACTAAGGAGGACTCTTGGTGACTATGCTTATCAACAAGGACCAAAGCATTACAATAGCATAGTCATCCCTCCTTTCAGCAACAAAGTTGTGGAGTTGAAGCCAGCATTGCTCAGTCTTATTGGCTCACATCCCTTTGCAGGGATGGACTATGAAGATGCATACACCCATTTGTCTACCTTCATGGAATTATGCAGTACCATAAGAGCTTCAGATGAAGATGCTGAAGTTGTCTACCTCAGAGCTTTTCCATTTTCTTTAACAAGTAAGGCAAAGACTTGGCTTCAATCCCAACCAAACAAAAGTCTGAGAATGTGGGAAGAAGTGGAGGAAAAATTCATTGCTAGATTCTTTCCTCCATCTAGATTCATAAGCACAAAATCAGCAATTGCTACTTTTTCCCAATGGTTTAATGAACCTCTCTGTGAAACATGAGAGAAATTTAAATCCTTACTTCAAAAATGCCCAAACCATAATTTTGATGATGCTGTACAACTACATATTTTCTACAGTGGTTTGAGACCTCACACAAAGATGATTCTTGATGCCTCAGCTGGAGGTACGATGATGTCAAAGAGCCCAGAGGAAGTAATAGTAATCATTGATTCCATAGCAGCCAGTGATTACCAGTCTCACCATGATAGATCTCTGATTCAAAGAAAAGGTATAATGGAGCTGGATACTCAGAATGAAATTCTAGCTCAAAATAAATTCTTGACTCAACAATTAGAGGCCTTGACCAAACAGATAGGCCAACTTCCTCAACAATTTCAGCAAGCACCTGATGAATGCCAACAAGAAGAGGAGGTTTATTATTTGCAAAATTATACCAGACCTCAACAGAACTTCCAAGGAAATTACCAAGGCTACATAGGTGGTCCAGGTTCAAATCAGCCTTATGGCTGGAGGCTACAAAATGATAATGCATATTATGGTCCCACTAACTCTTCTTTTGCAAGTCCCTCTAACAACTCTTATGCAGGTTCTTCAAATATGAGCCCACCACAACAACAACAAGAAGCTCAGCCTGATAGAATATAAAAAATGGAAGATACTCTAACTCAGTTTATGTAGATGCCCATTACAAATCAAAAGAACACTGAGGTTTCCATTAAGAATCTTGAAGTTTAGGTTGGACAACTTGCAAAACAACTGTCTGAACAAAGAAGTTGACCTTTTTTTAGCAAACACGCAGATTAATCCTAATGAACCAAGGGAGTGTTTTAGAGTAGATGTCTTGGATAAAGTAATTTCTTATTCCAAGAGGTCAATTCAAAGAAAAGATTGTTCAGAGAAAACATTGACTGAAGCATTTGAGGAGATGAATGAATGTGAAGAAAATGAAAAATCAGATTGTCTCCAACAACTAGATGCTTTCAAGGAAATTCTTTACCAGCAATCTCTCTTTGAGGAATTGTTAGAGGAAGAAAAGAATCAAGAATCACAAATAAAGGAGGTAAATGCAGTACCTCAACATTTGAATTATGTTTTTCTTGCAGGTGATTCAAAGACACCAGTTACCAATGATTTAAATCTTTCTGAAAAAGAAAAGAAACTGGTAAAAATTATGAAGGAAAACATAGAAGCCATTGGCTCTCCATTATTGTCCAATTGCTGGAAGCTTGAACCATAACAAAGGTGTCTAGCTAATAAGACGTTAAAGAAGTGCTCCTGGGAGGCAACCCAGTGTTTTTAAGCTTTCTTTTAAAATTTGAGTCTTATGTTTTTGAATTATATTTCTTAACTTTACTTTTTAATTTTATGTCTTATGTTTTTAAAACATATCATCTGTTTTGTTAGAGCTACCATTTTCAGGGCTTGGGAACATGCCTATTCTTTTTCAAAGCAGATGACGATGAGGACATGGCAGATTTTATTGATGACTTCAAATGGAGGAGACTGAGCTCCTCAAAACCATGATCTTCAAAAATCTGTGACATAGTCTTTATGTTTCTTTACTGCTTTGTATTAAATTTAGTACTTTATTTTCTAATTACTTTTTGCTTAGATAATTACGCGCGTTTATGATTTTTATTGGTTTTATTATGCGCAACTCTGATGGAGTACACAGGATTCTCTCTTTTTAGAAGTACACATTTTTGATAAATTTTTTTTTATTACCATAGTATAAAATATGTATAAATCTTTTTGGGACTTGAAAAACAAATATTTCTGGAACACAACATGTTTTGAAAAGAATCAACAGATTTTAAAACTGCTTTTTAGATCAGAACTCAATTTATTTTTGAAAACCTTGAGAAAGAAAAACAAAGGAATGACTTTCTTAAATACCAAAAGAAGGTAGATATTTTTTTTACATGGATTTAATAATGAACAACTTTTTAAAACACTGATTTGATTTAAACATGAAAACAAGCCTTAAGCCAAGTGACTGAGTGCACCCACATAAATTGCATTGAGTGTCCTCACTGATATGATCTATAGTTGATTTTGCATTAATTTTTAATTGTCATGACATATGATGTATGGATGTGATTTAGGCCTTCTTTCTTCTTGAACATTTTTAAGCCAATGGCCAGAAAGCTATCCCAATATATGATGATTTACCACTTGCTAGATCTTTTGAGCCTAAATACTTATTGGAACACTAACCTAGGTTAAGAATTGCCTACCTTACCTTAGGTTAGGAGAGCAAAAGGGATTTGTTAGAAACTTTTATCATTTGGATGGCTAATGTGATAAAAAAATTGTTTTAAAATGTGGCTAAAGTTATTGAAAAGAAAAAAAAAAGAAAAAGAAAAAGAAAAAGAAAAACAAATTCCTTGTGTTCTAAATTCTATAGAGTATTGTAAAATCTATAAGTTTGGTGATTAAGAGATTGATATAAGAAACATTGCTAAACTTGGTTGAAAGAGAAAAGAAATGGGAAGTGATAATAGCTTATTTTATCTTTGTTTGCTCTCCTATTCTAAAGGTAACTTTGAATAATCAGAAAAACCAAGATTTCTTTCAAAGCTAGGCCCAACCCTAAAAGTCCTAATGATCCATGATAAATATTTATTTTGACTTAATGGGAAATGAACTACAAAATTGATCTATGACATATCAGTATTGGAATTGAGAAGAAACATTTACCTGTGAGAGAATTAAACATCTTTGAGAGGTTTTCCTCTATTTGAAACAATCAGGTGTTTCCTCTGATATTCTTTAGAAATGAAATGTGAATTAATCTTAATCTCATTTGGTTTTGTGAATTTCATCTTCTGTGTTTTCGATTCTCAAGGTTGACTATTTGAAAATGTGTTATGATCACTCTGGAAAGTTGATTCTTTACAAACCATGTTTTATATTAAAAAGTATTTTCTATATATTACTTATATTCCTATTTTTTGTAGTATTATTATGCTTTGCTTGAGGACAAGCAAGATTCTAGGTTAGAGGGAGTGGTAAGTACCCTATTTTAGTAAAATCAGGCTTACAATGATGACACTTATCTTTTGATTTCAGTAATATTGTTTATAAACTTGTCCTAAAACCTAGTTGATTTGTATTTAGTACTTATATAAATGTTGTTTTTCACATTTAGGAAGATTATTCCAATCATATTTTGTATTTTGATAGGTTCCGATGGTATCTGAAGCATCCAAGGAAACAAAGCAAGCGAAAGGGACATAAGAATCAAATTTGGGAGGTGTCAGAAGCAAAAATAGCCTAGAACTCGTCCAGGCCCACTTATTGATGCTTTAACTCGCCCAGGCAAGTGACTCATGTGTATTTTGGTCGCCTGGGCGAGTGGAGGTTATAGCAAGAAGCAATAAATTCGCCCAGGCGAGTTTAACAAGGCAAAATTGGTCGCCTGGGCGAGTGAACACAAGCAGCACCCCAAAATCTATAAATAGCCATGCAAGGGTGAAGGAGAGGCATCCCTTGAAAGCCACCTTGAGTGGAAACATGAATTAGCTAGCCATAGGTGCTTAGAGAGAGTGAGAGAAAGTGAGAAATTAATGAGGAAACCCTGCCGGAGTGATTCGAAGATCGCCTCTTCATTATATATTCAATTGATCTTGTGCTCTCCACAATGATCGGCTAACTTCTCTAAAGATTGGATATAATCTTCTACCCTTAAGTATCTCTTTTAATATTTATTTATGCATAAGTCTTTTCTATTTATTATTGGTAATTTCATTCTATTCTTAATGCATGATTCTACTTGATCACTAGTTTCATGAAATTGGATTCTAAGTTTAACTTGAAAGTACTCTTAGAATTTAAACTGAATGATTTTAGTCTTTACGTTACGTTGCTAGGGATAGAGCATAACGTTTAGATTGCAAATAACACACGATTATGATTGTAATGCTGGGTTATTTACTTCGTATGCAAATGATCAATATTCGGTAAATATCCTTAGAATTCTCGATTGCAAGGGATCGATTCGAGGTGAATTAATGTGTGCATCAATAATAACAAAAAATGATTTATATGTGGTAATATTAATTGGATACTGAGGGTATGAATGATGAAACCCAATCCTACGTTCTCTTCAATTAATTTCATTTTATTAGTTTTCGTACTTTTTAGTTATTTTTCGTTATTTCCGTAAAACCATCAAAACTTCGACCATACTCGTTGTGCATAACTATTAAACTATTAAGTTTTATTTGGAAAAACTGAGTAGCTCAAGTCCCTGTGGAGACGAACTTTTATAAATTTTGTAACTTACAACGACAATTGGTACGCTTGTCAAGAGTCTAACAATAACCGATTATATGCCTTAGCAAAGGCCACCAGAAAGCAAATTTGATTGTAAACTAAGACATAATTGATTATGGTATTTGTTTAACTCATTATATGTGACATGGTACCCAAATTTGAAAGTTCAAGTGAGGATTTTTGAGGGGTTTGAGGGACAATTTTGACAACCAACATTTTTGTGTATTGCACTCCCTTTTTTATTGTCTTTCACTCTCTTTCTTCTCTTTTTGAGATGAAAGTAAAAGAATGTGTCCGCACAATTCTTTTTAAACCTTTGATAAACCTTTCACGTGTAACAAACACCCTAGGCCATCTTCTTTCGTTGCTTTTAGCTTTGTATACTTTGAGTACTTTTTCACCCCTCTAAATCGAACACTACGAAAGAGAAATGACTCTTCTAGTTCTGATACCAACTAAAATAACAGATATCACACTAGAAGGGGGTTGAATAATGTGTTGGATAATATGTAAATCTTTTTTGAAATAGACAATGTTTTCACAAAAGAGTGTGAATGAGATGCTAATAAACAAGTTTATGATGGATTGTCCAACATTGTAAAATAGTTTTAATAAAACAATGTTGTGAGACTAGCGTCCAATCTTGTATAAAGAGATTTCATAAAAGGTTTTTCAAAATCAAACTTATGCATCCAAGCGTGTAGAAATATGTTCAAGAGAATATAAGTTAAATAACAAATAGCGAAGTAGAAACATTTAGTTTATACTGGTTCACTCAACCTGAGCAATGTTCAATTCTCAGTTGTAAAGGAGTCTAGTAATTAAACTGATTACAAACAATTATTTGACTTGTCACTCTTGGTTACAACATGTATTCTTTAGATCACTTTCGGCACACCCTTAAACTCCCTCTGAGTTTAAGAACACCCAAGTATTGTTTAATACTGAGTTATCATTGGCTCTTGCAAACAACAATGGTTTGAATGAATACAACGATTCAACTCTCACAGAGAGGATATGACAATAAACAAGCATTTTACACAAAATAATTTTGCAAAGCAAAGGATAAAAAATTAAGCTTGTGTATTTTGATAGCTTTGTATATTTTTTTGTGTTTCACTTTTAGGCTTGAGGATCTTTATATAGGCTTTAGAAAAGTATCCTTTGTGGGATCTGTGTCTTCCTCAAATAATTTTGTTATCAAGAGAGGGACAACGATATGTTGTGTTTGTGGTTGTTTGCTCCACTACTTGTACGATATGATTCTTGTTAGTCTGATATTCTTTCATTTTGTCTTTGTCTTAGTACACTCGAAATTCAAATGTTAGCAATTCAAATTATAAGAGGAAACATGAAATCATCAAGATATGAATCATAATATTTGTTTAATTCCAACTAACACAAATTCAGTACATGAATGGATGTTACTTTGCATAGTATAAAACACTTAGTGTAAGTGGTTATCTCCTTTGGATGCAAAGCAAGACTCGATGTATTACACTACTTTTCATAATGGTTGGACTCTTATTTTATAACTACGTTTTGAACACTAAATTAAGTTATATATTAATACAAACAAGTTTTAGTTCCCTTTGGACGATTACTAGTAAGGATATAGATATGTTGCCAAAGGTGCTTATACCAAGTATGTCCTATGTCACTTCATATAAACCATTAATCCATCAATAATTTATATCTTTGTTATCATCAAAACAATTAGTATTTTGGATTGTCCAATAACATGCATATTGGACCATTCAAATCTAACAACTATAGACACTAGTTTAATTTCTTGACGATGGCTAGAATTACCTCACTTCCATATCTTCCATCATGTCAAACTTATTCTAAACCATTATTTATTGGGAATTTTTTTTCCTACTGTTTTTCAATTTACTCCTCCTTTTTGTCTCTCCATTAGTCGTTGTTCATTACCAAAACTCTTCCTCCTTTTTCCCCTTGTGATTGTTGCCTTACTAGTAACCATCATTAGAATCATCCTTCCATGTGTCAAAATGTTCCCTGAATGCTATAGGAAAATCGTAACAACATCACAAACCTCGACACCAACACCCTTGTCAATGTCAAACATAGATGAACCTCGTCAACAAAATCCTTTTCATGCCTCTAGGAAACTGATATGATTGTCTGTTGATAAGGATCATCATAAAGACAAAGAAATAAACATCGAAGAGAAGAACTTAGAGGGAATCCAAAGGGATCTAGTGAAAAATGTCGTCATCCCCCATGATAGCCTCAATGAAGTAAGTAAGATCCAAGCTATAACATCATCGATCACAGGAACAGTGACCAAAATGCCACTGTTCATGTTATTATATACCACAATGTCACGCCAACAGTAAAAATTCCCAGATTGCCATGCGGGCTATTTCGCCCCACACCCTAGCGAAAGACGTGCACTGATGTGGCGTCATTTTGGTGGTCACATATTTCACAACAGGGTCCAGCGAAGTACGTGGTCAATAACGGGCAAGTCACATGGCAAACACAAGGTATTTCACTAGGGAGCCCAGCGAAATACGTGGCAACGGGAAAAAATTCGTTGGGACACGTGTCACACATGCATGATTTCACTTAGGAATTTGTGGTAATATTGATTATATAAACTTCAAATGGTCATAACTTTTGATAGAAATTTCCGATTGAGGCGTACGATATGTCAAAACACTTGAACTTAAGAGAAGAAGCCCTGGGCCCAAAGGGGATTTGGTCAACTATTTTTTCCAAAATTTGGTCAACTATTTTTCCAAAAAAATGTCTCTAAGTAGGTGAAAATTAGGATTTAGGATTCAATCATCCAAAAATTTACTTGTTTTTCTACTTTTTTAATTATTTAATTAGTTAATTTAATGCTATTTTTATTTTTTTAATTAGTTACATGAATTGTCAAATCATTTCAAAATTGTTGACTCAGATGATCACATGGTCATATTTAACTGCAGAAGCAAACAGAGCTAAGAAAATAATTAAAATTTGTTAACATCGTATTTTAAAAACCGATGTTAACTAAGTAACAATAACATCAATTTACTAATATTGTGTCAAAGGTTGCATGTACTCCACGTATTTCACTCCACCTCCTAGCGAAATATGTACTGTCATCCACATGGGTGACATGTATTTCGCTTGGACCCCTAGCAAAATACTTAGGGGTCTGACACTTGTCCTGCCCCTTTTTTGCTCGGTCACTGACACTTTGACCACTTATTTCGCTGGCAACTGTAGCGAAATACATGGCCACCAGAAAGATGCCACATCAGCACACGTATTTCGCTGGGGTGTGGGAATTTTTACTATTGACATGGCATTGTGGTATATAATAACGTGAACAGTGGCATTTTGTTCATTGTTCCATCGATCGCACCAGTCACCATCACAGTCTCACCAACACGTGACATTAGGAGCACAAGGATATGCATGAGCATAATGATGCACGTAATAAGGAGCACATGGATTTGGGCAAAGCTAGCCATGCCAGTGTCAGTGATGGCTTTGAAAAGGACAGTGATAAGAAGAAGGACACAAAAGGGGAGACAAAGGAATAAGGAAGGAAATGGTATATTGGGAAAAAGAAGGAAAATTGGAAGGCTTAAATAACAATTTGGTTTGTTGTTATAATATGCCCTATTTTTTGTTTTGTCCTTTGATTTTTTGTATTGTTTTAATCCTATAAATTTAATTTCTTTTTATTATAGTCCCTAATAATATATTGTCAACTAACAAAGTTGACAATCCATTAACTTGTCACGTCATCAAGGAATCTGACAAAATAGTCATTGTAATTTTTGGGTAAACTAAGTTTTTAATCCCTCATCAACTACTATCACATCATCAATTGTTCTAAACATATGATGACTCTATTTTCACCAGTTGTTGATTTTGTGTTTAGATAATGGTTTTGTGGGATGTTGATTTGTGTACATTCTTCTTTGTGATTTATTGATTTTGCGTACCCCATCTTCTTTGTTTTTCTTTTCAAAACTTCAAACCTTCGTTTAGTAGTTTTACACCTTAAAAAAATTTATAGTGCCTTAAAGTTGGCAATAAATGTCTTGAACCAATAACATTTTATTATGTGATTGTTACATCCTATAAGTAATGCACGTGGCAAGTCACGTGTTTTAACATCATCACTTCACAATGATATTTGATGGAAGAACTAAAAACATTGACATATAAAAGTTTAGAGACTAAGGTTGATCAAAAAAGCTGTTGAGGGACTAAAATCGGTCAAATAATTGTTACGAGACAGAAACCAGTAAAAAAATTGTTAAACAATTAAAAGTGAATTTGGTAAAAGGATGAATGACTAAAAACATAATTTACACAAAAGATTTACATGATTGTCACATCATATTAGTACGTAGGTCACATGATTGCCATATTGACAGTCATGTCATTACCTAATGATGATACTTAAGATTGATCAAAGTTTTGTTTAAGAACTAAAAAGAAAATTACCAAAATTTGAGAGATCAAAAACATATTTTACCCTACAAATTTATCTTCCTTCTTTAGTTGCAATTAGGATGTTTGTAAAAGAGTCGAAGTCAAGTTCTTTTCCAAACTTAAGTTTAATTTGTTCCTTCAATTTTCATTCTCTGATGAAAGAAATACATTCAAATTTTTATAAATTACATGATAACGTAATAAACCTTTCAAAAAAATATTGATAAAGTAAACAAGTTAAACAATGATATATTTTGGTAATAAAAAAAGATTTAAATATACTTTTATATCTAATAAATATTTGATTTTTCATTTATTTCTTAATAAATTTTTGCTTTGCATCAGTTTCTAATAAAATAATAATTTTACTTTTAGTCCTTAATATTTTGTTTTAGTATCTAATAAATTATCAAATTTTGTGAATACTTCCCGATAAAACCAAATTCGTTAATTTATTATAGACTAATAAAAGTGTTAAGGATCAAAAATAAATTTGTTATTTTATTAGGAACTTTAAGATAAATAAAATAAACACAAAAGTTAAATATTTATTAAAGATCAAATATATTTAAGAAAAAAATGTCTTATAGTTGAAAGTCACCCTCAAACTATCGAGTAGGGTGCCAATAAGATGCAAGGGTTGTCAGCAGTTCTACTATCATGGTGATTCGATTCCATACCAATAACAAACAAAGTAAAAGTTCATACAAATTTTTAATCACTTAAACAACAATGATATATAAACATTCAATAACACAAATACTTATTTGACACTCTTCATTATACACACACGTTCAACTGGAACTAATTAATGATCCAATACTTGACCTAATTGATAACAATACCAAATTCAATAACATTGCTCATGGTCATGGATAATGTTATGACACCTCTACATCATTGGTGTCTTATTCACTCCCATGCTAACACAAAAAGCGAAAACGACAAGGAAATAAAATCAATAACATTACGTGGATAAGATTATGCAGATAGACAACCCTCGTTCTCATTAGCCATAACCCCACAGACAAACTAAACCCAACCTATTAAGCAATGTTACTACAAGACAAGCTTAACCACCTGCACCTGCTTCACATTTATTTCCTTTTCTAACTCGTATTAAAGAACTTCATTCATACCTTCGCTACATATCATATTTCCATTCTTTATGTTCGTTCCATTTTGTTTTCTGAATTTTATATTCGTTGCATGGTGCTAATTAATTAATAATTAATGAGCTGTAAAAAATTGCTTCTACGTAAAACAAAAGTTTTATATAACTTACATATATAGTATACGGTTGGATTTAAGTTGAGAGAGTTCAAATATTTTATTCCAGAAGTATAACAAAAATTTTATTCTTAATTCATGCATTCAAAGTTCAAACACACAAGTCTATACTGAAATTCATAAAAGTACTTCTGTGACTATAAACTCTTCCCATTAAATGATACATATAAAAGAAAAATGTTTCATGCTAACTCTACTCTTTTTACTTTTCCGTTTAATTTGCCAAAGTATGCGCTTGATAATAATGTGGAATCTTGATTGCAACCAACAAAGGTGCAAAAAAATCACGAATTTTGGTCGCCAATTTCGTTGTCAGTAATAATTAGCAAAAAAAGTCCCTCAAACGATCCTTTTCTCGTTTATGAAGTTAGTCTTTTTCAACTACCAAGTGCCTTTAATAGAACCCCACATACTACACTTTAAAACACTTAGAACCTGTCCTCCCGTCTGCACCAGGAAAAGTGATCCAGAAAAAGTGGCATTGAATATTCGGACTTTGCTACTGTTTAAGTGGGACATCGAATCCTCACCTTACACTTCATTTGTTATACTTTTGTAATTACAATTGGTTTTTTTTTCAACATATATTAGTTGTATGTGTTTTATTTTAGTTATATGTGTTTTATTCCCAATATATATTCGTTATAGTGTTAAATTTTAATATGCATTACTTTTGTTTTCTAGTTAGAAGTTGCGAGTTGAATTCTAGATAAAAAAATTAATTTATTTCTTTTTTTAAAAAAATTACGAATTTATTCTAATTTTAAAAATATTTACGCATCTATAGCAACGAGTCGCGTCCCTCTTAGGCGTGACTCATTCTGTTGCTAATTCCGTCTCTAATTTGGTCGCTAACACTTTTTGCGACGAAATATTGGACGTGACCACAATATTCAGTCGCAAAAGTATTAGCAACCAAAATAGAGACCGAAATTAAATAAAAATTTAGATATTGCCAATATTCAGTATAATTAATTACAAATTTATTGTAGTTTGCAATAGTATTATTAATTGCTATTTTTATCTAATTTTAAAATATTTTTAGACTGATCTTCATCATTGATTTTTAGACCGACTTTGAAGTCGTATATTAATAATAATAAAAACTTAAAGTTTAAAAAAAATTGATTTTAAAGTCATATGTTTAAAAAAAATTATACTGCAAATTTTTTAACGATTTCGATTTTAAAAAATTAAAAAAATGCAATATTGTAGTCGTAACACTAATTTCAAACATTGAAAAAAAGTATACTGTAAATAAAAAATTGATTTTAAAGTCGTACACCAATTTCGGTCTCTATTACAGTCGCTAATACATTTTATGACCGAATATTGTGGTTGCGTGCAATATTCCGTTGCAAAAAGTGTTAGTTACAGAATTAGCCACGGAATGAGTCATGCCCAGGAGAGGCGCGACTCATTGCTATAAATACGTAAATACTTTTAAAACTGCAATAAATTCGTAATTTTTTTTAGAAAAAGCAATAAATTAAATTTTTTTGCCTTGAATTGTAGCTTCTTACCATTGGTTTTATTTTATGTTTTATTACTCTATTATTTTTTAAAATTATAATAGGAAGTATGTAGTTAATGATCCAACTTCTCAAAGTTCTTTTTAGTAAACAATATATTTTTTTATTTTTTAAAAATTCTAAAAATAATTTGTTTGAATAACGAAAAATATACTAATTTTTTGGTTTAATACTTTATTTATATCAGAATGCATTATATCATAAATAAAATATATAAAGAATAATATTTGTCTAAGAAAAAATTGAAGATGAAGATATATTAGGATAATTTTTTCTATTATTAAAACAATGGGATACCAGAAAAAATGTAGAATATGTCTATAATAAAGACATAATAGAAAAAATTGTTCTAAGATATATTTATCTTTAGTTTTTTCTTAGACAAATATTATTCTTTATGTATTTTATTTATGATATAATGTATTATGGTATAAATAAAGTATTAAACCAAAAAATCAGTAAATTTTTTGTTATTCAAACAAATTATTTTTAGAAAAAAAAATTAACTTTTTTTAAAAAATAAAAAATTATTTTGTACTAACAAAATATTGGAAAGTCGGGTCATTAATTACCAACTTCCTATTACCAATTTTTTTAAAAAACAAATATTAAAATAAATAAAAAAAAAAATCAACTGTTAGAAGTCAAGAATTCAATTCTCAATTTCTCATTAGAAAACAAAACTAGAAAATAAAACTAGTATATATAGAAATTTAATATTACAACTAGTGTATATTGAAAATAAAACACATACAAGTGTATGCTTCACTAGCCTTCATACCTCTCTAGCTACATGCAACCTTAAAATCTTTCGTAAATTACATTAATAGGTTTCATAAAATTATGCAAATATTTTATTTTTTTTAACCATTAAAATTATCTTTGTTATAAAGAGTGTTAGTGTAAAATATAAGATGTTAGTATAACATATAAGGAAATTTCAATATAATATTTTTAAACGTAAAGAATGTTAGTGTAAAAAAAAATATTATGTGTAATTTGGCAAAAGTTGAATGCAACTATAATTTCTTCTAAAATCTTCTAATAGAATTGGTAAATATTATTATCGGTAAATAGTACTATTTATTAGATTAATGGAACTTGCATTAATTCTCTTGTTAGTTATTGGCAATTGATTGTTATTAGAACCTGTACTATTGTGCAGGATTCTCCTCTTACTATCAATAGCAGTTGCACTTTTAAAAATCATGTCCACGGAAGTGACAATTTAAAAACCGAGTATCAATATCAAACTGTTTCGCATGTGGCATTTCATCTACAAGCGCATTATTCGTTCATAAATCAAGTACCAATAAAAAACTCTTCTGCATGTGGCCTTGCATGTACTAGCTCATTACTCATTTTCTATAAATGCAAAGAACTCACCTAATTAAAGAAAACCACATTTTAACAACCACGTAGCTGGAACCAATACACACTTAAATGCCATATTTGAACATTATCACATGGCTGCACTAATTAATAACATCCTGCTTTTGCTTTACTAATCATTAACAACAA
Source organism: Glycine latifolia (assembly GCA_013407115.1). Taxonomy (NCBI): domain Eukaryota; kingdom Viridiplantae; phylum Streptophyta; class Magnoliopsida; order Fabales; family Fabaceae; genus Glycine; species Glycine latifolia. Next base: position 28,796,500 of record CM023941.1, read on the forward strand.
TAATTTCATATAAGACACACAATAAACAGATGATAAGTGACATATAACAAACCATGTAATGTAACATCATTAGAACCATTAACCTCAGAATACTCTAGTACCAACAGCTATCATGGCCGAGGAATTAACTTGGTTGATAAACTGGAACTTAGCACTCCAGAATATAAAGAAAACAATTACCAATTCACCGTATATACCAATCTCTTTGGGAAACAACCAACTAAAATCACTTCATTACTATTACTACTAACAGTATAAAGCAAGATTTTAGTTCAGTCCCTTTGATTATTGTCAATTGACTGAATTCTCCGCAATTGGTGTTTTTGTTAACTTTTATATATATATATGTGTGTGTGCGCGCCATGAAAACAATTTCATGAAAGTCATCAACTGGGTGGAGTCATGATTTCAAGTTTTCAACTCCCAAACCACTATTGTCCAGCAATTCTGTTATAGCCACAGAAAAAGCCAATCCCATTTCAAGAACCTTTTAATTAAATATCCAAATCAATTTTATTACGTAGGGCACCAGAACTAATTCAACACAGTAATATTATTTAGGTATCCAATAGTGTAATACTGCAAGCACTTTATTTTTCTCTATTTTTCTATTTTTTGTTTTACATTATATCACTTGTCACATTCGTACTCTTTTTGTCTTTTTATCTCTCTCTCTTGAATGTCTACTAACATGGAGTGTCCATTAATTATTTTTCAATTCAATAGTAATTTGACAAAAAGAACAATGAAAAATTCTTCGCAGAGATAAAATAATAGATTAAACTTTAAAGTATCCTCTGCTGCTATATGTACACAGATAAAACAAGATAAATGTGACATATACAATTGCTGTAAAGGGATAGTTTTCATTTTCATTTTCTGTTGCAACTGTTACCAGAAATTTAAATAATAAAGAACTCTCTCTCTCTCTTCTCTATTGGCTTGGGAAAAAAAATAAGAAAACTATGAAGAAGAAGAAACATGCAGAAGCTAAGAACATGTATATAGGGTTTGACTAATCCATCAGGAAATTTTACAAGTTAAAACCATTGATGAACAAGAACTCCACTTTGTCTGAGAGAAGTGAAGAGCTGCAAGCACTGATCATAAGTTTTCTCATACTTGGGACTCCTCTGCCCAGGGCAACACCTCTGCCACCTATTGTAATGGCACTCCAGAAAAATCTCATCCACCAAACAGATAGCCCCAGTTTCAAACAGCCTTGGAATCAAATCAAACTCAGTACCCTCCACATCCATCTTCATCACAACAAAATCGTTCTCCGAAACCGTGCTCTTCAACCATTCAGCAAAATCGAACCCCGGAATCTTCTCAAGCTCACCACCATCAAAACCACCTGAAGATTTCAATGGCTGAATCCTCCCCATTCCCCTGCCCTTCCCCTGAACCTTCTTCTCCCCTGGGTCGCGGTTAATCTCAAACACCAAACTCTCATTCCTCACCCATGCTGCATAAGGCAGCAATGTAACACCCTTTTTCGTTCCATACTCCTGATGAAACGTTTTATCAGCCTCAATTGCATACACATGAAAGGTCTTGTTCTGTTTTGGGTACTGCTTCCTAAACCAACTTCCAATGCTGGAGCCATAGCTTCTAGCTCCAACATCAACATACACATACCTATCCTTAAAGCTTATATCGACCATTGAAGATAGGTACTTTATGTTCTTCACGTTTCTCTTCAGAGTGATCCATGGCTTCAGTGGCTCCTCTTCAATCAAAGCCTCTGCATTTCTCACCAGCTTTTTTTTGTACTCTGGAACAGAGCATTTTCCATTGGAATTGGATTCAGAATCAATTGCGTGACGCACTTTCTTCACAACGATTTCTCTTATGTGAGGCATCGATGAATCAAAACCTAACATGTCGTTTATTTTCACCACATTGCAACAAAAATTGAACAAATCAACGAATGAATTGTAACTGTAAGTGTCATTGGACTTTACATGGAACGCGGCAAACCCTTCGGGTTTGAGCGTCCGAGAGATTTCGGCGGCAAAATCCGCCGGCCGCGGCGAATTTTCTAGCGCGCCGTCGCCGGCGAACACGAAATCGAATGTGTCGTCCGCGAACGGAATCCGGCGAGCCTCGCCGGACTTCACCAGCGGGGGCGACGCCTTCTTCGAGATCCCGACGGCGTCGATTACTCCGATCTCGCGCAGCGCCATGACGTCGCGGCCGGTCGGCGTCTCCACGCAGAGCGCCTTCGCCGCCGGCAAGAGGAAGCCGCCGGAGATCATGCCCTGAAACGCTGACGAGTAGAACCGGACACCGTTGATCCATTCCTTGCTGGCGTAGCGCTCCGGTGACGCGCCGGCGCCTCCGACGGAGGCCTGGGCAGCGAGAGCCCCGGATCTGGTACCTGCCATGGCGAGGTTGACAGACGGAGAGAAGAAGCAGAAGTCGCCGACGGTGCAGGACTCGCCGGCGAGGGTGATGACGTAAGCGAACCGAACGACGACTATGAAAACGCCGAAGAGGAGTAACCGTACCAGAACGTTTCTGAGAAAGCCAGGCTTCCCTACGGTAGGCTCCATGGAAACAAATGGTGCACTCTTTTTTTCCTCACAGAAACTAGTAACAATAATCAGAAAAATTCACAAAAGTGAATTGAATTGAATTAATTAAAAGAAGAAAAAAAAAGGTTTGGTTTTTTTCTGGTTTTTTTCCGTATTTATCTCGAGCAGAAGCGAGCGGAGGTGTGGTTAGCACCGATGAGAGAAGGTGTTTTTCGAAGAGAAGGGATTGAGAAAGAGAGAGGGGCAGAATGGGGATTCATGTTGTTTTTTTTGG
>CM023941.1:28799413-28821341 GCA_013407115.1 Glycine latifolia
GGGGGGGGGGGGGGGGGGGGGTGGGGTTTTTTTTTTGTGGGGGGGGGGGGGGGGGGGGGGGGGGTTGAGTTGTTCTATGGAACAGTGGTGAAAAAGAAAGAGAACGAGAACGAGTCCATTAGCGTTATGACTCGGTGGGTTTTTGGATGAAGTGAGTATGATGAAGAAGATGATGATGATAAAAATAAGAGGAACGCGGCGTGGAGGTAAGTGGTGACCGGAATAGCCGGTATATTATACGCGGAAGAAACTGCGCAGAGGAAGGGAGAAGGAACGATGCCGTGGGGTCCACGGTTGACAAAAATTACGAAAATACCATTTTGGTTTATTTATTTATTTAATTTTATGTATAATTGTTTTTTTTCTTTAATTCAGGATATATATGAAGTTTTTTTATAATTTGACATTTAATTAATTTTTCTCCCACCTTATCGACCGATTTTAAAATAAAATAATATCTTTCAGTCTGACTCTGATGCTTAAATCGGAAAATCAAATTCTAAAATAAACTTAAGAAACTCAATTAGCAAAATAATCATGCCAACAACTTTTCATATTTAATGTACAATTATTGAATTGAGCCATTTATAATTTATTCCTGAAATGATATGATGACAAGTTGTGTGATGTATGTAAAATCCAGAAACCCTGAATTGTCAGTTTGCTGCAGAGTGGCAGCGGCAAGTAAGCATTTTCCATACACAAGCATGGCAATGGCAAGTGTTGTGTTATTTTCACGTCACTATACAAATGCCCATCTTATCCTATAAGTTAGTATATTTTTATTGTTGTTTAGTCAAAGTGCAACGGTTCTTTATTTATTTTTTAACAGTTGAAAGGAACCTTGTTCTTAAAATTTACTGTCTTTCTGTCAAAAAAGAATTACTTTTTTCTTTTTAGAATTTAGGGTATTAATTGAGTTCATTTATTTCTTATAAACCATTTTTCATTTTTCTTTAAAAAAAGTAGGAGTATTTCATTTTTTTATTATTTATTTTTTATGAAATTTATAGATTTATTATAAAACCAGAATTCAATAATTACATTGTAATTTGTCATAATTTATTCGGATATTGTGGCAATTTTCTATAATTTATTATGATTCTTCAAATAAAATATTCAAATACATTTTTTTAACCATGAACATATTTCTTTTAAGCACTGTAAATAACAGATTTTTTATTTCTTTTTTTATTTAAAATATTATGACTGTCTTCGTTTTTTTGCATTTAATAGTAAGACTGTCTTGTAAGTTCTAAGTTCTACATTGCACTTTCACACTACTAAGCATTTTTTCTTATTTTTTAATTAATCACACTATCAAATATTTTCTGTGATATTTTTCCTATTGTAAGACTCAGTTCTATGTAGAGTAAACAGTATCTATGTACACTAAGAAAACCTTCTATATCCCTAAATCAGAATAATTATCTAGTTTATAAGAGTTTTACAATTTTCACTTTTTATTAGGGATTTTGTTTAAATTCTCTTATTCGAAGAAACGTGAATTACACTATCCTTATATAAATATTCTTCGTCCTAAAAAAAATCTTTGTAAAATTTCCTTTTTTTCCCTTTCTTATCTCCTCATTTAAATCCTTTTATCCAATGTCAAATCTCTTCATTTCACTATTGATTTATTCATCTCTTTCTTAATTTAAATTAATTTCTCTCTTTTTTTCAATTTCGTGAGATTTTCTCTGATTTCTTCATTTCACTTTTAAATTATTCATCTCTTTCCTAATTTGAATTAATTATATCTATTTTTTTCAATTTCATGAGATTTTCTCTGATTTCTCAAAAGATAAATTATCCTTGTCCCTTTTAATCTTCATGTTAATTTAAATTCTTTATCTCTTAATTTATTTAAATTATCTTATCCTCTCATCTTTGATTATGTGAGAACAAATTATCCCCAATTTCTTGAAGATAATTATTTATCAGTATCCTTTCTCCTATCAGAAATATAATATATTATTAGTATTTTTTTATTTTAATTCAATTGAATCATAAACCTAATATATTTATCTGATGTATTATCAATATATAGTTTAATTAATTAAAATATCAAAAATAAAAAAATGTATAAAAAATCATCAATAATCTAAAATATGGAGGTCAAGTGTTTCTATTTTAAGATAGGGTCAAAATTATGAATTGGACAAAATAAGGAAATCAATATTATATTTAAGCCTAAAAAATTATAATTATAAAGGCAAAATAAATAATTAAATATTTAAATTATTTTCTCTTTCCCAATGCTGTACGGTTTCTTATTACAGCAAATGACGTGAGAATTGTCTAAATAAGCAGCATATCATAACTAAATGGTCACCCTACTAATTAATCTCCATGACCTTTATCCAAGAACTCCATATAATTAGTCCTTTTATATTTTGATGTAAGAAAAATATTTTTTAATATATGATAAAATTAATGTATATATACATTTTAATTGCGTTGAAAAATTTGAAAATAAATTTATCTCTGATTTAAAATAAATAAATCTACGGCGATGGGATTATGGGAAGCTCAATCACAGATTCACAGTACAAGCTTTAATTGTAAATCCATTCACTGTCGAGGCCGTGTTTGGATTTTCATCTTCTGCGGCTGTGATGTTAAGCATTCAGCAACATGCAAATATTACCAAAACAATTTAATTAAACAAACTTTCAGAAGTAAAACTTAAATCTCGGATCTGCCTTCAATTTATTTCATTTTTTCTTTCCCGCCACAGAATCTAAATTCCTTCATTAATTAAAGATATGGTCAAAATTAAACTTCGTATCTTGGCAATATAATTATGGTAACACATTAGTTAAAAAATTAAAATATGATTATTAAAGACATAACAATTAATATGATTGAAGTCATAATTTTAGTTAAAAAATTATGTCCTAATTTCTTAATCAAGATTTCTAAAATACTTACTAATACTACCTTGTAAGTTATATTTATTTCTTAATAATGGAGACACCCATATCAACTATTAAAAATATATTTTAGTTTTGTGGAAAGAATAATAATATTCACATGATGAATCTGAAGATCTGGCACAAGACTATTGATTGTTTAGCAGCAAATACGAAAGTCAAATTGTTGAGAATGATGAGTACTAAGCAGAGAGCAAGTATTAAAAATATACCGTAGTTTTCTAGATGAATCTGAATATCTGACAGAAGACTCCAGACTAATAACTAATTATTAGAAAATGTGCAAGTCAAAATAGTTGAGATGAGAGTGGCAGAGTAGCAGCCAGTTCTCACATGTACACGTGAGATAACTCGAAAAGAAATAAAGAAGTAAAAGTTAAAGAAAATAAATATAAAAATAAAATATGTTTAAAGTCCTGATAAAATGTAAAAAATATCAATTTTATTTTCATAAGAAAATTTGTATTAATTTGATTCTTGTAAAAATAAAACAAATGAGTAAATAATTTTTGAAAGTTAAATTTTTAAAATAAATTAAAGAATTTATATCGGTTAAATATTCAAAAATTGTTATTTTTTTCATTGTTTGTGTTATTTTATCACTCTCTTTGGTGAGATTATAGAAAAAAACAACAGCTGAGTCCTAAATATCTTTTGAGTATGTTTGTGAAGGTAAAGAGAAAAAATAATCAAATCTATATCATGTTAAGAAATTATCTAACAAGTTACCATGGAAGATTAATAAAAATATATTTTATTTTTATAGGACCAAATTAATATGAAAATTTTATGAGGATAAAATTAATATTTTCAAATTTTTTAAGATTTCAAACATATTTTACCCTAAAAATTATTTAGATAAAGAAAAATTATTTATCTTTGACAAAAAAATGAAAAAATATATATGAATTATTTTTATACCTTATAATATAAAATTAGTAACTGAAATATCCAAGAAATAAGCAAGTTTGTTATGTTTTATATCTTCTTTGTTTTGAAAGAATTTATGTTGTCTAGGCAATGACATTATAAAAAAAAACTTGAATTATAACACTTATCACGTACTATCAAGTATATTTAATTATTATTCTATTATAATTGTTAATTTCTGTTATCTTGAATAACATTAATAGCTAAATCAAGTAATTGGATATAAGTGATCAATATGTTAAAGTTAAGATTAAATTGTTTTATTAGTAACGATGTTCGACCCATAACAAAAATAATTTTTAATCATATTTAATTTATGTTTATGATGAATTTCAAATTAGTTGGAGTTTTTTTTCTAATTAATTGAAAATTTAAGAAAATAATAATAATAATAATAATAATAATAATAATAATAATAATAGCTTAAAAAGAGCTTAATTACTAAGTCTCAAAAGAAAAAAAAAATTGAGGTCAAACTTTGCCATGAGTTGGATTTGAGAGTATGCGACTGGACACTTTCTTTTTATGGTATGTTACTTATGCTATTGTTGGGGAGAGGAAGAATGGGGGCAAATGAGGAATGACAGAAATAGGTTTATGCTGCAAAGCCGCAAAGGGGAAAAGAAGAAAAAGAAGACTGGATAAGTTTCGCCTAATTAAATAAAAAAAAAGTAGAAATTATATGCGAATATTTCTACCTTTTATATACTTTATTAGTATCTATAATTATTTTATTATTATATCGTATTAACTATTATATTTTTTTTTATTTTTCTGTTTTTTATTCAATGTTAAATAGAGTTAAAGTATCACAAATTACTTTTTATGTAAAACAAACTCTATCAAAGTAGGTAGGGGAGAGGAAGACTTGGTTTATATAAAATAATTTTTGATATTCAATAATATATTGTTTATTATAAATTATAGAAAAATTAAGTATATTTTTAAAAAATTATATAAAAAATTTTAAATTCACATTAAATTAATTCGTTTGTTATTGCTTATAAGAAAATAGTATGATATATATTTTTTACTTTATCTTCTATTAATCCAAACAAGAAAAGAAAATTTTCTCAACTTTTTTCTTTTATTTTACACTAAATAACTTATTTAATCTTTTTTCCGATTTTCTTTTTCAGTATGGAGAGTGTTAGCGGTTCCATTTGGTTTAATTTTTCATTAAAAAATGTCCCAAACAAAACTTACAAAACATACTCAATTTGACTTGGTTTAGCTTTTATTTAAAATAAAATTCAAATTAAACCAAACTAATATTTTACATTGTTCGATTTGATTTTTACCAAAATATTGTTTTATTAAATTTTTATACTAATTACATTAAAAATTACTAATAATAATCAACGAAACTTATTAATATATTAAACAGTTTATAATAAAAATCTGTCAAATTTTTATCAATTTTAACCAAACATATTTTAAGTATTATAAGTATTGTGATATACATATATAAAATACATAACACTTAAGTAATATAAACATTGTGATTTGGTTTGGTTAAAAAAAAAAAACAAACAGCAAACCAAATAAAAATGACAGGTTTAAGAAAAAAAAATCATTCAAACATAAAAAAAAATTGATTTGATTTGATTTTCAATTTTTTTAGCGATTTTCTATTTTTATTTTAGATCAGCTTATCAATTTGGTTCTTAGTCTTTTAAAAAAATCAATATTATTCTTTATCTTTTTTAAAAAATTATTTAATCTTTCAATCTATTTAAAATTGACTTCGATAATAATTAAAAATAAACTTTTTGGGTGAGTTTCCGTCCCTCCCCGGTCATTTGACCTTTATTTGATTTATTCAATCTAAACACATTTTTCTATTTTACTTTTACTCTATTTTTATTCTCTTTTTTTCCTTTTTATTTTATTTTCCATCAAAATAGAGTTTTAAGTTACTATAATTATTTATTTTGTACTTCCTCTATCTCTAAATTTTTGTTGTCATATATTATTTTACAATAAGAAATAATAAATAGATAAAAAAATATAATTTTACAACATTGATCTTATATATCGTTAACTCATTTATATATTTTGTAGTTCATCATTAATATTGTAAAGAGATGTAATAAAAAATAGTAATTAATATTATATTGAAAAATTAAAATTAAAATTATTTAAAATAATTTATTTTTATAAAATAATTATAATGGAACGGAAGTATTAAATAATAAGATACAAATTTAATTTATATTTTTTCCAACTAAATAACGGTGACGGTTCAAGTGGTGGAATGAACGGTGAGTCACGGGTAAACGACACGTGTGAAAAGAGGGACGAATACGGTAGGCACAGACAAACGCAGCAAAATGCTGTGACTGCGAAATTCAAATAGCCGTTACAAAACTTTTAGTCGTCGACGAAATGCTGAAAACGCCCCTGCTCCCGTGGTCCACACGACAGGTCGTTTGGTTCTGACTCCAGGTTGTGATTGTGTTCGCCTTGGGGTGGGTCCATTAAACGGTGCGCAGCGGCATCACGAATAAAGACACGCTTCAGTTGGAAGTTGGTGCAGTACAGCATTGGATGCTGTTGAAGAAAAAGGGGAACATTACTAACATTATTCTCGTTTAAGAAATTATATATGGTGTGTTTCGAATAAGAGAAATTAAGAAACGATAACTAATACGAAAGGTTTGACATGAAAGTTGGAACTATTAATGACTTATACTCTTTTCTATTTTTCTTTACAATTAAAAAAGACGTAAAAAAAAGAAAACTGGATGATAAAAATGCAAACATATGTTTTCCTTTTATTAACTGCTAGGTTATTTTACGATTTTTTTTGCTAAAGATATTTCTCAGCTGATACTTGGAGATTTTTTACAAAAGAATTTGAGTGGGGTTTTTTTAAGCGAAGAAATGAGTTGGTATGTTGTGAGGAGCATGGTGGATATCTATAGGAGTAGGAATAGGTTACATTAGACTTTGTATAAATAGGTCTATTATAAAAAATTAAGACTTGACCTAACTTTTTTTTAAAAGGGAAAAACCTACTGAATTTCATTTAAGATAAGAGAATAGATACCATGTGGAATACAACCAAAATCTTGGATTCTAGCATAAGATATTGCAAACCTAGTTAAGGTATGGACTACATGATTGGCTTGCCTCCTAGTGAAAATTACCAGTGAGTTTTGAAGGTTTGGAATGATTTCTCTACATGTAAATTAGATGTTGTGCAAGTTCGTAAAGCCATGCGAGGGAGAGAGTTGATGTCGTCCACGACGAATTTGTGGTCATGCTCGAAGATAACATTGGTGAAGCTTGAAATGGATATCCATTGCGGCACTTGCATCAGGGCAGGGCTGGCTTAGCCTTTTTAAACGTATGTTCTAATCTATTAATCTATTTAAAGGTGTTTTATCTAAAATATTTATTTTATTTATTTATTAAGATATTAAATATAAAAGTATAATATATATTAATTTTTATTAAATTTAAATGAATAAACAAAACGCCCTATAAGGCTTAATAGGGTTTTTTTTTAAAGTTTAAGCCTAACTTATTTAATTAAGTAAGATTGTTTAAAGCCCAAACCTTACACTTATATTAAATAGATCAAGTTAAACCATAGACTCCCGTCGAAGGTCTAACCTATTCTCATTCATTAGTGGACTTAGAATTGAACTTCATAAGTGTTAGTGACTTAAAAGTCTCACTAAGAGTTGGAGAATTTGATTTATAAAATTAAATAAAGATTGACGAATTAAAGGGAGTAAGAAATAGTATACAATAATAATTAATAATGAGGAATTTAATTAGTGAGAGAGAATATCACAGTTAAAGAGGATATTTCATAAAATTTAATAAGAGGTTGTTGTTTGGAAACTGTTGATTTGCTTTTGAAGATTCATGATATAAGTTATTTTTTTTTTATAAGTTATTCATCACTTAAATTTATGATACGTATAAGTTTTAATAGTTTATATATAGATACTAATACATGATTGACTTTGTACTCGTATATGGTTAATTCTTCAATGCATTTGGTGAAGTTAATTTTCTGATATATTTCTCCAATCACAACCTAATATATATTTGTTTATCTTAGGCTTATGAAAGTGGATACTAGTGTCTCAAAATTGTCAAAATTGTTACCGAAGACATGTGATCCAATAGTTATTAATGTAACCTGATTGAAATGAACTTTGAATGATACATTAACTATTTATTAACACATATATACAAGGTTAACTTGGTTTTTCATTTAATTAAAGACAATTGTTTTTTTATTACATACAAAATTGAACATTGATAACAAAATTATGATAATTGATGACATGATCATGACAATTCAAAAATGATCAAATAAGGAGAAACAAAACAACACTACCAACTCTAGGATCTTGACTCTGAATACCACATGATATTATCCTAGATAGGAATCATAATATTTTTTATGTATCATCCTTCAGTGGATTTGTGTTAAAGGAAATTAAATAGGAAAGAAAAATAAGAATTTAAACAAACTTCCTTAATTCTTATAACATTGACACGTTTAATCAAAGAAAGCTTGGAACTTTATGGGAATGACACACATATAAACACAAAAATAGAGGAAAGTTGTGCAAGGACAAAAACTTCAAATTATTAAGCACATGATACTAAGAACCAATAAATAAAAATGAAAAGATGGAGAAGAACATGAGTGTAGGGGATGACATTACACTTTATAGCTAGAGAGTAATAAGTCCAGTGAAGATTTGCTACAAAGGTATGAAAACCTTTGATAAGAACCAAGAAAGTTTTAATCTAATTAAGAACTCACAAGAGGCACAACTCTTAAACTAACAAAGGAGTGGAATTCTAATCTTATTCCAATCTCCCAAATGCAAGAGAGTACACAACTATTTATAAGGTCGCCTCCCTCTTAATATGGCTGATGGCAAAACCTAATATTAAAGAAGTAAAAGCAAAGGCCCAAGCAAGCTTATGGGCTTATGGAACAAATTACATCTTAAATTAAGTTTAAAAAATCTAATCTAATGTTGGAAATTGGGCTTTAGTATCATAATAACTCATTTATTACAATTAAAACAGATTCAAAATACTAAAATAAATCAAATTGCAAGCTCGTAGTTGACACATTGTTATTCCACTTGAATCAAATGCATATTGGGCTTTTCTTTCTCACTTTAAGTTTGAGCTTGTAGGTATTGATCTCTTTTTTCCATAAACATCTCCTTTGCTTCATTAGCTCTGGCTCTTGGTGTTTGGCCTCCTAATCCAATTAGGTTCTTCCTTTCCCAAGGTTTTTGGTTTTTCCCTTGAAGGCTTCCCTTGATCTCTATCACACTACTAGCTTGTCTTAGGTCTGTAAGTATGGACAACATTGCCTCAAAATTGTCACCGAGGAAATGTGAACCAATACTTACTGTTGTCAAAGTCGACCTAGTGAATCACTAATAGACCTGTATGACCCAATGTATATTAAAAGAATACTAAATAATTTCATAACCTATAAACCTGTACACTTAAAGATTTAAAGTTTAACCAAATTCAACATATTTAGAAGCTTAAGTATGAACTTGTTAAAAATTAAGCAACATATTTTTTTAGAATTCAACATACATAACCTTAAGTTAGAATTTAAAAATATTATTATCATCTATTTATTAATTTATTAAAACTATCATTGTGGTACACTGATAAACATAATCTTATATATATATATATATATATATATATATATAAGTAGTAAATATAAAAGCAAATTCAATAAAGTCAACAAACTTTTACAAAACTTATTTTATTTAGACCATACATTTTTTTATTCATCCCATTATAGCTCTAATAAAGAATAATCATTTTTCAAATCCATAAGTCTACTAGATGAGATAGGGTAAATACAAGTTTTACTCATAGATAATAATATAAGCCAAGGGAAAGAAGTCAAATTGAAAGTGACAACAATTTTATCATCTCAAATTCCAAGATGTGGTTATGCTTGGTAAAAAAAGTAAGCAAATCTATAGATAACACAAGTGTAAGGTATAAATTGAATTTTCTCATATGAGTGATGTTGCTTGGTTGTTGAAAAAAAGGTTCATTTCACTGGGTTGTCAGGTCGCTAGTTCAACCTCTAAACCAACCGAGCTAAACTGGATTGCATCGAATTTATTTCATGGTCGATCCATTTAGTGGCTTAGATCGGTTACGTGGACGATTCTTGGGTCAACAAGTTGACTCGATCAATTTGAGCCAAGGCATTAAGGCACAAGATTGCAATGTCTGAAACCTAAAGAGGAAAGTTTAGGCCAAATAATGAATGGTGCAACATTAATCACCTTAGAGTGATTGTTTATATGTAAACTATAAGGTTTGTGGTATCTAGAGGAATGAAGAATTCACCTCTTAATTTTATTTTTCAAACGAGGATGAATCAGAGGAGATGATCAATGCTTCACCCAACGTCCATATTGATTATACAGATGTTGAAGATCCTTCTTAAGAGTATAGGATGAGGATAAACATGTACAACGTAGTATATGTAGGATTAGGTGACTATTCATCTAATTAAGTTATTTTGATGTATTTCTAGAAGGGAGGGTAGCTTAGTTTAGATATTTCATTTGTATTAGTCATATATTTTCTACATTTTGATATACATTTATTTGTATTTATTGGGCTATTTAAGTTTCACACTTCAGATCCCGATTATTTTTACACTTGATTCAACTTTACATTATATTATACGATGTTTATTCGCAAAGGATGCATGCTTTAAATTTTATCACCCATTCTTTAAATTTGATGTATGTGACAAAATTGTGAAAGAGTTTATTGTGCAATTTATTGATTAAATGGGAACTATGTCACATATGCTTTCTATATCCACAAATGAAGTTTTAATAAATGATATTTTCCATAATTATAATCATCTAGAATTTGTAATATTCAAATTAAATAAAACATGTATTTTTTACTTAGAAAAAATGGTGGGGTGTTACAGAAGATATTTGAAAAAGGAGGAAATAAGATATAAGATAATTTTCAATTTTCAAAAGGCAAGCATTACTTTCGAAAGGGGTGTGCTATTAACTCAATAATTTTTAAATCCTGAACATGTAGAAATTGATAATGCGATTTTATGTGCAGTTATATGTGTTGATGACCGGTTAATAAATAAGATAGTGGGAGAGAGTAGGAAAGGAGAAGCATGTGTGGGGGAAAGAAAAAAGAGAGAAAATAGGTAATTTTGTCTTTTGAAAATTTGTACTTTGAACAAAAAGTTCTCTTATGATTTTGAGTAGTAAAAATGGGGTATATGGCCAATTTAGTCTATGTAGTTTACACTTGCTGACAATTTCGTTACTATACTATGAAAATTACCTATTTAGTTCACAAATGTCAAATGTCATGACCGTTAGGTCCAACCGTTAAAATCCTTCCGTTTTCATTAACGGACGTAGCCTACGTGGCTCACACTCACCATGTGGCAAGTACACGTGTGCACATTGGCTTTCCACGTTATTTTGGACTAAATTATCACTTTTTTAATGTACTGATTTTTGAAGCAACAAACATTACGAGTACGTACAAATGAACTTTCCTTCTAAAATTTTTCCACCAAAACATATATACTTACTAACAAATTGATCCCTAACAAATATTACTAACCGACAAACTAGTCCACGAAATAAGTGATAATTTGCCACCGGTAGTAGAATCATCCATGAAGTAAGATAACATGCACATAGTCCACAAAGCTAAAATGAGCATCCATAGAATATAAAATTGTTGTTCATTACACATAACATACCCAAATTCCCAAAGTAGTAGTAAATTTTCTACCATGATTGTACATTACCAAAAAAACAAAGACCCCAAAGCATGCCACAATGTCACTGTCATAATAGAAATTTCCAAATATATCCAAAATACGTCTAAAACATGTTAGTGCCTAATGTTCCAAAAAATATCTAAAATATGTCTAAAACAAGTTGAATCACTTTGAAGGGGGTTCAGGTTGTTGGATACGTGGTGTAGGAATAAAGCTCATCAAGCTTGATTGTAACCATAGGAGTATTTGCAGGTCGGATAAGAGGTGGTCTGACTGTAGGTGCAATTGGTACAAAAGTGAGGACATTGACAGCTCCAACAACAGTTGTTGGTGGTGTAACTTCAATTGCAACCTCTTTAGTGATTGGTGCATTTTGAGAGCAAATCATTTCTTCCTGCATTGAATGAATGAAATTAAAATAAGTTAGTATATTGATGTTTGAGAGTAAATGGTTTATAAATAAAAAATAGATTGCCAAAAATATTAGTATACTGTTGTTTGAGTTGTTGTAGCTACAATAGGAGCAACGACAACTTCAGATGAGGGTTTCCATTTTTTGGGTTTAGGTGGCACACCACTATTATTGTAACCTCTATTGTTGTGACCTTCAAGGCCATATCTCATACAAGTAACAATGGAAAAATTCATTTTCATCATAGTCCTATTGTTGCTACTTTCTCCCTCAGTTGTGTCCTTTCTCCTAACCTTCTTAGGTCGTCCAGGTCTTCTCTTCATTAGATGTGGCTTCGGTTTGTCTTATGTCCTCACCCAATACCGTTGACTCCAGGTAGGATGGATGTAGTAGTCATATGTTGCATTATATGACCCCAATGTTAACATCCCATCACAGTAGTCCTTAGGTCTGTAATTTTTGAAACTGAAAGATTCATGACAAAGTCAGGATCACTGCCAACATCATTATTAGAATAATCTTGAGATTCATCATCATAGTTTTTGTGATAATAGTCTTCATCTTCTTCCTCATCATCTTCATTGTCATCCTCAATATCATCAAATAATTTAGAAATGTTTTTAGCTGCTACATTTCCTTCATTAAGACCAGTATAGTCCAGTGGTATATCATATAAAGGTTCCACATCATCTGCAGCATTTTAAGAAGTCACACCACACCCTTTACTTCTTGTACATTAGGATGGATATCCTCTGCACATTTTTCAGCAAGCACCTCGTCACCCATTGACACACTATGATCCATATCATTTGCACATTTTTCAGTGTTTGCCTCCACACCTTGTGGCACACTATGATCCACATCATCTAAACATTTTTCAGCATCCACCTCCTCACATTGTGGCACACTAATATCAACATCATTTGTATAATTTTCAGAACCCTCCTCCTCCCCTACTTGCCCATTGTATTTAACACCCACATCATTCTCAATCACTGTCATAGTCTCCAGTGTCTCATCAACCACATGATCAAAATATATGTGAACATCCTTCTCTGGATCAACAAAAGTTGTGTAACATACCCAACACATCTACATAAGTCTCCAATGGAAGTAACCCTTCCTCAAACCCTCTTTCAAGTACCAAATAGAAAACCTTTTGAAACTAGGTATATCTGCTGCATTCCTTACATAGTTCCTGAATAACCCTAATGTTCATCAAATCTGTCTCCACTGACTCCCAATAACATTCCTCCCCATCTAAATACTTCAACACCCTCATCATTACGGCCGAAACTACCCTTGTGGTGCAACATAAGGTTAATTTCAGACATTTTGAAAAATGAAATAGGTGCTAATTTAGTGTTTTTTTAATGCAATAGGGCACAGAAGCAACAAGGCACACAAGCAATCATCATGAAACCATAAACCTACCCCTTTCAATAACTCAAAAAATTTTGAAGTACAAACATAATAAAAAAAGACAATGCATTTACAAAAAAAAGATGTGCTTACCTTATGAAGCACAATGTCATTCTTCACGAAACAGAATTGTTACAGCCGACAAACACTAGAAAATTATACTACGTTCTCACTGAATTGGTTGTGTCATGTTCTCATCGTGTACTGCATTCTTACTGTGCTCTCGTTGCGTTCTTGTTGTGTCGCTCTGGTTGTGTCACTTCTGGTTGCGTTCTCGCAAGTGGCCACGAGATGAAAGCTCAACTGACACCAGGAAGGATGTGTGTTGCGTTCGCGTTTGCGTTCTGGGTCTTGGGTGGTGGGGATGGCATCGTGTTCTGATGGCGTGGCAAACTTTCATGTTCTCGCAAGTGGCCACTGGAGGAAGCACAACTAGTGCTGAGAATGGTGTGCGTTGCGACAACAAGGAGAGATGAGTGGGGTATGGTCTGGTGGGTGGGATTGGCTTTCAGAAAAGGAAACGTTCAAGAAAGGGTTTTTTTGTAGTGTTTTACACTTTTTAAATTTTAATAACAATTTAGTCTGTGCGTGTTATACACTTGCTTTGCCATTTAGGCTATGACTGTTAACAAAGACAAAATGATTTTAACAGTTGGACCAAATTGTTGTGACATTTAAAACTTATGGACTAAATAGGTAATTTTTATAGTACATAGATGAAATTGTTAATGAATATAAACTATAGGAACTAAATTGACCATTTATCCATTAAAAAATAAAATGTTGTCTTGTCCTTTTGTTTTGATTTGCTTTGTTCCACTATTGTTTTGTAAATCAAACATTAAATAAATATTACAATTATTTTTGTTTTGTTCTAAATCATAGTTTTAAGCAAATCAAACACACCTTTAACATAACATAGGCTCACCTTTGTGAGCCACAAGCCCATTTTTGAACAACCCAGTCAAAAAATATCTTTTAGGTAGTAATTTTTTTCAAAGCAAATTCTTTAAAAATCATTTTGCATATATGACACGATGGATTCTGGTGTGGACCCTATTATCATATGGTCCACCGATGGAGCATTATGTTTTAGCCGTTAGATATCAAATGAACGGTGAGATTAGCATATGCTGACGTGTAAATATAGTAAGTATTGTAGTTAAATAATATATGGTTATTACATGTATTGTCGTTTTTAACCCTTGGGACATAAAAGGTATTCATGTGAAGCATCGTGAGACTGCTGCTCCAATCGCGATGGCCTAGATTGGCTTGTGCGAGACCTCAACCTACTCCATCGTACAAATATGATATTGTTTTGAAACTTCCCTCTGCGAACAATGATGTCACGAATGATGTCTACATTAACCATGAAGTTTCAATCTCCGCGTATTTTGTCACTCGAACAAGGCGTCTAACCCTTTCTTGCGATGTCGTTTTTTACATGCATTCCTTGCTTTGGTGTTTTGTAGTTTCTTTTGGTTGTTGGGTGACAGAAATATTGTGACTTTCATTATTGTGGTAAACTCCAGCTGTCAACTTTAGTGAAAATGAAGATGATGAAGGTTGTAGTCACTAAAAGTGACCGAATCTGCTTTGAAAGAGGAAAAAACCAAGACATGGAACACTGCTTTTGATTGGGCATTTTATGACTTATAAATACTTTCAAGAATCTCCAATCTCTTGATTATGGGCTTCATCAATTCATTCTTTGTATGTGATTTTTGACCGAATGAGGGTGGTTTTTAAAATTAATTACCATTTGGGGGTAATATATTAAAAAATTATCAAATGGAAGTAAGTCGTAGCAGGTAGTATGACTTCTAATTCAAAAGTAGTAACACTTGTTACGACATATTTTTTTTTTCCAATCTATGACTTTGAAGTCGTAAATGAGTTTTTATTTTTTTTCTATTTATATAGAAGTCGTAAATATATGTACGACTTCTAAGTCATATCATTTTTTAATATGGGTTACGACTTTAAAGTCGTAAACCCTTTTTTATTAGTCTACGACTTCTAAGTCATATAACCTTTTTTTTTTATTTCATTTGTTTTAATTTTGTTTATAATTTTTTTATTTGAATATTTCTTCATTGTTTTTCTTTTTTGTAATTTCATGTAAGTTTTTATTAAAAATAAAAAAAGTTTAAATTAATTATTTAAAAATACAAATAATTTTAATTTTTGTAATTTGGTTTGATATTTTGTATGTATTTGTTATATCATTTTATTTAAACTTTTAGTAATTTATGTTACAATTTTTATTATATTTGTTTAATTAATTTTCTATATTCTTTTAGTAATGTTAAGATTTATATTTCAAAAGACTTATTCTTAGATGAAAATATTTTGATATTAATATAAACTTATAATATATGAAATGAGATATATTTAGTTTATTTTGTTAATTAATTTTTACAATTATCATTATCTTAATTGATTATTTGTCACAGTAATGTTAATTACTTTTTTAACAATTATTTTAATTTTGATGGAGTGCCTTTAGTTAAATATTTTTCTATCATTCTTAGCTTATTTGAATTTTCTTGAACTTTTATTTTTCCATTCTAATTCAATTTTTGTCTTAAGCAAGTTAGTGGGCTTAATTGCTTGTTGCGTATTTTCAGATTTTATGCTCACTTGACGTATCTGCCTTGTACAGAACCTACATAGCTCTAGGGAACTCCGAATTGCGCATTCTAATAATCCTCGGAAAGATAACGAAAAGATCTACAAGTTTGTCAGAAATAAGGCGAGGCCAATTCTGCCATTTGGAGGGTCATTTAAGGCTTTGAAGTCAGAACCACTGCACTTGTATTTTGGGCTGCGAGTTGGACTTTTATTGGTGTAAATAGCATAAATAATTAGAATTGATGGGTTGTTCATGGCCCATTCTTTTCTTCAGACTTAGTCACTATATATTAGTGACATTAGGAGGAATTAATACTTTACATTTCATTTTGCAAAAAAAACAGTTTTACATGTCTCTTTTTAAGTTTTTAGAATCAAAACCATTTGTCTTATTTTCTCTCAACTGTTCTTCATTGTTCTTCATTTTTGTTTTCCCTTTTTCCATTTTCGTGCACTTATTTCATGGGGCTTTCATTGATGATGATCATGGAAGGCTAAATAATCAATCAACCAAGGATCCAACCCAAGCAAGAGAAGAATTTGAGTTTTGGTTTGGTATTTCGAATTCTGTGTGAATGTTCACTTTCTTCTTCAATTGTTATTCTGTTTTCATGATTATGAATGCGTTTAGGATTGAAAGTGGATTAGGTTATGGATTCATTTCCTAATTTTGAATATAAATCACAGATTAATTGGATGATATTTCAATTAGGGTTGTGGTTTCAATTAATTTAGGGGTTAATTCGATTGAACTGCTTCTAATGAAATTGAATGAACTTTCACAATAGGATAAATTTTTGAGAACGATGATGATTCGAATAGCTTGGTTTGGTGAATTGGATTGATGCTCTTTAATCTATTTTACATTACTTGTTTATCAATTCTGATAGTTTCTGCATTGATCTCTAATCATAGTTTGTGTTTTTGCAATTTTTACTTCGCGCCTACAAACTGTTCGACAAAAATCCCCTTTACTGTTAGTAGTGAATTGAAGATAGAACCATATTGATAGTGTCTTTGAGTCGACCTAGGTTAATCCTGTGCTACAGAATTAGCGTAGTTTAATTGTTTTGAAGCAACACGACAAACACTTATCAAATATTAACAACAGATTTTATTTAAAAGACTTGTATTTAACAAATAAAATTCAAATGCATTACATATTCGTTTTCAGAAAAAATAAATTAACTGTGGGATGATGTACTACAAGTTTTTCTAAATATGCGTCAAGGTCTTTCATCTTGTTGTACTAGATTTGTTGATGAGTTTGTTTTTTTTGTTCTACCACCTCTTCTTCCTCTTGTTCTAGGATGATCACGTGGTTGTGTTTGTTGTTGTTGAGGAACATGATCATCATCGTGCCATCATCATCATCATCATTATTGGTGGTATTATTATCATCATCATCTTCCTTGTCATCCTCATTACCTATGTCATGCATTTAAGTAGGCAATGATGGACGATAAAAAGAGGCCGATGGTGGTGGGTTATATGCTGATGACAGAGTGTTGAAAGTAATTCTAAACCTCCGTGAGAGTCCTTCAAAAATATTTAAGGTAAAAGGAACTTGAAATGAGTATTGAGACATATATGATGAGAACCCAAATGATTGTGAACTTTGTTCACATCCTGGAGGCAGGTATCCAGAGAAACCCTTTGATTGATAAAAGAGTTGTGCATGTGATTAATGATAGTGGGGCATAAATCCAGAAACATGCATTGGACGTATATTGGGTTCAACATGTGACTGATGGTGGTAATGGCCAGGATGAGACTGTAAATTAAGATTTATGAAGTTAGAAATATATAATGAATAATAATAGCAATAAATAATTTATCAAAATTGTAAGAGTAAAGTTACAACTTCGGTAGATAGTGTCCCCTCACACGATATATATCATCTAGTTTGACGTATATATCATTGCATGTATTCTGAATTTTCATGTAAAATATTGTGGTCCATTACACCTTGAACAATAAAATAATTCCAATGATTCCATGTGTTAATCCAATTACGCTGATGGTAAGGCCAAAAAATATATGTTCTTCCTCTCAAATCTATGTCATGGAGTTGGTCTAGGTTTGGTGGGTCATCTGGAATATTTTGCCACACTCCAAATTATCTCATTACCCTGTCTACTGGTTACCATTCCATAATTGCAAAACATATGAGAGATACTTTTGCACGAACAATCATAGATACCTCAACATTATTAATTAATGGTCTTATTTTGGGTGTCTCATAAGGTGTCCACAAGAACTGCAAGACATATATTATTATTGTCACATATTTATTAACGAATAAGAAACACAAAGAAATAATTAACATGAAGAATAAGAAATGAACCTCGTTTATATGTAGTCTATCAAATATGCAACGTATCAATCTAACTAAGTTGGTGGATATGTTAGTTTGTGTCATAGGACGAAACCACCTTCGTGCAAGCGAAATCCAAGTCCTTCCTATACTTCTTCGTTCGACAAGTAATGCATTTGTGGGGCAATGCATCTAATGCAGTCTCACGCCCATGATTGTAGCAGCAACAAACATCCACCTATTTCAATTTGTAAAGACTTAACAATTCCATCTAGTGATCAAAATAGAGAAGCTAATACTGTTGCACCCCATCTATAATCACTTGCCTTGGTCAAATTGGATAACAACAGAAGATACATAAAATGAACGTAATAATTTTTATGCATACATAAATTTTACATTAAATCACATAACAACTATATTCATTTCCCTCTTTTAATGCTTCTTTTATGAGTAAAACGTAGGAACTTAGCTTCTTTTGAGCTTTTATCCATATATGCTAAAATTAGTTTATTTATAGTGTGTAGGTTGTATTTTTTTTTTTTTGTAGAAAATGATATAATAAAGACATGGAAGATGGATTGAAGATTTGGAGTGGCTTGCTTAGCGCGCACATGCATGCAAGCTTAGCGCGCCTCCAATTCCGAAAACATGACAGTGAGTATTTTGAAGAATAAAAAGGGGGAGACAGCTAGAAACAAAAAGGGCAAAGGCTAAGGCACAAAATAGAGAGAAAACCCACTTAATTGGGGACCTTCTTCCTCCATTTTTCTTCTGTTTTCTTCCATTCTTCTTGCTTCCTTTTTGTATTTGTAAGTCTCTCATGACAATGGGAGACTAAAGCATCCATTGTTGGGAGCTCAGCAACAAAACACTCTTGATGTAATGATTCTAACTATTTATTTAATGTTATCTTCGTATTATTGTTGCTTTTATGAGTTTATTGTCATATTTGTGGTTTAATCATCCATGCTCATGTATTATTTTAGGTTTTATGCATTAGAAAGTGTTTATTTCCTAAGAAATGAAAAGAACATCTAAGTGAGCCATATCTAGGGATATAATGGTTTTGTTTAGCCTAAAGTATTTGTCTTCATTTTTAATACAAATCGTTTAATGTAGCTCTTAAGGGATTAGGAGTGAAATTAGGTGGTTTAGGCTCTTTCACTTGAAGAATCATGACTAGAATACATTAGTGGATGAAGGTAATACTTGAACTAATGTTAAATAGTGAAAAATATTTAATATTGAATCAAAAGTAGTTTTGGTAGGCTGAGCCCCCAACATGTTCCGTATTCTGCATCAACCGACAACTCACTTCCAAGTGTTTGTGTTCTATCTCTTTAATGTGCTTTGCTTAATTATCTTTATTTATGTTGAATTTTATGTTTTCGCATTAGTATTAGACATCTATCAAATTTAAATCATTGTTCACTTAAAATTAGAAATATACAAACTTTGAGTTCAGTCAAAGTCCCTGTGGACTCGACACTCAAACTTATTGTTTTATTATTACTTGAACAAATTGGTACGTTTGCCAAAGTGTTAATAGAACGCGTGCTCCAGATGTATCCGACATCAAACAACCACCTATGAGCATCATTATATGAGCTCTAACATGTTGTGCAATGACAACATCATCAGCATCAACAGGAAGGTGTTGAAAATTTTGGCGCAACCATGTTAGATAAATCGTTTTTCCCTTAATATACTTATCAAGAAGAGTGTCCCCTAATAAGGTCTGATAAGCTTCACGTAGATCACCAGTAATGACACTGGTTACTGGCAGCCTGTCTATCTTGAGGTCCAATTGTAGGGTAATATCTTGTAAAGTGATGGTTACCTCCCATATGGAAAATGGAATGTGCGAGTTTTGATTCTCCATCGTTCAACCAACGCAGTTATCAAATGGTGGTTAATATCCACTTGTCCGACAGTCATGATATGACCAAAGCCAACTTCATTTATGGCATTTTTGACACGGTTGTCTATATGATCGAAGTATGTCATAGCCCAGACAGAATGAAACCTTGGACGAAGCATTCACTCTTGGCCTTCCTATATTAAGTTTGAAACATGAATGTCTTGTAAGCGCAACAATGACCTGTCAATAGGTCCTGGTTGTGTATTTTCCATAATTGAGAAAAAAGAAATAAGAGATTGCAAGAAGGATGAAGAAGGTGGGTTGTGTGAAAATATGAAATAAGCTTTGGGAGGAAAGTGGTCTTGCATGATGAAAATAACAATGAACAAGAATGAAAAGAGCTAGTATGAAGGCGTATTATATGATATCCACTTAATATAAAATATATTGTAAAATATTGTTCAACTTAACCAATTTCACATGGCATGCATCATATATAGTGTCAACAGTAAATGAAATTATTAAACATTTGTCTTTATCTATATTTGAAAATGTCATGACTGCGTACTTGGTTGGACTTATCTTGCATCATTTAAGTTCACGTGAAATTGAAGATTTTGGAGTAGCTTTGGACTTTATTCAAGGTGTAGGCTCTGGTGATAAAACTTATCATTGAAAAGCTTCATTTATTGAATTTGCACCATGATTCACGAGCCAACATTATTCATCACACACAAGCATGATAAAGCACATCTTGTGTGGTCATTTCCATTCTTTATTGTCCTGCAAGCTACCCTCCTAAATATTTACTTTCTTTTATTATCGTTCACGTGCCTACCCTATTTTTTTCTTCAATGAATTGATATAGCAGCAGAAGCTGTGCTTTTCCATGTGCACTAGCTTGCATTCTCTAATTTTCCATGTGCACTAGCCTGCATTCTCTAATTTTCCATGTGCACTAGATTGTGCATTTATTTGTTCACTAGCCAGGCTGTGCATTTCTTCTGAACATCCGTAGGTTCACGAGTTAGTTAAAATGTTGATTTTGCACACCCTTGTGCTCAGGAGCTGGTTAAAATGTTGATATTGCACATCCCTACATTCCAGAGTTGGTTTAGATTTTCAAATGGCAAAATGCACTTAGGAAGCATGAAGAAGTCGTACAAATGGCCACAACTTAGAAGTCGTACCAAAGGCCACGAGTTCAACTATTTTTCTCCCAAAAAATGCACCAATAAATGAAGCTCTCGTGAGATATTACACGACTTTAAAGTCGTGCGCACAACTTTGTAAAAAAGGTGTTAAATTTAATTATAAAAAAGGTTTTACTTAATTACAAAATTTACAATTTGAGTTAATTAAAAAAGGATGTTATAAGTAATACATTATTAGGGTTTTAATTAATAAAAAATGATGTTATAAGTAATATATTATTAGGGTTTTAGTTAATTAAAAAATGATGTTATAAGTAATATATTATTAAGGTTTTAGCTAATTAAAAAAATGATGTTATAAGTAATATATTGTTAGGGTTTTAGTTAATTAAAAAATGATGTTATAAGTAATATATTGTTAGGGTTTTAGTTAATTAAAAAATGAT
>CM023941.1:28821351-28847331 GCA_013407115.1 Glycine latifolia
AGTATACATAATAAATTATTAAGGTTTTATTCACTATTCAATTATGATTGAAGGTTGTAGAGTTATCTGTTTGACCACAATTCATTATTTCGTAATATGTTTAAACATGACAAAACATTTACTACTATTTATAATTTTGAATTAACGTTGTACATGATAAAACATTTATCACTATTCATAACTTTGAATTAAAGTTATACAAGTTAAAGCATTTACCATTGTTCATTGAAAACTTAGGATTCATCTTCATTTATCTTTATTCAACTTCCTTATATAAGTGGTGATAGAAGTTAGTGAAGATTACAAAAACTGCATATGAAATATTGCACAAAATTATTATCATCTTTCATTTTAACATTTATCTTACGATCTTGAGGTACATTTTTTATTTCATGTTTCATTATTGTAATCTTCAAAAAAAATTACAATATTGCTAATTAACATTATTGTGGCAAATGATTAATTAAGATAGTGATAATTATAAAAATTAATTAACAAAATAAAAATAAATATATCTTCTTTCATATATTATACGTTAATGTTAACAAAAAAATATTTTCATCTAAGAATAAGTCTTTTGAAATATAAATCTTAACATTAATAAAAAATGTAGAAATTTAATTAAATAAATAAATATAATAAAAATTAATTATAAAATGAAATACTAAAATTTTAAATAAAATGATATAAAAAATACATACAAAATATTGAACCAAATTACAAAAATTAAAATTACTTGTATTTTTAAATAATTAACTTATACTAATTTTTATATTGTTTTTAAAAAACTTACACAAAATTACAAAAAAATGAAGAAATATTCAAATAAAAAATTAAAACAAATGAAATTAAAAAAAATACAACTTAGAAGTCATAGAAAAAAAGGTTTACGACTTTAAAGTCATAACCCATATAAAAAAAGTTGATATGACTTAGAAGAAGTTACAAAATATATATATATATATACGACTTCTATATAAATAGAAAAAAAAAATAAAAACTCAATTAGGATTTCAAAGTCGATAAATTGGAAAAAAAAAACACTAAAGCTGTAAATTTTTTTACGACTTTAGTTAAATTTTTTTTAATAAAAAACATATATTATAACAGGTGTTATGATTTCTGAATTAGAAGTTGTATCCCTACTACGACTTATCCTAATTTAGTAATTTTTTAAAATATTACCTCAAAATGATAATTAATTTTAAAAACCACTCCATTCGATAAAAAAAGCCGTGATATTGTGGTTTTAAGCAAATAAGGATTTGAAGTATTTAATTTTGCTTTTATCAGTGAGCATAATGTAAAGTGTATTCTTTTCTTCAAGGCAAAGTTTTAGCAACAAAATTGTATTTTATAGATTTGATGACTCTGTTTTTGTACTTATTCAGTTTGCAGATTGTGAAGGAGCTTCGATCTCTCAAGCAAATCAGTGGTCCAGATCCAAATTATAATGATGTATGTGTATAACTGCAAAAAATAATGTGTATAGCTGGAAAAGAAAGTAAATTAGAAATTGAAGTTTGAATTTGGGAAGAAGCTAACAATCCCCCAAACTGCACCCACACAAAATACAATTGGGCACAGTTTAAACCAAATACAAGAAGAAAAAAAAAAAAAAAAGTGCAACTCATCAAATTCGTTAGCTGAATCAAATTGAGCTTCTGATTCTTCAGAATGAGTTTATAAAGCCAAATATCAGCTACCCAAATTTCCAATTTCGACTGTCATATTAGGACCGTATGTAACAAACCACGAAATCGATGCCGAATGGAGTATGCCAGAGTCGCCTTTTTTGGCGAGAAAAGGGGGTCACAGAATATCTATTCAATATGGCCTCAAAACTCTTATATTTCATAAAGGGGCTTAACAGACATCTAGCATTTAACACTGGGATTCAACAGAAATTTTACAATTCACAAGAAAGGGTATATTCATCATTTTCTTAAAATTCATTGATTTGAAATTAATTGTTTAATCTACTATAGCTACTATATTCACTGAACCACGTGTGCACCATTTGAACTACATGTCCACAGTAGAAGTGGCCATTTTCTTCTCCTAAGAGTAACTTCAAAATGTTTATAGTATAATATATATGTCTTTTATGCACCATTCTTTACTTTACTAAATTCTTAATGAAGAATTAGATGCAAACTTAATTTAATAGGTAGAAACGGGGACTAATTACTTTTCATTTATATTTACATAATCACTTTACTACAAATCTAAACTACAAATCTAAAGATACCTTAAATTCGATCCATTGTCGATTTAATTTTTTTTAATAAATAATATATAATACTTTTAAAGTTTTTAGACCTTAAGATATGTTTAAGTCATAATAAGTCTCATGATCTAAATTACCTCAAACTGTTTTTCTTTTTGGTATAAAATAAATTTAAGGACAAAAATATACAGATTTAAATATATGGATCAAAATTAAATTATTATTTTTATCAAAACTAACAATAAAAATATCAAATCCTAGATTTCGCCATACTTTTGCTATTAATTAGATGAAAATTGATTTAAAAACTCGATTTTATTAATCAAAAAACATAAAGACTAAATTTAACAATTAAAATTGCATAGGCCAAAATAACACGCAAGAATACCCATACAGACTTAAAGTACAAGTAAAAAAAGCAAAAGACAACTCAAGTTTGTTAATGCTTCTTTTTTTTTCATTTTTAACTTTAACTTTTTATATTAAGAAAACGTTACTTTCGCAAACATATATTTCAGTTTCAACTTTCAACATAAGGAAAAGGCAGAACGGTGAAAAACTAAATGATCATACCGACATTGTTCAAATTTAACCATTCCATCCCTTCGATTCGATATAAGAAAAAGGTGAGGGAAAAAATAAATAATATAAGTATTTAATGGTCATGTAATAGTGTAAAATATTTATATATTATTGTTTAATTATAAATCATAATTAATATAATTTTTAAAATAACTATCATAAAGTAAGCAAACTTAACATATGATAGATTGTAATTAGATAATTTGACGTAAAATTTTGTACATTGTTAGTGTATAACCATCTTTCTTATAATATAATGAATCTAATGCTCATGCACTTATAATATAAAATAATTTTATATTATCATTTAATCATAAATCATTGTTTAACTTACTTTTAATCAAATTCATCCTCAAAAGTATGATGCAATAATAAATTGATTCCTAAAAAATGAAAAATACAAATTTACCATCTGAATGTGCAAAATGCGATAATTAGTCTTGTCATTAAGTTTATAAGATCATTTTGTCATTATAATATTCAAAGACCAATTTAACAATAAACTATATTTTTTAGGATCAATTTGATATTAAGTTATAAATTAATTTATCATTAAATTGAACTATTTATCGCATATTTTGCACATTTAGAAATTAAATTAAAATTTTTAATCTTAAAATAATCAATTGTGAGCGGCTCACGCTTTGATGAACGAATTTGAGTTTTTTTTTTTCTTCATTCGTTTATTCATTTCACACGCAAAATATGTATTGTTTTTCATGTTTACCCCTTTAACGCACTCTTCCCGCCAATCCAGTAACGGCAAGTTACATATTGAATCCTCGTGCAGTTCACGCGCTCTCTTATTGGCTCAAAACCGAAACTTCGTTAACTCCTGTAATGATTCGCCAACACAACAACCATAAAACCGGTTTTCCAAAATAAAAAGTTCGGACATTCACAACAAACTTTGCGTGCTTCTTCTTCTTCACTTTGGTATTCATTTTTCAATTCATTGCTGTTTAAACTTTAAACCTTGGAATCCAAAGAGTGTCATGGAAGACCAGAAAGAGAAGATTTCAGTTTCGGAAAATTTAGAAATGAACATTGACGTGCAGCCAGAGCTGTTTGTGGACAAAGAAGAGCAGGAAACGGGTGGTGACGCCACCGGCATCCTACGACGGTGGAAGAGGAAAGAAATGCTAAGGAGAGGCTCTTTAGGGCTAAGAGGATTTGCTCTATTAATGTCTTTGATTTCACTCATTCTTGCTGCTAGTAACAAGCATGGTTCTTGGAATAATTTTGACGAGTTCGAAGAATACAGGTACAAGCTGAAACTTTTTTTGTTTTCAGTTTGTTGTAGATGTGATGTGGGTTTGTGAGGAATCTGGCTGAAGATTAATGGGTTTTAGTCAAAATTTGATTTTGTTTAAGAATTTAATTGAAATATACCAACACAAACTTATATTAGAAAAATTGTTAATTAGACATTATGAGATTGTGCGGTTCTGATCAATCTTCTTGTAACACATATGATTATGCGTCACAAACAGAGATTACATGATCTTAAATCATACAAAAATTATATTATCATATAATTGAAAATTGTTGATTTTTTTAATAATTACAATTAAAGCAATACTTGTAATTTCTAATTAGCTGATTATGTAAAAATTTGTACTTATTAAGATCAAAATTAAACTCTTTATTTGTTGAAGTAATGTGGTTGAATTTGAATTTTTGGATTATAGATACTTGCTGGCTGTGGCAACTCTATCTAGTTTGTACACTGTGGTTCAAGTGTTTCGTCAAGTTCATGAACTTTCCACTGGGAAAAGCCTGATGCACCCAAAAACTGAAGGGTTGATTGATTTTGTTGGGGATCAGGTTTGGCATTCTGTCTTCTCCCATCACAATTATATCGTTGGTGCTCTGTTTTTATACCCAACTTTGGTTCTCTGAATAATGAGAGCTTCAGGGGAATCAAATTCAGTGTTGAAATTGAGTTGAACTGAACTTTTTTTACAGGACTGATGATTAAAAAGATAAATAATTGATGAGCTGGTTGTAATATTGCATTAGTTTTTTTGTCCCTATTGGCTGTGTGGTAGACTGAAGTTTAACCTAACTAGTGGTGAGTTACACTAGCAATTAATGTTTAAAAAGATGGATTGAAAACTTGACACTTCTATTTGGTGTTATCCTTCGGAAGGAATAAAATTCTAAACTATTTCTTCTTGTAATCAATGTTGACTAAAGTGCTATTCTAATCAGGATGTGATAAAGATAAAAATAAGGGTATAATGTGTTTTAGATGTTTTAAATTTTAGTTAAAATTTCTCTTAATTCTTTTATTGTAAAATAATAATTTAGGGTGAGATACAAAAATAATTATTTATAAAAAAAAATGCAGCGACCATCAAAATTAAAGAGATCTAGTTTAATTGAATGAGTAGTGTGTATGACTTTTTTTATAAATCTTGTAGTACTAAAGTTTCATTTCTCCCTTTGAATAAAAAGAAACTAAAGAAACTCAGATCAATTTTGACAAAAAAAGTGATGGGCCTAAAATATATTTTAGAAAAAAAAATATTAAAAAGTTAATGTAAAAAATAGTATTACCCAAACATGATTAAGGCCATATCATTGGCTTCTATATGTTATCTTTTGATAGTTTATGAAATGTTAACAAATTTTAGCTAAGGTTGATTGGCAAATTGTTTGGTTTCAGGTTGTGGCATATCTCTTGATATCATCAACGTCTTCAGCGATTCCAGAAACAGATAGAATGAGGGAAGTTACAACCAATAAATTTACGGACTCTGCAGCTGCAGCCATTGCATTTTCCTTTTTTGCATTTTGCTGTCTAGCACTGTCAGCTGTTATATCAGGATACAAACTCTCTACCCAAACTTATACTCCCATGAACAGCCTTGATAGTTAAAAGTATCTCCTATCATGTTTCAACTTCCATTTATTGGTAGATTTGTGTGGAGAAGTGAGTATAAGAAATTAATAACCCCCCCTTCCCTTTTAAGTATGTGCATGTGTGTTGCAATAAGACATGAGACTGTACCAATTTCATATTAAAATACAACTTTTTTTGGTGCTACTTGATACTGTGTTGATGGTGTTGATACTTTTTCTTTAATGTGGATTTTGGCAGTAATTTTTGTACTACATGTATTTTTTTTATATTGGAAACAATCTGCTTTGATCTAGATAGAATTATTATAAGTCACAAAACTCTTTTGTGAGTATTTAACATAGTTGTTTGATACTTAGGACTTAAACTCAAAATGACTTGTTAAGTTAGAATAACTCACATAAATTGATTTACGTAGTCTGTTATATTTGACCGTGATTAAAAGAAGCAAACATTAAAAATGGACTTTTTAATAATTAATTTAATTATTATAATGCTTTTCCCTTTAATGATGAAATTGGTAGAAAATAATACAGTGGTGAACACAAATAAATAGAGCGATTGAAAGAATCCAACATTGGAACTAGATTATTTTTATTAAATAATAATATGAATTATTATTATTATAATAAATGCTAACAACACATTAATATGCTCTTTTATCAATTAGAGAAAATTCAAGGGAAGTCCACCAAAAGCGTCATTTCTTATTTAATTGTTTTCATTTATTATGTAGTAGGACTTAATTTGAGGTCCATCTAATACTAAAAACAATTGTTAAAAATATTGTGTTAAAAAGTATAATTTCAACCTTTCTTCTAGAGTAAGACGAATTTCTCAGCAGCACGAACATTTTCCTGACTAAGTCAGAAGTCGCTGACTATTTCATAGTTTGCACAAACAAGGGACTTTGACTGAAAAAATTATAGTCAGCAACACAACCAAAAGTAACCATAACTAGTAAGGGTAGACATTTGTATACCAAAGTAGACATCGCCAACAACTAGTATAAATCTAGAAAGCAATTGAACAAAAGCAACAAAAGAATAATAAGAATTCAAGGTCAACACGTTTTCTGTCTCTCCTATTACTAAATTGAAAGTTGAAACTAGGCCCATCTCTTGTGAAGCTTTAGAATGCTGTAGTCTCTAATCTTAATACACTAAAATTAGTAGATGCTCATGATTTTCTTATTCTATTCCTATATGCTATACATAAACATATCAGTGATATCTTTTTTATAACGTTCTAGTGTTCTAAATTGAAAGTTGAAACAAGGACTAACTCTTGTCAAGCTTTAGAATGCTGTAGTTCTAGTCTCTAATCTTAGTACACTAAAATTAGTAGATGCTCATGATTTTCTTATTCTATTCCTCTATGCTATACATAAACATATCAGTGATATTTTTATGTGTAACGTTCTAGTGTTCTTCTGCTTCCAAATTTAAAAGTTCTTTGACAAAAAAGACTGAAGGAATGAGTCATTAGCCGAAAATCCGATGCTTCCAGGGCTCAGCAGCAAGTCCATTGGAAATGGTTCTTGACATGCAGATGTTGGTGGCTTTGTGTCATGAAGTGAGTTTGTGAAACTTGCTGAGTTAGAACAGTTAGTCAGTGCTGGGGGCCTTATAGGAGCAGGAGCTGTTACATTGCTGGTGTTGGTGTTGTTGGAGGTGTTGTTTAGAGAATTTCTGTTCATGCTATAGCTTGAGTTTCCTCGTCCTAATGGTACATCATGGATATGTTTCCCTTCGTAAGTCGTAATCACAGCTTTCATGTCATGTGCAGCTCTCTCAACATGTTTTCTCACTGGACAACCCGGGGCTACGCATTTGTAGTAACTCCTGCAGAAAGAATATTTTCTTTAATTCATGGCCTTAAGTGGTAATAATAGAAATTGTAACAATAGAAACCATATAACTAATCAATTCTACTAAGAGTTTAATTGAAATAAAATAATACTAACAGTATAAACTATGCAAGCTTTTTTAAACTGTCATCAATTAAAGATCGCTTTGAGTTTGTTGATTTTTGTAATAACTATCTTAAAAGTAAACTCAGATACGATTTCTGATTGATTGACAGTCCAAAAGTTTTTACACTATTAGCACATCACAATTAAACTTTTCTATTAAAATCTAAGATGAAAATACCTTGGGTTTGGGTTTCCTTTAACTACTTTCTGTCCATATTTCCTCCACCTATACCCATCATCAAGTATGTCAATTTCACTTGTGGTTTGAACCACAACTCTAGGTTCCTTAACAGTTCTACTCCCAGCAGAAGAATAGGAATGGCCATCATTTTCATTCTCCCCCTTCCTGCAATAATGAGAATCATAATCATAATCAGTCACACTAAAGTCAAGTTCACCAAGTAGCTTCATTTTAACAATACAAATCAGGTCATTAGAGTGATATAGTGTCATTTGCAGATCTTACCATCTTTTGGCCTCATTTCCAAGGTCATCATCACCCCCTCCAGAATAACTAGTCTGTGATGTTTGCTCAAGATCTTCCTCTCCCACAGATTGATCAGAAATCCCCGAGTTGGTGCAGGACAAAGAAGTTTGATGAATTGATTGAGAACCATTTTTTCTACCATGTGGCTTGGGATGATTGTGACTTCCCTTGTATACTATTTCAGTGATATGTCCCTCCAAAGACCTCTCAACTTTCTTCTTTGTTGGGCAACTTGGGTGCGTGCACTTGTAATAACTACGCGGATTTTCGCTTCCTTTCACTTGTTTCTCTCCATACTTCCTCCAATTGTAACCATCTTCTGATCTCCTTTGTTCCCTAATAGACTTAGGAGCATAAGTGGAGTTAAATTGAACAGATCCAGGAGCAGAATTGCTTTGTATTTCATGTTTGATTGAGGCTAATGCTGTTGAGAAGCCCTGAGTGGAAGGATATTCGGATTTTGTTTCTGTCCTCTCAGATGAGAAATCTGATTGCTTTGCAGCTTCATTGAATATCATTGTGTCCTGTTTCTTTTGTGGCTCCTGCTGTTCAAGTGGAACAAAGATTACAAATAAATAAGTGCCAAGATTAGCATATTCCATTCCATAGCATCAATAAAGTCACAACTTGTTTATTGTGACTATGTAGTTTGATGACCATTACAGTGAAGTTGACAGATTTTCAAGACTGGAAACATGTTGGAAACTTACTGATAATTTTTATGTGTTAAGTAAAGTAAGTTCAATGCCATTTAATTTTAGGCATGTCTACTTCAAAACGTTTTTATTAGGCACACTGCAATGGCCTACAAAATTTGTATCAATTGGCACAAAAAAAGAGATATTTTATTTTTGAAAGTAAGAAAGAATTTCTGAAAATACGTGGAAATACTTTGAAGTTTGATTCTGTCAAGTTGGAATTCAACAGTCAAGTTTTGAATTGTTCAAACATGCTTGTACCAACCAATACAAAAATTAATTATTGTAAAGAAGTGACAGAAAATGACACATTAAACAAATAGCAGATGCTAATAAAACAAACTGGTCCAAGTAAGTCAAGAGAAGCAGATTGAACAAGAAACGATCTCACCCCCCTTAATGATCAAATAAATAACCAAGAAAGAACGTGTGCTTTAAGTTAAATTTATCATGAAAGAAAACACAACTTACCACTTGAAACATGCTTGTGGAAGATTGAAAGAGAGGCACGTGGTTTGCTTTTGTTTGGAAAGAGTGGTCAGAGTAGTTTCTCTCTTCCTCCTTGTTTCCTTGTTGACCCACAGTTGAACTGTTTCTCATGTTGAAGCTCATGCTAGAAGATGGCTCAGTTGTGTAAGATGCAGGAACCTAAACCAACACATGAAACGAACACAACCACAATTAGTTATCACCAAAGCACATGACTTTCGAGTTGCAAAAAATCACCTAAAGTCCTAAAACAAACTTATAAAACAAGAATGCCCCACAATTAGTTATCACCAAAAACAATGGAGTTGCAAAAGACCACCTAAAGTCCTAAACCAACATGTAAAACAAGAATGACCTACAATTAGTCATGACCATCAACATGACATTGGAATTGCAAAACACCAATAATAATCATAGTTGCAATTAATTTGGTACAAGACTATATTTTCTACGGAGACAATTCTGTTACAGACAGGCAGTAAGATTACTACACACGATAAAATTCTTTCATCTGAGTATAAAAATTGTAACAATAATAATGACAATAATTGATTTGATTGTAACTTACATTTTGAGAAGAAAAAAAGTAGTGTGAATTCAATGACTGTGTGGTTGGGGCAAAACCAGGAGGGAACTCAGCATAAGAAGGGTTGATTGAAGAAGGAGAGAGAGGAAGTGAAGCTGACTTGAAGTTATTAGCAAACTCAAGTCCAAAGGGATCATCATCCCTGTTCATGTTATTGTTGTTGGTAGAAAGAAGGTCGGTGAAACTTAAAGACATGCTCAACTCAAGAACTATGGTATGAAATAGGTTAGTTGTTGGTGTTGTTTTGTTGTTGGGTTTGAAATTGGGGAGAGAAGAGAGAGGGAATGGAGCATTTTATGTATGATAAGAGAGGCATGCGCACACACACATCACCCATGTCTTTGGAAGAAGCTGCTTCTGACAGAGTATGGAAAGGTTGACCTTTGACCGTGGAAAATGAACAACAAAATGGGTCAAGGGTTGTGGGTTTGACTTGACTGGGATACCCTTACGATTATTATTTACTATTATTGCATAACATATTAACACTATAGACCAAAAAATGAGACAGAGGCGGCTGAAAAAATTAGAACCTGCAGTCACAATTATTGTACATTCATGCAATCAATGAATGGTGGCCGTTGAATATAGATAAAATGATTGGCATTTTAAATGTGAATTTTTCAGTTTAATTTATTAAATGAGATATGAGTCGTTTGATTTTCATCTAAGGGTTGTGGTTTGTTCAGAAGGTTAATGCATGTAAAAATCGACCGTGGGAAATCTTAATCGGAGGAAGTTGTAGCGTTAACTTTAGCCAGCTGTATCATTACGTAGCATCGTTTTCTCGATAGAAATTTGGGACTCGGCAACGACACGGTTTTTTGGATTTTTTTTATTATTAAATGAATTTTATCAACTAATTTACTTTGTTTTTTTTAGCTTATATCTTACTTTACTTTTTACTTATTAGGTTAAAAAATTAGTTAAAATGAATAATAATAATATAATAATAATAATGCAAATTGTATTTTTGGAAAGATACACTTTTAATGATGTATTTATGTTATGGATAAAGCCCAATTATCTTTATTTCAAATGTTTAAATTCTCAACAGTCCAATATCTTATTCAATAAGAGATAAAAAATATAATAAATATTGCAACAGAAAGATAGAACGGATATCCAAATATCTCGGTCAAAGATAATGGGCCTCAACCACCATTCTACCAGGATCCAGGTATCATCTTATAAATACAACAGCAGTCATGGTGAAAGGTACACGATAATTCAGACTCTCTCTTTTCCATTCACACAGCACACAGCATGCCACTCGTTTTGTTTCCTATTATGATCATCTTCCTTGAGGTGCTTCATCTCCATAAGCATCTTCAGAGAGGGAGAGCCTGATCTCATAGCAAAATCCCAGTAAACCTTACTGGGTACATTCTGTTTCTCACAAGCAAAACAGTGGCGCCGTCTGTGGGAACGATAAATTTCGAATCCCACCAACTCACAATGGTCAATACCAGAAGCCATCAGATTGCTGGACATGGTGAACCACCCCGGAATGCGAATCTGGAAAACGTGGTAGCAGAAGATGCAGTTTCTCATACTGCTTCTTCCCCAGCAATGCCACCAGCTCGTGCTCCACCGTCAATTGCCGAGGCAGAACTAAACACCACTCAGCGTTTTATCCAGAACGCTCTGAATTCGATTTTGTCTCGGCTAGAGAATTTGGAGAAGCGCTATGAGTTTCAACGACAGGAGGATGCCCAGAATTTGTCCAAACAGCTGGACGAACGCAATGCTAAGAACAAACAGGATGAAAACCACCGTTCCCGACATGTGGAACACCAGAATCCTAATATTGAAGGACCAGCGACAACACAGAACGAGCAACCTCATGTAGCTGCAAGAAGACATGAACCAGGGAACTCGGTACCCACTGCCGAGACTGGTAATAGAGGGTCAATCAGTCAATCGGAGCAAGCCAGAATATCCCATTCCTATTCACGCAAAGAGGGACCTCGGCCCACTCCGTCAGCCGGAATCCCAGAACATGCCGTTGTTGACAGACCAGCAGGAGAAACCATACATCAGCCTAGACGAGAAGATGATACATATTGGAGGAAATCTCGCCGAGGTCATCAGAATAATAGCCCTTTCATTAATGATATAGTAGAGGCTCAATTTTTTGAGGACTTCGATGGCTCTTTCTTATCCAAGTATGATGGGAGCCAGGATCCTCGGGTGCATATAGACGAGTTCGACATGCAAATGTGTGTCCGAGGTATTGACGAGCCCATAATTTCTCAAATTTTTGCTACTACTTTGACTGGAGCCGCCCAAACCTGGTTTCATACCTTGCCGTCGCGTTCTGTCCAAAGTTTTGAAGATTTTGGACAAAAGTTCTTATTGAATTTTGCGACGAGCAAGAAATAGCCCAAGTCTGAATTCGTACTAGGGAAAATACGCCAGCAACCCGGAGAAACACTACAGAGTTATATGGACCGATTCAAAGAAGCCGCTTTGCAAGTACAAGGCTTGGAAGAAAAGGTCCACGTGCATCTCATCTCAGCCGGGCTCAATGGGTCATCTCGCCTCGCCAAATCCATTTATAAGGATCCTGTGAAAACTCTAAATGAGTTTATGATCCGTTCCAAGAAATATTTGGAGTTGGAACAAATGGAAATCGCTAACTCAGCCCCGAGGGAGAATAAGAAACCTACATCGCCGAGGAACCGGCGTCAGGAGAATGTACAATTTAGCCGACAATCGGCAAATTTTCCCCTCAACCGACCTCCACGAAATTTTCCTAACCCTAACCTCAGGTCCAAGAGGTACGAGTGGAAATTTGACAAGTATGCTCCATTGAATGCTACACGAGGTCAGATATGGAAAGAAGTTGCTTTTACGGAGATGAGGAAAGTAGAACGTCCTCGTCCAGCAGTAAGAAATTAAGGATTAGACCATTCCCGATATTGTGATTTTCACAATGCACCGGGTCATACGACTGACCAGTGTTGGGAACTCCGTGATGCGATAGAAAAATTTGTCCGTGAAAGTAAACTTCGGCAATATGTTCTCCGAACCCAAGGGCACCAAGGCAAAAGGAAAAGTCAGCAGGAGAATAAAGACCGAGATGACAAGAAAACTAAAAAGGACGACTTCCCAGAACCTGAATTCGAATGTAATGTGATTTCAGGGGGCATGGGAGGTGGAGGTGACACTGCCAATCAGCGAAAGAAATATTTCAAAGAAGTTATGTCGGTAAGAGATCAACCGAGATTCAAGGAAAGCAGTAAGAAATCCGCACCACCGCTAATTTATTTCACAGAAGACGATATGAAAGGCGTGGTACCCGGGCACGAGGACGGCCTTGTCATAACAAGGACTGTGGCGAATTTTTGAGTCAAAAGAATATTCGTTGATAACGGTAGCTCGGCCGACATCATCAACTTGAGTGCCTTCAAAAAGATGAACTTGAAAGAGGACGACTTAAAACCATGCCAAACCATGTTGATCGACTTTAATGGTGGAGGCACCGGTTTGAAAGGCGCAATTGACCTCCAACTTACGTTGGGAACAAAGGAAGGTTTCAAGACAGACCGAGTCACATTTACCGTAGCCGAGTTCACCTCACCATATAATATTATATTAGGCAGGCCAACACTTCATAAATGGGATATATTGATGTCCACCAAGCATCAGAAGATGAAGATGATCGGACACCTCGGCCGAGTTATTACAATTTGCGGTGATCAGAATGAGTCCAGACAATGCTATTTCAATGCAATCCGAGAAACTGAAGGCGGCTCATCCTCTCCACCTCGGATTCGGCAGGGAGACCCAGCAGAACAACAAGTAAAGAGGCAGGCATCCCGTAAGCCGGTCAATCTTGTGGAATTGGATATGCGAGATATTGAAGAATGGAGACCGGAACCGGTAGATGAGCTTGAAGATATTCAGATTGGAGGATCTCCAGAACAAATTATGAAGATAGGCAAACAAAATGATTCAGAAACCAAAGGCAAGCTAATCCAGTGCCTAAGGGAGAATCAGGACGTGTTCGCTTGGAAAGCCTCTGAAATTTCTGGGATCAAACCTACATTCTGCTGTCATAAATTAGCCATGTACCCTGATTCTAAACCAGTGGCACAGAAGAATAGGAAGCTCGGCCCGGACAGAAGACAGGCGTTGGAGAAACACATCAAGGAATTGCTGGAGGCCGGGTTCATAAGAGAAATACAGTACACCACTTGGCTTTCTAATGTGGTGATGGTAAAGAAATCCAATGGAAAATGGCGAGTTTGTGTCGATTACACAGATTTGAACAAGGTTTGTCCAAAGGATTCTTATCCGATGCCGAGTATCGATCAGCTGGTGGATAATTATGCCTGATTCCAACCGTTATCTTTTATGGACACCTATTCCGGATATAATCAGATACCCATGTACCCGGGTGATCGGGAGAAAACAGCATTCCGAGGTGTAGAAGCAAACTATTGTTATGACGTAATGTCATTCGGGTTGAAGAATGCCGGGGCCACTTATCAACGAATGATGAATAAGGTTTTCATCGATCAACTCGGACGCAATATTGAAGTATATATCGATGACATGATCGCCAAGACAGATGTAAACAGAGACCATATCCGAGATCTAGAAGAAACGTTCTGCAAACTAAGGCAGCACAGTATTCGTTTGAATCCTCTAAAATGTGCCTTCGGGGTAAAAGCCGGGAAATTCCTGGGTTTCATGTTAACACACCGAGGAATAGAGACAAACCCGGACAAATGCAAAGCTGTACTGGACATGCAATTTCCTGTTAATAAACGCGAAGTCCAACAGTTGACGGGAAGAATGGCGGCCTTAACACAGTTCCTCCCAAAGTCCGCAGAAAAGGCTCTTCCATTCTTCAAGTTATTAAAAAAAGAGGCCAGTATAGGATGGAACCAGGCGTGAGAAGAGGCTTTTCAGGAAATAAAAAGGTGTTTGGCTTCAGCTGTACCTTGCAGTTCGAGAAGAAGCCATAAGTGTCGTGCTAGTCAGAGAAGTGGACAAGCGTCAGTTGCCGATATATTTTGTAAGCCGAGCTCTCAAGAACTCGGAGCTGCGATACCAGAAGGTCGAGAAGGTGGCCTTCGCTCTGCTCACAACGGCCAAAAGGCTTCGCTCGTATTTCCAAAGCCATACTATAGTGGTGAGAACAAATCAACCCATCCGGCAGGTATTACACAAGCCGGACTTAGCAGGGAGAATGATGAATTGGGCTATTCAATTATCCGAGTTCGATATCAAGTATGAAGCTCGTCACGCTATCAAATCTCAAGCTCTGGCCGATTTCATGGTCGAGTTGACCCCGACATTTTCCACCAGACAAAAAATAGTGTGTGGAAAGTATATTTTGATGGGTCATCTAATTCCAAGGGAAGTGGAGCCGGGATCATTGTTGAGAATCCCGAGGGAGTGTCACTCGAACAATCACTGCAGCTTAATTTTTCGACGTCTAACAATCAAGCGGAATATGAAGCACTGATTGCCGGGTTAAACCAGGCCAGAGAGCAGGGAGCATTGAAAGTCAATGTCTTTACTGATTCACAGTTGGTTTCAGCACAGATCGAAGGGAGATATCAAACCAAGGGTCCTTTGTTAGCAAAATATCTTGCTAAAGTCAAAGAGATAATATCCAAGTTCGATGAAGTCACCATAGCCCATATTCCGAGAGAAGAAAATACCCGAGCCAACATATTATCAAAGCTGGCAAGTACAAAAGGAACGGGTAATCACAGAACAGTCATTCAGTAGGAACTCGCCCAACCTGCATGCATCATGGTGGTCTTAATAACTGAAGACTGGAGGAGGCCGATTATAAATTATTTGGAACAAGGGATAGTGCCGGATGACGGAATGGAGGCAAAAAGATTAACCCGAGATGCTTCCATGTACACAATCGTTGATGGTGAACTATACCGCCGAGGTCTCCACACCCCATTATTACTATGCTTAAGCTTCGACCAAATCGAGTACGTACTTACCGAGATATATAAGGGCATTAACGGCCAGCATATGGGTGCGAGGGCTTTAGCATTAAAAGCTCTTCGTGCTGGATATTTTTGGCCGACGATGAGGGCAGACGCAGCAGAGCATGTGAAAAAATGTGACACCTGTCAAAAGCATGCAAAGATATTGTGGACTCCTCCATCCGAGTTAAAATTAATCACAGCACCATGACCTTTCTACAAATGGGGAATGGATCTCTTAGGACCATTTAAAGCGACGGAAGGTCAAATGAAGTGGTTAATAGTAGCCGTGGACTACTTTACTAAATGGATTGAGGCCGAGCCTCTAGCTACAATTCTTTGAACGCAGTATAATAGCAAGATTCGGAATTCCGACAAAAATCATTACCGATAATGGGACACAATTCACGGACAAGAAATTCCGAGAAATGATGGTCGGACTCCACATAAAACATCACTTTTCGTCGGTAGAGCATCCACAGTCTAATGGCCAGGCAGAAGCAGCAAACAAAGTTATTCTGGACGGATTGAAAAAACGAATGCAAGAAGCCGGCCCGAACTGGGTTGAGCAACTTTACTACGTCTTATGGGCATACAGAACCACGACTCAAACAGCCACCCACGAGACTCCATTCAGAATGACGTACGGTTGCGAGACCATGATACCTGTGGAGATCGGCCAACCATCTTGGAGGAGGCAAATGCCGCATACAGACAATAATACGGCATTAGCCGCCGAGCTTGATTTGATAGAAGAAGTCCGAATTGCAGCACATCGCCGAGATCTACGCATGAAACAGATCTCGGCTCGAAAATTTAATAAAAGGGTAAGGCCAAGATCCTTCGAGAAAGGCGATCTCGTATTACGGCAAGCAGATATCGAAAACAAGAATGCCCGAGATGGGAAGTTAGCACCCAATTGGGAAGGACCATATCGAGTTACCCAAAATTTGGGACAAGGAGCGTACGTTTTAGAGACCGTGGAAAGCAAACAAGTCAAGCGCACATGGAATGCCGACAAGCTAAAGATATACTATAGTTGAGAAGACCCATGTGGATCATGGAGTATTGTTTTTTACCATGCGTTTCCTGTTAATTGGCGATAAGCCCGGGATCATGGAGTATTGTTTTTTCCCATGTGTTTCCCTTTAATTGGCGATAAGCCCGCCATTGGGATCATGGATTATTGAAGACCCATGTGTTTCCCTTTAATTGGCGATAAGCCCGTCATTGGGATCATGGACTATTATTTTCACGTGTTTCTCTTTAATCGATTCATAAGCCGGGATCCAAGCGAATCCTTCATAGAGATCGTGATTTATGTATTCATGTGTTTCTCATTGGTTATATAAAGCTGAGGAATGTAAACCCGATATAAATTTTCCATTGAGATCATGAATTTGAATAATCTTCGAAGAATAAATAAAATCCTTATTATAAGGGAATTATATTATACATTGTGCACAATTTTTGAGGGCCTAGTCGTTGTTATGTATTAATTCGGTCTTGATCAAGCCGGCGTGATTATTTATGGATGAATCATCGATTATATCGAAAGAATTACATCCTTAGATCAATATTACGAAATACATTTAACAGTTGCTAGGACAGGAACTCGGTTTCGGAAACAATATTTGAACTAATGATTCGATTAAAATACTTGGCCGTTGGAGCCAAAGTAATATCCGAGTAAGCAAATCGGCAATGATGAAGCTCTTAATATGACGAAAGCACGATGCATTAAATAAATTGTTCAAAGTACGGAATCTAAAAGCAGAAATCAAAAAGCAGAAATTAAATATTGTTCAAAGCAATAAAATGTTACAGATTAAACCGGCATTCCGACCCTTCATTGGTTAACCTGCTCATCCATTGTCGCCTCAGGAGCTTCATCCGGGGATACGACCTCGGGAGCAACACATGGGATGAATTTACCGTTCTCAACATAAGCCCGACAATCAGTCCCCTCCAGGTTCAAAGCGGCTCCCGGGTTCAAAAATTGAACTTGCTCTATGGCATTAGAAAAGACATCCTCAGCAATGGTCCCCAGGGTTTCTTGAAACTCGGCAGCCTCCTTCTTGGCGAGAACTGCCTCTTGCTGAGATTTCTCATAAAGAATTCTCAAGTCAGCAATATCTCGGTCCAAGGAAGAAGCTTCAGCCCGAGCTTTACTAGCTTCCACCATTGCAACATCCGCAGAGGCTTTGAAGAAGTCGGCATTCTTAGTTGCAGCTTGAAGCTCATCCCGAAGAGATGAGACCCCCTCATTCACGACCGCTAACTCTTGATGGGAAGTGGCGAGCTCCACCTTCAGCTTTTGAGTTTCTTCAGACAATCTCTTGTTCTTTTCAGACAACCGTTGGTTGTCGTCCTTGAACTTGAGGCCCTCATTTTTGATTTTGTTGTACCGAGCATTTAAAGATACTAAGCTCGGTACCAAAGTAGCACTTCGGAAAGCTTGGAGGTGGAGTTGGTCGAGCTCTCGAAGGTCATCATCCAAGAAAGGGGTCCCATCAGAAAACCGCTTGGGAGCCTTAGTGTAGGGAAAAAGATCTTCAACCCCTTTTTCCCAAAGGCATCTCAAGGTTAATGAAGAGCCCTCAGGGGCGACAGTGGAAGCACCGGGAGCAGCAATGGCGGCTTCTGAATCCGTTGTTGTGTCCTCTGCTACGACCTCAATCACAACAGGAATGGGGGCAGCCGAAATCTCACGGTTTCCTTGCCTGTCCAAAGATGAAATCTCCGGACCGGCAGCAACGGTATCCTCGGCCGACCCCGAGGTGATTATTTTTGGGGAGCCACCGGAGGTCGGAGTTTCGATGCGCTGCTTTTTGGTTTTCCTCGTCGGCAGTTTATTAATATAGTCGCGGTGGCGGTCAGTGGTCTTCCTGGCAGTGGCTTTCCTCGAACAACGAGGGTTCAAATCGGCAGCGGGATCTTCTTCCATCTCGGCAGCTGAAAAGCAGATAATAGATTAATGGAAGGTAAAATATAAAGATTTTAAGTATAAAGTTTTTATATAAAACCTTGAGCTTCCTGATGCATTTGAATTTGAATAAGAGCCGATGCCTCAGTATCAAAAAGGTTAGACTCCTCAACTCGGTAAAATGAAGGGGGTTTGGAATGATGATTTTGGGTCCAGTAGAGTGGAAACTTCCATTCAACGCCGAGTGCTTTCGGACCCCGGAGAAAGAAGGGTTGCTTGCCGGGTTCGGCTGCAACTTTGAAAAAACTATTTTTAAAATTTTTGAA
This sequence comes from Glycine latifolia, assembly GCA_013407115.1. Lineage (NCBI taxonomy): Eukaryota > Viridiplantae > Streptophyta > Magnoliopsida > Fabales > Fabaceae > Glycine > Glycine latifolia. The sequence continues at coordinate 28,840,483 of CM023941.1, forward strand.
GGAATCAGTGAAGATGGGAAAAAGGCGACGACCAGGTCGACTTCGGAGAGAAGTCCACCCTTTCCGATTTGATTTTTCTTGGCCAGTGCGGCCGGCCTGAACGGAAAAGAAGTAGAGGAAAAGAGAGACAGTACAAGGTATTTGCAATTCTTCACATAAATCCTCAAAAGATTTGACGAAGGCCCAACTATTGGGATGCAATTGTGAAGGGGCCAAGTGAAGATGATCTAATAATCGCATTTCGAAATCCGACAAAGGAAATCGAATGCCGAGACGTGTGACCACGTCCTTGCAAAAGAAAAAATAGTTGGGCTCCCTTTCCCCAGCACACGAGCAAATGGGCTCGTCCAGGGAAGGAGGACGGATTGAGAACCCGTCCTGATTGCCTATGGGGAGTGCCATTATGCTCCCCGGGGTCAAATTAGACGAAGTTTGAAGTACTTCATAGGTGACCCATGGAAACTTGGCAATTAAAGAAGAAGGGGGAAGGTTGGACTGAGATCCTGCCGACTGGGATTCATCTACCATTTCCACGGAAAGGATATCCATAATGACCTACGATAAAATAAAAAAGAAAAAGATTAGTAAAAATACCTGGAAGTGAGGGTGGAAGACGAAGAGGTGAAGAAATGACTAGTGTCGAACAGGCATAAGAAGAAATCGGCCTTAAAGCCTCGGTATCCGGCAATATTGTATTAACTCTAGTTGGAATGGTTATTCGAACTGGGTTATGCTGACATGCGTCAAGCAAAGCCTCGGCTCGCTTATCTTGGTTAACACTTGCTAAATATAAAAATTCATCTAAACACTTGGAGCAGGGTTCAAACCGAGTCTCAGATTGTTGCCTTCGTTCCCCCTCCTTTTCAGAAGGGTTCAAGGGAATAATACTTGAAGATGAAGAAACATCAGAAGACATTCTAGGTTCTACTGAGGGTGTCTTATTTTTCTGGGGTGGTGGTAAACCTACTTTGGAAGGATTAGAAGGTTTTGGAAGTTTGGGTTTGGAAGTACTGGAACCTGAAGACACTCTTAACAAATCTTTTTTCTTCTCTTCATCAAAGACTGGGAGACCCCAGAGCCAAAATGCAGTTTTGGGGGGAACATTTTTGCGCACAAAAGCTTCTTCTTCAGGAGTAATTTTCATGATCAAATAATAACAAGAATATGCAGAAACAACAATCCTAGAACAATACACTAACAAATAATCAGGAGAGGAAGAGAAGGATAAATACCCTAAAATACCCAGACAAGGAGAATAACTAAGGAAGCATAAATCCAAATAAGGTTCAAAGAAATGCGAAGAATAAAGTGGAATAAAAAGGGAATGCAATGCAATCGAAAAGGGAGATGGAGTAAATACCTGGAAAACTCCGAGGGATTTGGCTTCAGAGAAGGCTAAGACAGAGAGAAGTGGACAATGAGAGAAAATCGCGAAAGTGCAAAGGATGCCAACGCAAAAGTGAAGAGAGGCAAATGAGGGCAATGAAGAAATTGAAATTTTGATAACCACCAAAAACCGCTCATGGAACGTTCCAAAAACATAACCTCCAAGATATGAATAGACATTAAGGGCATAAATGACATTTTCTGAGTTATACCAGGGGCAAATTAGGAATGAAATTCCAAGCTCATGATAAGGGCATGAAGAATAGAAACGACGCATTAAATGTTGGGAGCCGGAAGCGTCCCTGAGAATAAGAGATGAAAAGACAGCCTTTCGTCTTTTCAAACAGGAACCTCAGAACAAACTAGAAAATTTAAAGCTAAGGTTTCTGACTACGAGTATAAACCGACATCACAGGAAAGAATATGTATCCCGGCTTCTCAATGGAGCTCAGATTGGTAGCAGGCGTAGAATTTGTACAAGACAGAACATTTCCTGACATTAAAATGACAAGTAACTCGGCTATAGTTGAGAAATCATTCCATATTGATGACTGGAAAAGGGATACGTATCTCGGCATTAAGCAAGCAATAGTAATACATCTTGGCATACAGTATAATACGACTTGGACTCATCCATTAATGCATCCCGGCCATCCAGAATGCTAGATAACCGGACTGAGGGGCATCTATTATAGATAAAGCCCAACTATCTTTATTTCAAATGTTTAAATCCTCAACAGCCCAATATCTTATTCAATAAGAGATAAAAGATATAACAAATATTGCAACAGAAAGATAGAACGGATATCCAAATATCTCAGCCAAAGATAATGGGCCTCAACCACCATTCTACCAGGGTTTAGGTATCATCTTATAAATACAGCAGCAGTCATGGTGAAAGGTACACGATAATTCAGACTCTCTCTTTTCCATTCACACAGCACACACAGCACGCCACTCGTGTTGTTTCCTGTTGTGATCATCTTCCTGGAGGTGTTTCATCTCCATAAGCATCTTCAGAGAGGGAGAGTCTGATCTCATAGTAAAATCCCAGTAAACCTTACTAGGTACATTTTGTTTCTCACAAGCAGAACAATTTAAAACCAAAAATTGAGCAAGAATAGATCCTCTCTTAAGGGGGAAAAAAAAGATACAATCTCACCGTTTATTTTTTAAAATCTCAGTTTTAAAATAAAATATATTATGTTGATATACTTTTGTTACATATATCATGTTCTATTGAGTAGTTAGAATCTCATGCACGGATAATGTTACTTCAAATAATCCATACCCAAAATTGTGTACTAAAGAATTTCATCTTTTGACTGCCTAGGTTGTAAGAATTTCCATCGTGTCAAAGTACTTAAGTCACTTCTCTTTCATTATTTTGTCTAATAGTACCGGTTGGATCGTTTTTCTGTGTGTTTTATTTAGTTTGTTTCAAGTTTTGAATTACTTGAATAATTTCAAGTATTTCTTCTCACTTAAAACTATGAATAAAAATTAGAGTTAATTATAATAATACCCTCTAATAATACCCTCAAAGTTTTTATCAAATTAATGATTAAAAAAATAGGAAGTATCTATGTAATTACACAAAACTCATAGGATATTATTGTAACTTATTCTAAAAATTAACATTGAAACATATAAACATTTTGCCTCTTATATAGATGTTTTTTTATTTTATTCATAAATAAAATAAAACTTTGGAATTATTTTTTTTTATTAAAAGTATACTAATAATTAATAAATTATCATTAGAAAATGATAAAATATAAAAATATACAATACTAAATATTTTTTTTATTAAATTGTCACTTTTTCTTTTTTTTAAATTATTTTATTTTATTACTTGATGTAGTTCATTTATGGGTTTCTTGATTTTTTGTATTTCTAATCTTTTAAATTTAATTTGTTTTACACCTTTATAGTTATTTATAGAATTTTAAATAAACAGAAATAAAATAATAATAATAATTTAAAATTTGTCTTTATAAAATATGAGAATATCTAAATACTAAATATTTTCTCTATTAAAATTTTCACTTACCATTTTCTTAATTTTTAAATTCTTATGATTTATTACTTAATTTAGTTCATTTATAGATATTTTATATAAATAGGAACGAAAGTATAATAATAAGTAATATCATTATGAGATGATGAGATGATGAGATGATGAAAATATCTATATAAATAATTCTAACTACTTTTTGTTAAAATATTCACACGGATTTTTTCTTAATTTTTAAATTATTCTAATTTATTACATAATTTAGTTCATTCATATGTTTTTTGAATTTTTGTATATCTAATTCTTAAATTTAGTTCTTTTATACCTTTATAGTTATTTATTTCCTTTTTAAATAAACTGAAATAAAAGTAGAATAATAATTAATAATTATCCTTATGAAATAATGAATATTTTAAATACTAAAGATTTTTTAATTAAAATTATCACGTGGCCTTTTTCTTAATTTTATAAATCATTTAATTTATTACTTACTTTAATTGTATCGTTTATATAATTCTTGATTTTTGGTATTTTCAATATTTTAAATTGATTTTTTTATATTTTATAGTTATTTATAGAATTTCTAAATATACAGAAATAAAAGTATAGTAATTAATAAATTATCGTGATGAATTGATGAAAATTTCTTATTATTTATATAATTTTAAAATAAATAGAAACAAAATATAATAGTAATTAATAAATTACCATTATGGAATGACGAAAATATCTATATATACATAATATAATAAATATTTTTACTAAACTTTTACATGGATTTGTTTATTTATTTTTAAATTATTTTAATTTATTACTTAATTTAATTTCTTTATATGTTTCTTGACCTTTTGTATTTCCAATATTTCATATTTAATTATATATTTTATTTTTAGAATTTTTAAATAAACTGAAATAAAAAATTCATAAAATCTTGTTTAATGTTATTTGAAAGAATTAATTGTTTGATATAATATGTTCTTAATAATCAAATCAATTCCAATTGAATTTTCAAGACACTAAGTCAATAGTTTAGTATTCTCCTAAGCAAAATACAGTAACCTATTCACTAAAATATATATTGATGTAAATAAATAATATATTTATTATTATTATTATTATTATTATTATTATTAAATTGAGAATGATTAATAATATACAAGTAAAATATTATACATTTTATATACTAATTTTTGTATCAAATTTTAATTTTGTTAAAAATATCAATGCGAGGTTTCGATTGAAAATGAACTTGCTACCTCTTCTCTCTTCTCTCTTCTTTCTCCATTCACCTTGAGCACATTCTTTTCAATTACTTGATCAACTTTATATTGTCTACATTTCATATACTTTTAGATCACATGAGTAAAAATCTAATTATCTGACATTAAGAGGGGTAGTTAGAATAAAAAACGGAAGTGTTTGTTTAACAAATGTATATAATTTTTTGACACCAAATTTTATTTTTAATATCACACATCCTTCTTTAGTAAAAAAAATTAGCTAGTTTAATTATCATGTATTATGTAATATATATTGTCAATATAGAAAAAATACATTTGCAACCAATCATAATAGTTGTTCACAAGTTTTAAAATAATTATAATAAAAGAAAATAAACTTATCATTCAGAATAATTTATGATCAAATGATAATATAAAAATTTTTCATATTATATTTGTGTGTCCATATTTTTTATTAAAATTATTTCTATCTTATTATTGGATTATAATATAAAAATATAATTATTATATAGATAGATATATAAAAAAATTATAAATATTAAATAAATTACTCATCTTATTTCTTAATTTATTTATATATAAAAAAAAAAAGCATCTCAATTCTCAAAAACGGTGACCACAACAGGCATAATACAAACCTTACAGCCATATATCGATCCCGAACTGATAAAGCCTTATTCCGTTGGCCTTCAAAAATTCCGAAGTCATTTCTGGATATGGTTTAGGGCATAAACACCTGCACCAAAATAAATACTATTACATATACGGATCCTTCAACAATAGTCAGAAATGAAGGAACGGAAAATGAAGCTCACATTACGGAATGAAGACGAAGTGATTTCAGGAATCCGAAGTTGGCAGAATCGGGAAAGCCAGCCCTAAAAATGCTGTTGTCGACCATGGCGAAGTCGAGCGGCGGCACGAATATCTCCTCCTCGGAGCCGTCGTCATGTGGCGGTGAAACATCAGCGGCGAGAGGAGCCTGGCCATTAGAGCTGTCAAGCTTCATGGTTTTGGCACGAAAATCGTGAACAGTGAACGAGGCGAGTAATGTTGTTAGTTACGTCGAGGAGCAAGCAATTGATTCACGGGATCTCCAGTTTTCAGGATCTGTCGGTCTTAAAAAGTGGAAGGAGAAAACGTGAAACATTATTTGAAGAGGGTGGAAAAATGAAAGAGTTGAGACAAGTTACTGGGTGTTTGAAGAGAGTGAAAAAATGAAAGAGTGGAGAGAAATTAGTGAGTGATTACGATTAAGTAATTTTTATTTTAGTTGAGAGGCAAAATAATAAATGGAATGATTAATTTAAATTTTGTATTCCTCATTTGCATATAATTATTGTTATTTTTTATTAAATCATGTAAAGATTGTTGGTGTTTATTAGGGAAAAAATGGTCTAGAAGAAATAAATAGTTGTTGATATAAGTATTATTTATATCTATTGTTATGCATATACTCAATTTTTTTACACATTATTAACAATAAATAAATAAATAATTACTTTCTTTTCTTTTTTCTCTGCATGGCAAAATGAGTGAAAAGGAAATTAGAGTTTTGCGTAAAGATTGTTGTACGTGCACTGCTACAAATAACGCCTACGACGATGGTTATTTAGGACATACGACGACGGTTGTCGCAGTGTTGTTGATAGTGGGGGACTTTCGACGACGGTTCCAAATAACCGTCGTCGTTGGTAATTTATTTTGATTTTTTTTTAAAATAAAATACAAACGAAGACGGTTATTTAAAAAAACCCGTCTTCGTATGTGGACTAACGATGACGGTTTTTCCAAATAACCGTCTTCGTTTGTATTTTATTTTAAAAAAAAATAAATTAAAATAAATTACAAACAAAGACGGTTATTTAGAAAAACCCGTCTTGTATGTGGACTAACGATGACGGTTTTCCCAAATAACCGTCTTCGTTTGTATTTTATTTTAAAAAAAATAAATCAAAATAAAATACAAACAAAGACGGTTATTTGGAAAAACCCGTCTTCGTATGTGCACTAACGATGACGATTTTTCCAAATAACCGTCTTCATTTGTATTTTATTTTAAAAAAAAATAAATTAAAATAAATTACAAACAAAGACGGTTATTTGGAAAAACCCGTCTTCGTATGTGGACTAACATGACGGTTTTTCCAAATAATCGTCTTCGTTTGTATTTTATTTTAAAAAAATAAATCAAAATAAAATACA
>CM023941.1:28856804-28942158 GCA_013407115.1 Glycine latifolia
TATATATATACACACTAGGTTATAAGGTTGTACGCGTCATTTCAATAAACAGCAAGCATAAAAGTCTACTTGGGCTTCACAAGGCCCAACAAACTCCACCTTGAAGCACAAGAAGACATACACAAACAAAAAATAGACATGGGACTACAAGTTCAATGCCAGACCAGAGGACACTAAGACACTAGGACACAGAAAACAGAATAAACATATACAAAGAAAACAGATCAGAACCTACAAAACAAGAAATTGCATTAGTAATTTCAAAACAAATTGGAATAGAAATAATAGAGATAAGAGAAAGAAATCACTGCTATTGAACTTTTAACAATTTCAAAGCATCCTGAAATTTGTTAACAGGTACAGGTTTAGTTAAAATATCAGCTGGATTGCACACAGTAGATATTTTCTCCACCTTCACCTTATCACCTGCAATAACATCTCTAATAAAATGTAGTCTGACATCAATATGTTTAGTTCTTTCATGATAAGCACTATTCTTAGATAAATGAATAGCACTTTGTGAATCACACATAATCTGTGGAATTCCATCTCCTAAACCAAGTTCAGAAAGTATTCATTTCAACCATAATGCCTCTTTTACAGATTCTGACAGGGCCATATACTCAGCTTCAGTAGTAGACAAAGCTACTACATGCTGAAGATTTGACTTCCAGCTGACAACATTTCCACCAACAGTGAAAAAAATAATACCAGATAAAGATCTCCTTTTGTCTAAATCTGCAGCATAGTCAGAATCACAATAGCCTTTCACAGAAAAATCATTAGATTCATTACCAGTAAAATTCAAACAGAAATCAAAAGTGCCATTAAGATATCTCAGAATCCATTTCACAGCATTCCAGTGATCTTTTGAAGGATTACTCATGAATCTACTCACAACACTAACAACATATGCAATATCAGGTCTAGTGCTAACCATTGCATACATTAGGCTTCCAACCGCATTACAATATGACACATTTTCCATATAGGCAGATTCATCTTCATTTAAATCACCACATACAGATTTCAAACGAAAATGAGCAACTAATGGCAAGCTAACAGATTTACAGAGATGCATAGAAAAGAGTTTAACAACCTTCTTAACATACACAGCTTGAGATAAAGACAATGTTCTTTCTTTTCTATTTCTTACTATATCCATACCTAAGATTCTCTTAGCAAGACCAAGGATTTTCATATCAAATTCCTTCAGCAACATCTCCTTCAATTTGTTAATACACATAATATCATGAGAAGCAATTAGCATATCATCCACATAGATCAACAGATAAGTATATTTATTTCTATTATCTTTCTTATAATAGACACAGTGATCATACTTACATCTAATAAATCCATGTGACAAAACAAAGTCATCAAAATTTTTATACCACTGCCTGGGTGCCTGTTTTAAACCATAGAGGGACCTTTTCAACAAGCAGAATTTGTTTTCAGAACCTTTCTGTATGAAGCCTTCTGGCTGCTCCATATAGATCTGTTCATCTAAGTTTCCATGCAAAAAAGCAGTTGTAACATCAAATTGTTCTAATTCTAAATCAAGAATAACAACAATAGATAAAATAAGCCTAATAGAAGTATGTTTAACAACAGGAGAGAAAATTTCATTGTAATCTACTCCTTCTACCTATGAATAGCCTTTGGCTACCAACCTGGCCTTCTCCAATCCTGGGACTTCAGGCTTCAGCTTGAAGGTCCACTTGCATCCAATGATCTTTTTATCCTTGGGTCTATCCACAAGAACCCAAGTCAGATTCTTCTTTAATGAGGAAATCTCATCCTCCATTTCTCTCAGCCATCTCTCTTGAGATTTCATATTGATTGCTTCTTTGTAAGTTGCTGGTTCTTCTTGTTCAACCATTTCAGCAACCTGCAAAGCAAAAGCAACAATGTCAGCATGGGCAAATCTGTTAGGAGGCCTAATAGTCCTCCTAACTCTATCTCTAGTTAGAAGATAATCATTGAGGTTGGAGTCCTCTTGATTTTCTTCACTAGTTTGTTGATCATTTGCAAGCTGATCAAGTGTGTCAACTTGATCTTCAGATTCATCATGATTCTGAATAAGTTCAGAATCAAAAACAGTGGTGTTCTCCACCTCCAACTAAACATTTCTAGGTTCTTGAACCTGCCTAGTATCCTGCACAATATCTTTATAAAATGTCAATTCATCAAATACAATATTTCTACTGATAACACATTTATTTTCAGATATTAACCAGAGTTTATACCATTTTGTCCCTGCAGGATAACCTACAAAGACAGATTTAAGAGCCCTAGGGGCTAACTTATCCTGTTTAGTGTGAACATAAGCTAAACAGCCAAAGGGTTTCAGATAACTCAGGTTAGGAGGCTTACCATACCACATTTCCATGGGAGTTTTGAAATTGATAGCAGATGAATGTGACCTGTTTATAATATGACAAGCAGTAGAAACAGCTTCTGCCCAAAAAGATTTCTTAAGACTAGAATCAGCAAGCATGCATCTAACTTTATTTAAAATAGTTCTATTCATTCTTTCAGCAATGCCATTTTGCTGAGGTGTTTCAACAATAGTTCTATGTCTTAAAATACCACATTGCTTACAGAAATCATTAAATTGGTTATTACAAAATTTCAATCCATTATCAGTTCTTAATGCTTTAATCTTCTTTCCAGTCTCAGTTTCCACTTGGACTTCCAGTCTTTAAAACAGTCAAAAGCTTGATCTTTTTGTTTTAAAAAATAAGTCCAAACACGTCTGGAATGAGAATCAATCATAAAAAGAAAATAATGACAACCAGAAAGTGAACTAGGAATGTTAGGTGACCCCCCACAAATTAGAGTGTATATAATCCAAGATATTTTTAGTTTCATTCTTTCCTATTTGAAATCTTAATCTGTGAGATTTTCCCAAAACACAAGTTTTACAAAAATCAATAGGAGAAAATGTTTTCAAACTTAAAATACCTTGCTTATATAATGTGGCCTAGTCTTTTATGCCAAAGAGAAGTCTCACTAAGCTTCCTACTGACACTACAAGACTCAGGTCCTAAAGCTTCTCCATCTAGAAAATACAGACCATTTTCTAGCCTCTCTTTCATAATAACTATGGATCCTTTAACCACTTCTAGAGTTCCTTGAAAACTCCTAAAACTGTATCCACTTTTGTCTAACATTCCTAGAGATATTAGGTTTCTCCTAAGGTTAGGGACCCATCTCACATCCTTGAGAATCTTAACAGTCCTATCTCTCATCCTAAACCTAACAGCTCCAATTCCTTCTACTTGACAGGTTTGGTTATTTCCCATCATCACCTTTCCACCTTTAATAGTCTTAAAACATATTAACCAGTCCTTTTCAGGTGTCATGTGATATGTACAGCCAGAATCCATCACTCACTCCTTCTCACAAGAAGCATTAGACACAGTAGGACTTCACTATCCTCAAAATCACTAGTCAGATTAGCATAATCTGTCCTATTCCCATTATTTTGACCTTTTCCTTTTTCTGGACAATTTCTTATAATGTGTCCATCCTTATGACACAACCAACAGATCACCTTACTCTTAACAGGTGGCTTATACTTATTTTCAGTATTGCTTTTTCCTTTTTCTTTTCCATGAAACTGACTCTTTTTACTAAACTTCTTTTTAATAAACAGTCCCTCTGCATTGACCTTCTTATTCACTACCATTTCTAGTTCTTTAGACTTTAAGGCTCCTATTACATCTTCTAATGACAAAGATTCTCTTCCATACGTAATTGTAGATTTAACATCCTTGTAGGAATCAGGCAAAGCATTCAGAAGAATAATAGCTTGGTTTTCATCAGTAATCTTTTCATCAATATTAGCAAGACTAATAGTTATTCTCTTGAACTCATCCAAATTATCATCTAAAGATTTGCTAGATTCCATTCTGAAACCAAACAGTTTTTCTTTTAGATGTATTTTGTTTGAGAGAGATTTAGTCATATACAAAGATTCCAATTTTAACCAAATACCAGCAGCAGTAGTTTCATCATTAACTTGTCTAAGAACATGCAGACTATATGCAGTTTCAAGAATGTCATTTTAATCAGTTTCAAATAAATTTGAAGATAGATCTTTCTCACCACCAAGTGCTTTAGAGCACTTTTGATGTACCAGAACAACTCTTATCTTCTTGCACCACATGTTGAAGTCTCATTTCCCGTCAAACCTCTCCACCTCCACTCTGGCTGAACCCATTCTTGAGTGTCCGAATGTCTGAGAGAACCTACGCACCAAAGCCTGAAACGCACAAAGAAGACAACAACACAAGAACCAACCAAAGCTCTGATACCACTTGTTAGAGTTTTAAGCGCACAATCAAACTGAAATTAACGCGGAAGCAAATAAAAGAGAAAGAAAACACACAAGAGTATTTTACTTGATTCAGTAACTAGGATAAAATCCTTGTTACCTACATCCAAGGGCAAAGAACTGTAGACTCTTTTATTAACACTAATATTACAAGAATATTACAACAGTGTTCTCAATATTACACAGCCAAGCTATCAACAATAACAAGGCATCAATATCACAGGTAAACAAGAAGTTTACAGAGCACAAGAGATAACCACTCTTCACCACTGTCAAATCCAGACAGTACTCAACATTCTACGTCCTTCTCCTTTGGTTCCTTTCAGAGGAAAACCCCAAGAACACAAAACCAGAACACAGCTGAGAGAAAGAACCATTACCTGCAACACCAAACAACAATAACACAAGAACACAGAACACACACTACTTCATGTTCACTCTGACTGATTTCAGCAACCAAAACTCAAGGTTTGTGCAGAAATCGCAAACCCTAGCAGAGCTAGGTCACAACAGAGAAAGAGAATATGACAAAGAGTGAAAAAGAAGCTGTTGGAATGTTAGACAAAAAGAAGCGTTAAAAGCCAAATGAAAAAAACAAGTACTGCACTTTGTGAATAAAGGCAATATATATACACTAGGTTATAAGGCTGTACGCACCGTTTCAATAAACAGCAAGCATAAAAGTCTACTTGGGCTTCACAAGGCCCAACAATATATATATATATATATATATATATATATATATATATATATAAATTAAGTCCTTCAAATATTGAAAGGTGTAAAATAATTTTAATTTGTAATGAATTTAATTTGTATATACTATTAATTTTAAAAAAAAACTCAAACAATTAATTAATCATATTTTTTTATGGATTTTAAGATAGTTATTGTAAAAGTCGATAAAATTATCATTATTATTATTTACGATTAAATGATAGTATTTTTTGTATTCCTCACTCTAAGCAATCATATTCAAAGCATGTAGAACCACTATGGTCTTTACAACTCTTTCTATTCCACCAAGTATTTAACACAGTTGTATATCCAAGATTTAAATATGAAATTATTGGTTAAACTAAAATTATCTCACATCAATTGATTCACGTGCTTGATAATGATTAAATGATAATATAAAAATTATTTATATTATTAGTGTTTGCTCTATTTACTCTTATATTAACCTAATAGGATTATCATTTTAATATTATTCGAGACTTGTTTGATATTATAATATTTTTATTAATCAAATTAATATCAAGTCAAATCTCAAAGTATTACTAAATAGTTTAGTATTTTTCTAAGTAAATTATAGCGAACTATTTATTAAAATATATTTTGAATAAATTGAATAATAAAATGTTATATATTTTATATATTCATACACACCAATAACATGCATAGAATACCAACAAAGGTTGTACAGCAATGAATTCTTATTCCATAAGAATGTGGATTATGTGAGAATTTTATTCATGAATAATATATTTATAGGTGTTTTAAGTCTTGAGGTCTATTTTGACTCTAGTGAGTCTTCGAAATCCAAGTTAGCTAAAAAAAAAAATTTTAAAAAAAACTTATAGAATATGCATGAATTTTTCATCATCCATCCTTCTATGGTAACATTTTTATCCAATGTTAACTAAAATATAAATGCTGCACTTTTTTTTAACATTGTAATGGTAAAATCTTCCGTCCGCACTTGGTTCCATGGTGTAGTGGTTAGCACTCTGGACTTTGAATCCAGCGACCTGGGTTCGACTCCCGGTGGGACCTTCATTGTTACGTTATTACTTTACACTACCGGTTGGATTCATCTAATTTGTATCCTGCTTTTTATTCACAAAGCAAAAGTGTTAAAGATGTTCTTTCTCCTGAAAGTGGCTACAATTCTCAGAGAAGTTGTAAGTTATAGTTGGACGCCTTAACATGTTTAAAATTGCTGCCAACCCAACATAAGAATTTTTAGTTTTCGGTCCATAACTTTTAGGGGCTCAAGTGGTCCTGAATCAACTATTGTCAACAGAGGCATATCAACAAATAATTATCATACAATTTTAGTCGTAATTAAGTTACATTCTGCTAGTTAGTTTCCAATATGTTGGGGAAGGCAATCCCATTAAACACCTAACAAAAGGGCAATCTCATTGTGCCATCTGATAATTACTGCGCCAGGAAATTTAGTCCACAAAAAGATGTCAACAAAAGTAAAAACTAATTTGAAACTTCTATTCTGGATGTCCATGAACAGCTCTATTTGGATTGATAGAAAATAATAAACAAAACAAGTCACTTAAGTCTTACACACTTAATCTTTTTTTCACTGCCAAAAGAAAAAATTGAACAGTAGTGTTTTTATACATTCGATAGCCACTGCCTTTCCATTCTCAGAGTATTTCCAATTGTACTCCCAATATAAATCATTAAAATAAAATGAAAGACGTTAGATGGGTTTTGTTACACTTAACTAATCCTGCTATTTGCAGTTAAAAAAACAAGGATTAAACAAAACTTTGTTACTTTTATACATTGATTTCCTGCTTTTTACACTGGCGATTGCCCCTCCTTCAACATTCTACCAAGGACAACTTAATTGCTTGAGTTGAGATTCCAAAAACTCTTCCTAGTTAGGCGAGACTTACAGAAGGATAATCAGCAACCTCCATTCCAAATGCCTGTGTAGCCTCCAATGGACTAAACAGAATGCTTCATACATTTTTCATTCTACTTTCTTTATTTCTTGTAGTGTAGGTAGGTGAACAGAGTAACTTCTGAATTCAGAGAAGATGATGACTTCCGAATTGAATTTCATGAGTAGTCATGTGGCAAGTCATCTTCATCAAAACTTCAAACCTGAGAAAATCCTATAGCATCACATCTTCTAACTGTAATTTCCAACACTTCGGGTCCAATTCAGCCTGTCCATGGAACAAAAAAGAACGTCAGCAATCAAATTAAAAATATTAATTACCATACAACATCAACCCACTTTACTGATCCTTAACCCAGCACCTTATGTAAGTATGATAATCTTTATTATAATTTAGAAACAATTGACTTCAAGTCAACCTTGCTAAATTAAAGTCTTAAACAGCTAAATTGTTCTTTTAGAATTAGAATGTGAAGAGGACCTCTTATGGTCATCATTAGCAGAAGTGTATAGACTATAGAGGGCCAGGATACAGTGATGTCACATAACTTGAGATAAAAAAACGGTTTGGTTCCAAAATTATCAGAGAGTATTTTGCTCAATGTTAAGACAGGAACCGGACATGAAATTTACCTGAAACTCTTTATCTCTCCATTCAAACACACAGCCACGTGATTCTACATGTCTGATAAGTAGCCCAGGTAACAGAGGTCTTAGTGAAAGATGAAGCTTCACTTTTGTTAGCCCTCCACATGCTAATAAGGCTGCAGCCAGTCCTCCTGGAACCAAGCCTTGCAGGTGAAGCACAGTAAAACTTTGAAGGCAGCTGATATTAGCAAGTGACAGAAGCCCCACATCTGTAACTGAGCTATATGACAAATTTATCTGCAAATAAAGCAAAAAGAATATAATAACATCAGAATCTTAGTAAAGATTTCTTAAATCTTTGATGTTTCCCAGAAATGCGAGACATGAGGAAAATACCTGTCTTAGATTTTGGGAGAAATGAGCTAGTGCAATCATCCCACTGTCATCAATATTGTAACACTTTTTTATGTCTAGACAACTTAGTTGTCTGCAATTCATTGCAATAGCTGCCAGACCTATGGATGTAACAAGAAGACATCCTCGAATTTCAACTGTCCTCAAATTTGAACATTTTGACAAGGTGATTAGTGCCCTGTCAGTAATGCTAGTACAATAGGATGTATTTATCATCTCAAGGCCAGGGCAACCATGAGCAATTGCTGAAATGCCCAAATCATCTACCCCTGTAGACCTGAAAAAGAGGGGAACAAACTCTGATCACTGCAAACAAAAAACTTCAATTTGACAATATCAATCAAAGGATATTCATGTTGTACTTGCATCTGTAACGGGATTTTTTTTTGGGAGGGGACACTTTAGATGAGGTAGGTCTGAGACTGTTGTTAGACTTGTTTAACCATTGATCTACTTTGAAATTTAACTAAAGCCAGTTAGCTAGACTTATATGCCTTCCATATGTATTAAATATTTCAAATGTTTATACATGAATATTGAATAACAACTACTATGGCAATTTATATCCCATAATTTTATTTTAAACTTGACAGTTGACAACTGAACCTGATTCGATAGTCATACTAGTTGTTGCTAAAATAAAAATTAAAACAATGGATAGACAATTCATCTTATGAGAAGAAAAGCAAATGCTCATGAATATGAATCACAAACCTGTATAGATCCAGCTCCTTTAATTTTGAGCAATGCATGCCAACATAGGTAAGTCCTCTGTCAGTTATGTTCAGGCATATTCCTATTTTCAAGCTGGAGAGCCTAGAACAAGAAGAAATGGACATAAGACCTGCAGAAAGACAAGGTAAGTATAGCAGCTGATGTTGTATTTAAAGTCTTCAAAGAAGAGAGAAAGAGGCAAACCTTCATCATCAATTTCATTATCTGTTAGGTCAAGCTCCTCAAGATAATGGCATTTCTCTCCAATCAAGACAAATGCTTCACTTGGAACTAGTGTACATGACTCCATTTTGAGAGAAGTTAGACCTGTGCATGAATTTGAAATGCTGGCAATGGAAACATCAGTTATCTTGCGACAGCATGTGATGTCAAGCTTCCTTAAATCTTTGTGTTTTGACACAAGGAACGAGAGTGCTTCATCTGTCACTCCCAAACATTTGCTTAGATTAAGCTCCCTAAGTGAAATGCACAAATTTCCAATGGCCCTTAATCCTTCAGAAGTAACAGGGCAGCCATCTAATACAATTGATTGCAACATTGAAAGTTTATTCAAACCATCAGCAAGAGAAAGAGTGACCTGGATAATCAAATGCCAAGAATTAGTTACAATTGAAATATTCATCCACCAAGTTAAAAAAAATTGCACCCATACAGAGAGAGAGAGAGAAGGGAAAGCGGAATTACAGGAGAACCATCTGCTAAAATGAGTTTCTCTAAACCTCCAGAAATGCTTGTTAGCTTTGATAACCCAACGTGACTTATGTTTTGACAACCTGAGATATCAAGTTTCTGCAGAAGACAGAATTTGTCAAATAATAAGTTAGATAAAGAAAACAAGTGCACTCTGAAGACAAGAAAAATCAACAATATATTGGTTGATGCAATCAAATAGTTTTGACTAACAGTGCAAATGACACATTGAATTGTAGCCAAGTTAACATCTTTCATATGATAGAACTGAAATGTTAAGAAAAAAATACAATAACTTGTATCGAAGTTCACACTCAACCTAATAGTAAAAGCAAGAAAATAAGAAGAAATAAACTGGCATGTCATTTGAATAAGTTTATGCTGAAGTTATATTTGTCATTGATAGATAAAATAACAGAAATGAACAAGTTAACCATTCCCATATACCTTTAATGTCTTGCACCCTTGTTTTAAGAGATCAACATCGAGGCTGTCGTCATCAATGCCAAAGCATCCTTCGAGGACCAAATCTTCAAGATGTTGCAATTTGAAGATTGATGGCAGACATTTCTCCGTGATCTGCACAACACAAGAAAACACCAACAACACTAGTTATATCAACCAGATCATTTCAAATAAACAACTCATTCAAGAAATAGCACAATCAAGCAGACCACTAAAACCAACTGAACTTCAAAACAATAGTTGAAACACTAAACAGTAACTGTTAAACAAAAAACCCAAATAATTTCACACATCAATACCACTTGTTCGAGAAACAAAAAATTACCGAACCACACCAGTCTAATAATCTCCTTTTGCCTCTTCAAAGTAAATAATTAAAATATTCTTCAAGCACTTATATTTTCTAATTTCCCCTCACGTGAGCTGATTTAACACTTCTTGACCCCTTCAGCATTAACAAACCTAACATCTGACTCCCCTCCCCAACAACCACCAAAGCCTAAGCTAATAAGACTACTATGAACAGCAAAACAAATTATCAAGTAATCAACTAATTAAAATAAAATGAAACCAATTTATTAATAATTCAATCAGAATACACTGACATCATTCATAACAACAATATATTGAACTTTTTTATAATAATTACTTAAAAAGTCATATTTATTTTTTAAGAAGATTTATAATCAGTCTACAGCATAACAATCTTTACAATATGAAAATTAATCTCCTTTCTTAATTTGCAAAATAAATAAATAAAACAAACTAAATATGTATCTAAATTCGGACGGCAGGGACTAAAATGAATTAGAGAGTATCTGTATAGGAATCAAAACATTGCAAGGACTAAAAATCATGCAGATATAAAAAAACGTAATAATGAAACCTTATAATTAACAAAAACTGTAATTATTTACCAAAAATAAGCCAATCCAATCAATTAAACCAAACACAGAAACATCAGCAACAAGTCGTTGGTCACCGGACTGAGTCCCTTAACCAAGATCTCAGGTTTGAGTCTTGTGGATAAAGGTGGTCAGTCAGTTCCCAACAGAGATTAGTCATCAGCAAACCCGATAAACTCCGTACCATTAACATGGTAACAAAAAATAAAACACAGAAAACATCACCAACGAACCATCAATATTCCATATCCAGATTCAATCAATGAACACCAAAGAGAGAAAAAGAGAGAGAGAGAGAGAACTCACAGGCAAATAAGAGAGATCCAATGTTGTGAGCTCCTTACACTTAATTGCAACCAAATCCACGCCCAAATCCCCAATCCCAACACACCACTTCAAGCAAATCAGCCTCAGCTTCCTGCACCCCACCGCAATACACCCAATCCCCATATCCGTCACGTTCTTACACCTAGCCAGCCACAGCCTCCGCAAGTTCCGCGCACGCGCCACCGCCGCAACGCCGGCGTCCCTCAGCTCCGTCGCGTTCGACAAGTCCAGCTCCACCAAGTACTCGCACCTCGCGCCGAGGCTCATAAGCCCGCTCCCTGTGAACCGCCGCGACCGCGACAGGTCCAGCCGCCGCAGCGTCGCCCCGTACGCTCCGGCGACGAGCTCGAGCGCGCCGTCGCCCACGCGCGGGCACAGCGAGAGATCTAGTTCCGTTACGCTCGGGTAGCGGGCAGCGAGTGCGGGCAGGTGCTCTGCTCGTAACGGCCGAAGCAAACGACGGTGTTTTGCCTCAACGGAGTAAAACCATTTACACGTCAGCGAGAAGGATTTTTTGTCCAACGGCGCCGTTTCGAGGAAGTCCAGGATCACGAACATTAGCTCCTCCGTGAAAACCTCGAAGGGGTTAGTGGTGTCGTTTTGAGGGTCCGAGCGCTTCTGCTTCTTCATCGTTGTTGTGCGTTTTGCGTTTGGTTGGTCGTTTTGGAGAGGAGATGGGTTTCTATTTTTGTTGTTGTTGTTGAGTTTGTTGGGGGAATAACTGTTAACGCGAGATTTATTGAATGAGTGAGAAAGACGAGGAGAGTCCACCAGGACCAAAATGCCCCTCTTGTCTTCTTTGTAGTGTTCGTATCCGTTCTTGAAGAGACAAAATTACCCCACTTAGTCTTTGCAATTACACATTTACACAAGTTAGGTCAGGGATAGAGCGTCATCATATTGGAATAGAATAGTTTGAAAAATTGTAAGCATGCTTTGAATAAGTAAGGATAATAAGTTTTTTTTTTATGAAATTATGACAGGCAGATATATTAAATATTTTTTATTGAGTAACTTTTGCAGAATTATATAAAAAAAATGTTACTCATAGTCATAGAACAACTCATGATAATTTTCTTCTCTACTTCTTTTAATTACATTGTTAGGTACAAATAACGAAAAACTTGTTTTTATAATTTAGTGGATAAACCATAATTATTTTTTTTATTTTATTAGCTAACGACACTAGTAAATAGAAAGGATAGTTGTTTTTTTTCCATCAGGGATTCAGGGGAAACTTTACTTTTGGGCAAATAGGTAGTTGTTATTTGATTATGTGTGTTTTATTTGTCTTTTCAAATAAAGTCTAACAGACATTTATTCATAAAATATAATTTAAATTAAAATATATTTTCAACTAATTATTATGTGCAATAAAATTGTTACATTTTATAATAAGTAATTTAAAATTCATAATTAAGATATTATAATTAATTGATTGTGTAAAAAGTTATATAATTAAAATAAAAGTTTTTAAAATTTAGTTTTTATATATTGTTAATAATTAATCTTTTATATTTTTAATAATTATAATTATCATAACTTAATTTTAGATTAATTATTACAAAATTAATAATTTGATTATGTATAAGAGAATCTTATTAAGTGACACTTACGAAACTTTAATACTGAAATATGTTTTAATTGAATTTTAATTAATGGTTTCATATATATGCAATAACTTTTCAAATTCTTAATTATACATTTGGAAGGAGTAAAAGTAGAAGAAAAAATATATAATAATATTTTTTCATTGAAGAGAAAAAATATCTAAAGAAAACTTAATGTCAAGAAAAAAATATTTTTTTTTTCATTTTTCTTTCAATTTCAATTTAATTTTTTTTTCCTCTTACCAAACATACGAAAAAAGAAACTACAAGCAAATATCCAAGTTAATGATAAGTAGTAGCTAGACTGTGATTAGAAAATAAACCCGGGGCAATTTGATCTTGTCAGCATACAAACTGATCCGTACGGAGAAGGACGGAATTCACAAGCGGAAATACGGAGGGTATTACGGTCATTTCGGAACGAGTCTCTTTCTTCATCTAACGCAGATGACATATGGTGGAGGACTATATGATGAAGGACAGATTCAAGTCCGGGCAGTACGAAAGGAGCCATTTCACAAAAGCGACACACACTTTTTTTTTTTAATAAACACTATCAATTTTTAATAAAACAAATACTTATTTTGAGAGAGGAAAAAAAATTGCCGTACTTATAGGTGACCTTGCATAGTACCTGCCTGACTCAGATAAGAACGGTTAGAGAGAGAAAAAGACTTTGAAATGATTATGAGAGAGAGAGAATGCGTCAAAGTTATACAACGAACATGGATTGGAATTTTGAATTTTGAGGCTCGAATTTAGGTCACGGTGGGAGGTTATGGCTCTTACACGGTTCGTACATGTCATTTGAAAATAACTTTATATTAGTATAATATATAATAATATAGTATTACACCGGAACCGTACATGAGCAAGTTAGGTCGTCCCTTCCTTGAAAAGCCCTTTTCCAGAAAGTAGTTATGACTTGGAGTGGTGGGAGTCGAATCAGTATGCTGGTTCAACTAATTTTATGAAGGTATACGGTATATTTATATTTATTTATTTATTAGTCTATTAACATGTCCTTAATCTAAGTGAATATATTGTTTAGATTTCTCAGCCAGCCAAAAAAAATTGGTTTAAATTTCTTAAATAAGGTCTCATCTGAGATCCTTACGAGTTTCTGATTTTTATAGTCTTTAAATATAATTTTCAAAAGAAAACATGATCGATAAAAATGACACTAAATTAGTTTTTAATTCAATTTTAAAATAATTTTACATTTATTTCAGCAACCAAGAAAAAATTTGTCAATTTGATTTTTAATTTAAAATAAACACATTTTAACCACCATTATTATATCACCATCGTTGTCTTTGCTACCATCATCATTCTACCGTTGTTGTCACCTCCAGTGTTACCACCACTATCTCTTTCACTATTCCACCACCACTATTGTTGCCACCACCACACATCACCTTTATCGCTCAACCACTATAACTACCATTGTCGTCGCCATCATCGAATGTCTCAATCGTCGTTGTCACTATTGCTACCACTATTCACCCTATCACCATTTCGTCGCCACCACCATTATTCCACTGTTACTATTGCCACCACCACTGTGACACCCCAATTGTGCTACTAAGGTTTTCTACTAAATTTTAACTCAATGGAAACTCTTATTTATTTTATTTATGAAAATATGAGTTAATTTTTTGCGATAACTATAAATCGAAGACATACATTAACATACAAATAATTTCAACAAGTCATACACTAGATATAGATACCAATTAAGATTATAGAAATATCAAAACAAAAGTTAGATGAAACGTGTGTGACCATCAATAATGTACCCACTACCTACTTTAATGCATCCAAAATGGAAAATGAGATACATCCGCACTCTCTATGTTGGTCATACATTAATTCCAAAACATAAACCTCGAGAGACTTATAGAGAAATCTCCCTTTACCATCAAACTCTAAAGATAAAAAAGACATTGTATTGTCTGAATAACTGTTTGTACCCTCTTCATGAATAGGTTCCCCTATACTACTATCTGTCGACACATCAGGTGATGCCAGACCAAAGACTTGAAAGGGAAGTCTATAGTCATAGATTTAAAGTCCTTCACGTGAACATAATTCATCCTCTTGAGATACATATGTGACAAATATGTCTCTCGTATGTTGACCATCTCTCGTGGCAACATCTTGATACATTTGACCATCGTAGAATGTGCAAATCGAGTATAACAGAAGAATAACCAAGGATGGGTCTTGAATCTCATCCATCTGCTCCCACGAATGTGTCGTCCGAGATCATCACAAGCACAAAACCCATGTGAAACAATGCAATGATAAGTTATCGAAAACAAGGCATATATACATATATATTGTGGGAATGTAGCTAATCGTATAACATCTAACATAGTAGATAAATAATAGAACAGAGGATATGTCAATCATCCATGCATATTTATCATCAACCAAATGTAAGAGATAAATCCAACATATACATAACATCATATATGAAATGTCATGCAACGCCAGACAATGACTTCCGCAAAGAGACATCAGGATCTCTCCAACTCGCAATGCAATGACTACTTCATGGAGATTCACATGGTCGAGTGATCAAGCTAGATAATCCCTTAATCATAGTAAAATCAACAACACCCCAACTGGACAACAAGACTGGCACATGCCAAAACTATTTGGGAGATCCCGAACGACTGATCTGTGAAGCGATATAGTGGTCCTATCAAGATAGAAGTACATAGGTAGTGGTTTACCGCGACACAAGATCTACAACAATCCTACCCTAAGATGTAGAGTCGTCCATCCATCCTGTAATGACCCGTCACATCGCTACTGTATCACTAACTCTTAATCACGTCATTAACATGTTTTAAATGAAAACTCCTTAAATTGGATTATAAAAACAATGGTAAATTTTTCGCTAACATATAATGATCATCGTCATGGAATATACACGTAATTAAGATACGCATAAGTCATCCCAAGTATATATATAAACAAAACATAGTTTAGTTGTAGGTACAAATAACTATGTCCAAAATGTATTAAGTGTTTTACAAAGGAAAAAGAATAAAACGACGAGGGTGTATCTAGCAAAACAATGGGGTGCATCCATTAAAACAAAAGGTGTAACTAGCAAGACACAACTCCTTCCCGGGATCTAGTCCATCGACATCCCGGCTACTCGGCGGCTCCAACCAAAGGACGGTCATCTTCCAGAGTACCTACTGTTGTCTGTCTGCTCACACGAACCCAGTTCGCGATTATCACAGGTACCAAACCACACGGCACAACAAAGTAAGGGTGAGTTCATCATATTAAACAAAAAATAATAAATAACATCAGTTAGGGAAAATAATCTGGTCATCATCATATTATCACGAATATCCAAGCATCTCATCACACAACCAATACGCACGGGCATCCAAACACATTCCATAAGACAACTTATAATATCTAGCATGATGCATGCTCCTGACTCAACTCTCAACATGCAATGTGATACCATCCCGGAAATAGGTCATCCATGTGGTCTCGATGATGCAGTAGCTTATCAGGGTCACTCTGTCGTGCACAGGTCGCTCTCCCCGGTAGTGATCATCATTTAGGTGTCAGAAGGAGTTTCTAACAGACGTGGCCCCCCCAATAGCCCGGTACCCTACAACCAATCATCTTATTTCCGTCATGCAAATGTCGTATGTCTCATGGGCACCATCAATGCATGACCCGGTCAGGAACAACTCGTCCTGGATAGGTTAATACGTCATGCACCCCCATGTACATACCATCATAATGTCTATACATAGCCTACCACCACGACACTATCAATGTATGACCCAATCAGGAACAACCTGTCCTGGATAGGATACTCGTCATACACCCCCGTGGGTATCTATGTATAATCACTCGCATTCAGATAACCATGGGTACCATCAATGTATGACCCAGTCAGGAACAACTCGTCCTGGATAGGATAATCGTCATACATCCCCATGTTATCAATGCATATCTACTCGCACTCGATACCCATAGGCACCATCAATGTATGACCCAGTCAGGAACAACTCGTCTTGGATAGGATACCCGTCATACACCCCCCTATGGTATCGATGCATACATCATTTTCTCAAGTCATCACATAGGCCGATCTCAACTATTATCAATACAATCACATATGTTCCTTACACGTCATTCACAACACCACAAACAAGAGAGCCGGTGTGAAGTATTAGGTGTCTGGGTTGGCACCTAGGCATAATAACTTGAGGACAAAAATCCGAACAAGGGCGGACGAGGTCGAAAGAGGTTGGTCAAGGTTAGCCAAAGGCGGTCAAGGGGTCCTTAGGTCTTCTATAAAAACCCAAGTACGAACTCAGCACTATGCAATCAGTTACATAAGCGCAGTAATCGATTATATCATATAGCGCTTGCAGGACTCGGGATTGTATTAACATCACCAACCTACACAAGTTTGTCCAGGTAAGGAAACCCGGTAGCTCACAAAGAAAAGGTACAAGCTCTACCGAGTAAGAAACCCGGTGGCTAACAAAGAGAAGGCTTAAACTTAGCGATTCTAAAGAGAATAGTTCGTCCCGGGTAAGGAACCCGGTGGCCACAAAGAAAAGAGATGAGCTTAACCGAGTAGAATGGCTCTTTTCCCGAGAAGACACGAGCTCATTCGAATTAGGGAACCCGATAGCTCACTCCCTCAAAGCAAACTTGAGCTCAACATGCTCGAAGGTATCACCCCAGGTAAGGAACCCGGTACATCTAAAGAAAAGGAAGCGAGCCCTACCAGCTCTAAGGAAACAACCCCGGGTAAGGAACCCGGTATATCGACGTCCGTCAACAAGGAGTAAGTCACGTCCTGCATGCACACATACATGCTACGTAACCCGCTCAGCTCGGCATACCCATCCCGGTACCCGGCACCTCCACGAACACTTACTACAAAGTGACTTGGGAGTTTTTTAGCATCAAAAGGCCAACTTCACACACATGCACAGGGAGTTCTTACAACATTAACTCTCCCTCAAAACACTATCAAACAACAACACAGGAACATCATTAAACATCAACACAAAACACCACCCAACGAACATAAGGCATATCACATCCCATTCAATAAAAACAAAGATAGCTTTTCTGGAAAACCACACACACAGGGACACGCAGTCATTGCCATGATTGGGCTCCCTGGCCCCCAACCATGTTATCTAAAGTTGTTTTCAAACATAATAAACTCACATTACCTAACCAGGAGTTCATTCTATAGCTACACGACAGGTTGTACTAAACTTCTGCTCTGGCCACGAGGTCCTTCTCGACGTCGGGATTCCGTGGTGAACTCACGGGTTGAAGGTAACACAGAGGGGTCGAGAACGAGAGGTTTCTAGGTGAGTTTTAGAGAGAGAACGGAGAAAAAATGCAAGGTTTGAAGAAGGGAAGAGCACGCTTATGTTGTGCCAGCCTGCTGCTTATAAGAACAGCTGACAAGACATCTTCTTTTTGCGTGCATGCACAACAACCTCAGCCAACAAAGTTGACTTTTCACCCACCAAACGCACAACCCAAGGCAAAAGCACACAAAATAGCAAACATAAAATAAAACATATAATTAATCACCATAACACACAAAAGAAACGTCCAACTTATGTTACTTAAAATTCCAGGGTGTTACACATCCATCCCCAAGGAAGCTCATTGTAAGGTCTCGGACGGCCACATGGCACTTTAACATTTTAATGATGTAATTACAAGGTAATGATAATGATAAATGACCATGTGGGGTAATCCGGGTTCGTGTGACTGAGGTGTCATACAAGGGGGGGGTGCATATTGGAACTCGGATAAAAAGGGGTGTAGACAGCATCTTTTCTATACTGGGTTCGTGAGACCGGATTGTCACCTAAATGGAGGTGTATTTTGGAACTCGGAAGAAAAGGGGGTGTGGATAGCCCTCTTCAAATCCGGGATCATGGTATATATTAGTACTGATGGAAAACCGGGTTAGTGCATGACCGGGTTATCGCCATGTAAGTGGAGTAAATACATAGCACATTAAGGGAAAAGCGCTGACGAATTGAAAGAAACTCGGATGTGTTCTGGGTAGTAATCTCGGTTTGAGTTCAGGATGGGCTCGTATTTTGTTGACGTGTAAGAGCTATCAGGTAGAGAAAATCGGAAGAGCTCGTAACCCTTCTTGATAGAGTTACCGGGTTGAGAAACCAGAAGCACTCGTAACCCCTTCCTATAGCACTATCGGGTTAGCGATCCCGAAAATGGTTGGAATAAGTGCACAGGAACCTGGGATATGGTAAGGAATTTATGCTTAATATATATATATATATATATATATATATATATATATATATATTATTAATCCAACCCGGTAGTTGGTGTTTTCACAAGCTGACCCTACGCGCGTGATCCACATTGGCTACCAGGCCATTTAAGTGACACGTGTGGGCTTGAGTGACGTATACAATGCGCGTTGACTCAAAGTATATAAGCAGTGTGAGCGTGGGTCATTTCCCCACTTAACTCATTTTCTCTCTTCCTCCTTCCGCGTCCTCCATTAACGAACGAAGGAAGCTTTAAGCTAGAGAAGAGAAGGCGATCTTAGGACGTTCTAGCTTGGGGAAAAGCTGTACGCCAATTGTGCTAACACCTTAGAAGTAAGGAACATAGGTAAAGCATTAAATCTAACTGTTAGAAATTTTGGGTTAGGGTGCGACAAAGGGTCTTTTGGAGGTCTGCATGTCACCTGTTGGGTGACTAATTCCTGTAACCTAAAAAGAAATTGAGTTTCTTTACATGCAATGGTGGAGAATCACTATTAATATCTTGCATGCATGTATGTAGGGTGTGA
This sequence comes from Glycine latifolia, assembly GCA_013407115.1. Classification (NCBI taxonomy): domain Eukaryota; kingdom Viridiplantae; phylum Streptophyta; class Magnoliopsida; order Fabales; family Fabaceae; genus Glycine; species Glycine latifolia. The sequence goes on from CM023941.1 coordinate 28,876,390, forward strand.
CACTGAGAATCGTGGTGCTCGAAACCACGAGAACGAAAGCATCGGTACAGAGCTTCAAACAGGTAAGCTCTCTGTTCTTGGAAGTCGTCCCCTCGACAGGGTTCCACCCTACTCCGAGGGAGTAATGGTCATTGCATGACATGATGCATGTATTGAAATTGTGTGTTACTGCTTTGACTGAGAACATGTATATGATTTGCACTCTGATAATTTGTTGTGATTGTGTGAGAATTCTCTGGCCAGTAGAATGGACAAGATATTGATTTCCCTTAGAGCCAAAGTGATGTGGAACAACTCTAAGTGGTCAATTAGTATGTACGAAAACCTTGAGAGAGAATGCCCAAGACGTTGGATGAGCCTCTCTTGGAAGAGGCATATACGTCCACGCAAAGCCCGGTTCCGCCAGTGGTGTCTGCCAGAAGTCCCGAGGGAATGTGCCCATTAAGTTGGATAGTCTTCCTCAGGCAAGGGGTGTACAAGAGCATGTATGATGAACACAAGTATAAAGACGGACCCCAGGGCAAGAGGCCCGGGTAGCATGACAGTCCGAGGGTTTTCGGACCAGAAGCCGAGTCGGGATAGGTTCCGCGTGAATTTAGTTTAGTTAGGGCATGCCGGCTCTGTTATATATATATATGAGTTTATTCTGGTAGATACCAACTCAGTCCAGATTAAACATCATAAAAACAAGGACTCCGAGCAAATCGCTTATTCAACTCTGCAAATTCTTAAGGTCTTAACACTTAGAGAATTTGGAGATATGAATAAGGTCAAACGTTTTTCGCAAAACTATGATCCCATTGGTTTTTCATACTGGGATTATCAAACTGCCTGAAATAATGTTTTTTATTTTCAAAATAAAGATTTTATGCATTCCTGGCTTATTTATTTCAAACAGAATGTCCAATACAAGTTCCCTCAATGGTTCTTACAATGGTGGGATTTCGACAAGCTCTTGTGAAATGGTGGCCCCAGTTTGACCATGCAAGGACTAGTCCTGACCAGATCTCGCTTTGGTTTAAACAGCATCCAATCTTCACCAAAGCTGCAGACCCTGAAGCCTGCAAATTCCTTAACCAAAGATCGCAAGTGTTAGCAGCTCTGGCAGCTTCTTCCTCCAAAGAGAAGCTTGCAGAAAACATGAGGATGATCTTTAATCTTATGGAAAAGGAGAACCAAGACGCCTGCTCCTCATCCAAGCAACCTGCTGAAGCCTCCTCAGAATCATCAGATGATTTCTACCAGAATGAGGATGATTGCTTCGGTATCAATCTAGGTGGTGACGACTGCAGGTCTCAGCACCTATCAGCCAAAGGGAAAGTGGAGAAAGCTCCTTTGGCATGCCTAATCTCAGCACCATCTGACTAAAGGGAAAGTGGAGAAAGTTCTTTTAGTCAGCTAATCATCTGAAGGGTAAGTGGCGAAAGCTCCTCCAGATCATCAAATCATCTGAAGGGTAAGTGGCGAAAGCTCCTTCAGATCACCAAACAACTGAAGGGAAAGTGGAGAAAGCTCCTTCAGTCAAAGTAATAAGCTGACATCATCTCCAACCTCAGCATGACATCATCTTTTCCTGCGGCAGACTACTGTTTAGTTTTTACTGTAGCGGTAGGTTTTCCGGTTTAGTCTACCAGAACTGTAGAAACAGGAAATTTTGTGTCTTTATAAGGGTTGCGTCCCTCATCTTAAAAACAGGTTCCGTTTTACCAATTCTATTTTTCGAGTGTCTTCAGAATTCAGAGAGTTCCCCTTAGGTAAACTCTGAGTTTACAACCATTGTAATCTTTAATCCCTGAGAAATAAACAAGTGTTTTCTCATATCTGTTTTCTTGTTCTGCATGTTTATTCTCATTAATTGAATCTTCTCTTCTCATCTACTCCCTCTCATCTCGTTGGCTCTGCCGCACTTGAGAGTTTAATTTTATGTTTTAAGGTTTTCATTATTTGTTGTTATTACTGTTTATAGCCATGTGAATTCTGCATTCTATTCCTGCTTTCCATATGCATTGGCTGTTCTGATTTCTTTTCCCTAGTCCTCGCTTCCACCCCATATGGTAGACTCCCGTCACAACCGGTTTACTGATTCCATCTTAGGCACCGTAGAAACTAGCCTTAGTAATGGACCCATCTACTTCAACTGTTATCCTGATAGGACTGTCAGCCTTGAGGATGCCAACATCTTAGATGTCCTGACTTTAGATGTCCAACTCCATGGCCTCGATATGAAGGTTGGATCCATCCCGGTCAATATCATCTACCGAGTTCAATACAAGGTAATGAACTCATGTGTGTCCAGAGTACTCAAACCTAGGAAAACCGGAGAAACCACCTTGTTCCTTACTGATACCACCAAAGCCAAGGTAGTTATCCCTAAGGTTATCAAGTGGGAAGACATCAATTTCCCTCAGACTTGGGCCTTAGACAAAGTTACTCCGGCTAAACCCCAAACCACACCTAGTTTTGAGTCAGTTAGGCAGTATGACTCCGGGAAGTTAGAGATCACCTTCAATAGGTCCAACTCCTTCAACACTGTTAGGTCTTCCTTCACTAGAGACTCTAGATCTGAAATGTTTGGATCTGTTTTCTCTAGGAAATCCTTTTCTGCTGCTCCTAGTGGAAGTAGTAGCAGAATCAAGCTTCAGGGTGTAGAAACCTCGTCCTCTATTCCTCAACCTGTTTATCAGCAGGAGAATCCTGAGGAAGAATCTAGGTCTATCCCTTCTCCAACCTTTTCATCTATGCAAGATTATGAAGTTATCCACGATTAATAAGACCTGCATAGATTATGAAGCCCTTAAGCTAGATTTCGACTCTGAGGAAATGACTCCTCAAAGAGAGTGGTTTTTTAGTCATTATAGGGATGATAGTAGAACCCAGATTAGGAAAGAGTATTATTCCTTCCTCAACCTTGTCCAAACCCAGATCTGCTTCTTTGATTGGTTTAAGTCTTATGCAGCCTACCATAAGATAGATTACCCTTTCTTAGAACCAAACACCATTAGAGTCATCACCAGATATGACCTTAAGGATGGTCAGGTAGTCAGATCTGAGTTCCCTCCTTCAACCAAGTTTATCCTTCCTAATATCAGGAATGAAAAACATGACCTTATCTATGCCTCACCTTTTAAGTCGAAAGATGAGAGTGAAACCATTTCAGCCAAAGATATTAGGAATCTTATGGAACAATCCAACTACACCAACAAGTACCTCCAGACCATTGGGGAAAAATTAAAGGATAAACCCAGTATTAGCCTAGAAGCCGGCCCATCCTCCTCCAAAACCATCCAAACCCCAATCTTTAAACCTTTTAAGATGACTGAAAAGCTTAAGAAAGAGTTTGCCAAACTTAGAGCTTTCGACCAACCTCCTAGCCAGTCTTCAGACGAGCCGAGAGAAAAGCTTGAAGGATTAACTTCCATTATAATTCAAGATACTCCTCAATCCTCACATGAAGCCCATTCCAAACCTACAACCCTTACTAGAGCCAGATCTAGGCATGAAGCCCAGAAGGACAAAGATAAGGAAATCAATGTCCTTGACCAAGCCGAGTCAGAAAATGGTAACTCTGACTCTGAAAGATCTGTCCAAATTAACCCTATTAGGAACCAGTCCAATTGGAGACAACCCTCTAAGCTGTATTACCATAGGGCAAGCCCTCCTGATCTTCTCCTAGAAGAAAGAGACCAATCTAGATCCTTTAATTCCAATCATGTTTATGAATGGAATATAGATGGCAAAACTGAATACCAGATCCTCAACATCCTTCAGCAAATGACCATGGTTTCCACAGCCTACGATACCAACCTTAACTGTTCGGAAGCAGTTATAATAAATATCTTAGTTTCTGGCTTTACTGGACAACTAAAAGGCTGGTGGGACAATTACTTAACTGAGGATGAAAAAATTGCCATCCAAGATGCTGTCAAAATGGAAAATGATGGCACCATCCTTCTCAGTGGAGGTAAACCCATTCCTGATTCGGTCAATCAGTTAATCTTTACCATAGTTCAGCATTTCATAGGTGATTCCAACCTTTGGAAAGACAGATCTGCAGAACTCCTCTCCAACCTTAGGTGTAAAACTTTAGCTGACTTTAGGTGGTATAAGGATACCTTCCTTACTAGAGTTTTTACCCGTGAAGACAGCCAAGAAGCTTTCTGGAAAGAAAAGTTCCTTACTGGTCTTCCTAAATCTTTGGGGGATAAGGTTAGGGATAAGATCCGTAGTCAACACCCTAATAATGAAATCCCTTATAAACAATTAAGTTATGGACAGCTTATTGCTTATATCCAGAAAGTAGCCTTAAAGATTTGTCAAGATGATAAGATTCAACATCAGCTTGCCAAAGAAAAGGCTCAGGAGCGCAGAGATTTGGGAAATTTCTGTGAACAATTTGGCATTCCCTGTTCTAAGCCTAGGAAGTCCAAGAAGCATACCCATAAACCAGAGAAACAGAAGCCTAGAAAGTCTGTTTACCATCGTCACAAATCTGGAACCCCACCTAGGAAACTTAGAAGAGAATTCCAGACCAAACCTCCCTTTGATAAGGTCAACATCCCTAAGAAACCTGTAGTTTGTTGGACTTGTGGCAAGCCCGGCCATAAAAGTCAATATTGTAGGCTTAAGAAGAAGCTTAGGAATCTAAACCTAGAACCTGCTATTGAAGAACAGATTAATCAGCTCTTAGTGGATTCTTCCTCTGAAGATGAATCTGATAAGGAAACTTCTGAGGGTCAATCTTCGGAAAATCTGAATCAAATTCAAGAGGATGATCTATCTTCGACTGATGAAGACTGTCCTCCTTCCTCCCAAATCAATGTCCTTACCCGGGAGCAAGATCTTCTTTTTATGTGATTAATTTTATTTCGGACCCTGAAGAGAAGAAAAACCTTTTGTTAAAATTAAAGCAATCTTTAAATGAACCATCTCCTTCTTCATCTTCTAAAGCTAATAATTTGTTAACAACCAACAAGTTTAACCTTAATAACACCCTTAAGAGATTTGAAAAGAGTGTTGTTAAACCAGTAACCATACAGGATCTTCAGCACAAGGTTAATCAACTAAAAGCTGAAATTCGCCTTATTAAAGAACAACAGAATGTTCATCAGAATATTCTAACTGTTCTGCAATCTGGTGATTATACTGATGAGGAGAAACAAGATCAGAATAACCAACCCTCTGATAATGATTCTCCAAATAATTCAGTAATTCCTGTTGTTCCTCCAAACATTTTTGAATTAATTAATCAACTAACAATCCAAAAGTTTTTTATTAAAGTCAAAATTATTGTTGGAACTTTTATCCTTGAAACTGAAGCTCTGTTTGATACAGGGGCAGATCCAAACTGCATTCAGGAAGGATTAATTCCAACTAAGTATTTTGAAAAAACTTCCGAACGCCTTAGTACCGCTAGTGGTTCTAAACTTCGGGTCAATTACAAGCTTTCAGATGCTCTAATTGAAAAGGAAGATTTGAAAATTAAAACCTCTTTCCTTTTAGTTAAAAATCTGAAAAATGTTGTTATTTTAGGAACGCCTTTTATCAAATCAATCTTTCCCATAACTATTTCTGATAAAGGCATTTCTACGACTTATTTAAACAAATCAATTATTTTTAGATTTCTCAAAGACCCAATCGTTAGAGATTTAAATCCAATCCTTTTTAAGCAAAACCAAATTAATTATCTGAAAGAAGAAATTTCTTATAAGAAAATTGATGATTTGCTTAACCAACCAATTATCATTAATAAAATCAAGTTTTTATCTAATCAAATCCAAAACTCAATCTGTGCCGATCTTCCTAACGCTTTTTGGCAACGCAAACAGCATATTGTTGATCTTCCTTATGAGAAGGATTTCAATGATCGTCAAATCCCAACCAAAGCTAGACCTATCCAGATGAGCCAAGACCTCCTGGTTCATTGCCAAAAGGAAATCCAAGATCTTCTGCAGAAAGGACTTATTAGGAAGAGTAAGAGTCCTTGGTCTTGTTCAGCGTTTTATGTCAACAAACCAGCAGAAATAGAGCGTGGATCTCCTCGTTTGGTCATCAATTACAAACCTCTCAACCAAGCCCTTCAATGGATCCGATATCCGATTCCCAATAAGAAGGATCTGTTAAACCACCTTTTCTCTGCTAAAATCTTTTCAAAATTTGACATGAAATCAGGATTTTGGCAAATTCAAATAAATGAAAGGGATTGTTATAAAACAGCTTTTACCGTTCCTTTCGGACAATATGAATGGAGAGTGATGTCGTTTGGATTAAAGAATGCTCCTTCAGAATTTCAAAAAATTATGAATGACATTTTTAATCCTTACTCTTCTTTTATTATTGTTTATATAGATGATGTTCTTGTGTTTTCACAATCTGTTGACCAGCATTTTAAACACATTAACATTTTCATTCAGGTAATCAAGAAAAACGGTCTTGCTTTATCAAAAACTAAAATCAACCTTTTTCAAACAAAAATTCGTTTCCTTGGTCACAACATTCATCAAGGAACTATAATTCCTATCAATCGTGCCATTGAGTTTTCCAACAAATTCCCAGATCAGATTATCGAAAAAACCCAACTCCAGCGTTTCTCGGTTGTCTGAATTATGTAGCTGACTTCTTCCCTCAGCTGAGTAACCTTGCTAAACCTCTGTATGATCGTCTCAAGAAGACTCCTCCTCCTTGGACAAATACCCATACTGATATTGTCAAACAAATCAAATCCCAAGTTCAAAACCTTCCTTGCCTATATCTTCCCAATCCTTCAGCCAAAAAGATTGTAGAGACTGATGCCTCCGACATAGGTTATGGTGGTATTCTCAAACAGTCTGTAAATGGCAAAGAACAAATAATTGCATTTACTTCTAAGCATTGGAATCCTGCTCAGCAGAATTATTCCACAGTTAAAAAAGAAGTTTTGGCAATTGTTTTATGCATTTCTAAATTTCAATCTGATTTGCTTAATCAAAGGTTTTTAATTCGTGTCGATTGTAAGTCTGCAAAAGAGATTTTACAAAAGGATGTTAAAAACCTTGCATCTAAACAGATTTTTGCCCGATGGCAAGCTATTTTAAGTATTTTTGATTTTGAAATCCCACCATTGTAAGAACCATTGAGAGAACTTGTATTGGACATTCTAGACCCCAAACACAATACGTCCCAAAGCCTAAATGTCAAGAGATTGTTCAGGTAGAACCTGAATTTTGGGACTCCAAACCAAACAAAGTTGCCTTGAAAATCTTTCCCATAGATATCCAGGGTAACCAATTCCATTATGTGCCGACCTCTATGCTCAAGACAAGGCACTTATATATATATATATATATATTGTTTGTAACTCGGCCTTTCCCTTGATATGTATCCTGGCCCTTGTTATGTAACTTGGCCCAGAGGAGTATTTATTTTACGTGTACTCGTCATGCATAATGTACAGAATATTATTGTATATAATATTGACGTGTGATGACGTCACTCCTATGCTGCTTCCAAATTAACTGTCATTAATTTAATTACTGCGTTTTATGATCGTATTTGAATGCTGACAACCAGATGCATACGGGGTGTTACACTCATCCTCCACCAACCTCTCCCACACTAGGTATGGGGTCCCACGAAACAAGTCCAAACTTATGTGTGTACTCATCAACATAGCTAAAACTGTAAAAACATAGCTCATACTGTAACAACACAATCGAAATTGCCGACTCATGCATGTATGCATCAACATATCACTATCAACAACGTCAAGAGTCACAACACAAATAACTCTTATTGGTCAACGAGGTGCAACACTTATCCTCATTCCATCAACAACTACAACAGGATCCTATTTAGAGCGTTCCCAAATTGAGGATAAGCAGAGGTTCTTCTAGAGCAACCACTTTTACACAAAGTTCTTGTCGAGCAACTTTGCCAACAACAAATAAAGCAACCATTTAATTAGTACATAATTCATCTTAATTATATTGTATTAGTAAGTATTTTCAGAATGATTGAAATATAGTTTGAATCAAGGATATTGCCAAGAAAAGTCAAAGAAAGTTAACTTCTACTTAAGTAGGAAAAAGTTTCAATGTATCTTCATAAATAGAATATCTTAATAATTATAAAAATGTAAAATCTTACTTATTAATCCTTGAAGATCAAATTTAAACTTACTAATTTGATTTAGAAACTTACCAAAGTCCATTTTCAAAAGTTATAGAAATAATTCAATTAATTTCTTTAAGGTAGCTTGAAAAACTTAGGGTTTTGCTATTCTATTTTCAAGGTCCGAAAGAGATAATCATTTGAGTGACCAAAACATTTTAGTTTCATACATTCCATATATCATTTAAAATTTATTGTATCTATTTTTCAAAACAGTAGATACGTCTCAATTAAAAATCTACAAAAAGTTAAATAAAATAAAGAATAACGAGAGGTCAGACTGTACCTACAAGAAGACTAATCCACTCATATCTTTGCTTTATTCCACAAAAGTACTTATTCTTGAGAATCTATTTTTACCAAGTTTTAGACTATTCTTTCCTGTTTCTAAAAAGTTTGACCTTGCAAAAATCCAATGTGTAGATCCTTTGTTATGGTTCTAATACTAAACAAGTCCAAAAACACTTTTCTGTCATAATCCAATACACAAGTTTCAAATCTTAAAAATCATAGAAAATATAGTTCTCACTGGAATTTAACATGTGATAGGTACTTTTAAAGCTTGGGAATTATGTTTTTTATGGTTTAAACTCAAATATTATAAGGTTCTTATATAGTTACATTTTTACAAAAAGGGTTGTACTACCCACCAACATTTTTTAGAAAGCACAAGTCAACTTATATTAAGTGTATCTCCCTTGTTTGTAAACCTTTTTGGGTGTTTCAGGTGTCCATTTATAGTGTTTTAAGTCTTATTTAGTTTAGAAGTGGAATAAGCTCAAAACAATAACTACAACGCAATATATAACAAAAACACGTCACAGTGTACTTACAAAAATACCAACAAATTCATGCCATCTTCAAGCACATCATGCTATTTCACAATATTTCATTAAGTAATCTTCAAATAAACCATATATAACGAAATAAACACCATACACAACAACATAACAACACCACAAAGCATTCTAACACACACAAGGTAGCTTTCCTTACAGGTTTCTCCTTATGTAAGGAATTGGGTGTCCAGGTTGGCACTTTGATAATAATAATATTATACTTAGGAGATAGTTGTGATTATAATGACCATGTAACAAACCCGGGTTCGCCTCTCTTAAGTTAGTGTTAATGAGGAAACCGGATTCGTGTGATTGGGTTGACACTTCAGAGAGTAAATAGAACCACTATGGGACAATGTTGACGTGGAGGACAGACCCCTGACAAGGGTGAAACCTTGGATTTTATAAAATAGCAAGGTAGGACCCGGATAAGGGCAGAACCTTGGATTTTATAAAGTACCAAGGTAGGACCCGAATAAGGGCGAAACATTGAATTTTATAAAATACCGAGGTAGGACCCCGGATAAGGGTGAAACCTTGGATTTTATAAACTACCAAGGTAGGACCCTAGACAAGGGTGGAACCTTGGATTTTATAAGGTACAGAGGTAGGATCCCGGATAAGGGCGGAACCTTGGATTTTATAAAGTGTCGAGGTAGGACCCCGGATAAGGGTGGACCCTTGGATTTTATAAAATGCCAAGGTAGGACCCCGAATTAAGGCGAAACGTTGGATTTTATAAAGTGTTGAGGAAGGACCCCGGACAAGGGCAGACCTTGGACTTGCCAAAGAAGCTCTTGGGCTTTGTATTAGTACCAAGTTGACTACCATGTTACATAAGTGACGCGTGTGGACTTAAGTGACGCGTGTTAACTCACAGGGTACTTCAGTGGTGTCCGCTTGGGTCATTACTTGAGTGACCCATTTCTTTTTCTTCTTGGCAAAAACACTAGCAGTTTCTTCCTGTCTTCATTTCCTCCATTTTCAAGTAGAGAAACTTCGTAACCGCTCACCCTTAACCAGAACCCTTTTGCATGCAACTGGAAAGTTGAAAGGGACCACCCCATAGCTAGATTCCAACCTCGATTTCTTCTGAAAACCATCAGAATGAGAGTTCATTTCTCCAAGAACCCTAACAGAGTTTTGACTTGAGGGGAAAGAAGGCATTTTAAGGACGTTCGAGCTTGGAGAAGTTATCCTCTAGCCTTCCTAGACATTTGTAGAGGTAAGACACTCACGTTTTATCGATTATTTGAGTTTTTGTTTTTGAGATGTATGATGACCCTTTTGAGTCAGAACTGGAACTAGGCTTGGGTCCTTTGAAAAAGAATAATGTTTCTTTTTCATGCAATAGTTGATAACTGTTACGGATTGCTTGCATGCAACAGTTGTGAGCCGTTATTGATTGTTTGTATGCCTTTATGTAAGGCATGATACAGAGGATACTGGTGGTTATGACCACGAGGCTGTGAAGGCTAGTATAGCACTTAGAGCAAGTAAGCTCTTTGTTCTTGGGAGTTTTTTCCCCCTTGACTATGTTCCACCATACTCCAAGGGAGTGACGGTTATTGTATGTCATGATGCATGTGGTATTGAAATTGTGTGTTACTGCTTTTAATTGAGAACATGTATATGATGTACACTGTGATCATATGTTGTATGATTGATGAGATTCTCTGGCTAGTAGAATGGACTAAATATGGACTTCCCTTAGAGCCAAAGCCATGTGGAACAACTCTAAGTGGTCAATCGATATATAAAATCCCTGAGAGAATGTGTCATTAAGTGCATGATCTTCTCTTGGAAGTGTCATATACGTCTGTGGAAAGTCTTAAGAGAATGTGCCCTTAAGTGGATGATCTTCCTCAGGCAACGATATACATAGAATGTGCCATTAAGTGGATGATCTTCTCTTGCTATATCTGTGTTGCATTCCCGATGTTGGTAGTGCCCAACAGAATGACACCTGTGTTGTGATATACATGTGATGCATCTTATGAGAGCCATGATGGCTAGATTATGTGATGCTGATTTTAATGCTATGTGTCGTGGAAGTGAACCAGAGGGAGGAGAGACCTCTAAGAACCCTGAGTTTACTGAGATTGTATCTCACCCTAGTTGGGGATTATATTTTTGCAGGTAATGTCTAGAGACCAGATGGTGGATCCCGGGGCAAGAGGCTCGACTGGGGAGATGGTTCTGCGTGAACCATAGGTAGATTATTTTGAAAGCATGTTGGCTCATTTGGTTTTATTATGCCTATATATTCTGTAATCCCTGAGGGGAGGATGCACGATTGATGTATGCTGCAATATATATATTGTGAGTTCACCTTACATAATGTAAATACAGGATTGTTGATGACTCATGATGACGTTGTTTTATTAATTGAATGTTAATGAACCGGATGCATACAGGGCATTACACCTTAGCCAACTCAAACTAGCAACAAGCATAGGTGGAAATGGCATCCTTTTGGCTTCTCCTTCGCTTAACCTCAACTAATCATAATAGAATGGAAACATGGAAATTTATACAGAGAATAAAGAGTCACTTGATTGTTAAGATGAAAAAGAAAGAGTAGGAATCAAAAGAAAATAGACATATTTAAGAGGAAATGAAAATTAGATCTAAGCTTTTCAACTTACCTTTCTTCCTTCGCTTCTTTTCTTTACACTTTGAGCTTGGAAATGAGATGAAATGGAGAAAGTGTGTGTGCTGATCTGATCCACGTGAATATAAGGAGAAATGAGTGTGTTTTGTGTCAAAATGGAATTTGGTAATTTAGGAGAAAGTGTGTGTGTGTGTGTGTGTGTGTGTTGATCTGATCCACGTGAATATAAAGACATAAGTGAGGGTAATTTAGGAAATATCAAAATAGGTCAAGACTTAATGAAGAAGTTGTTGAATGAATTTTAGTCTCTTCCAAGGAGATATTTCAGCCAGCACATACCAAGTAGGGAACATGATTTGATTTATGCTAATCTTAACTACAATGCATAGGAAATAGGTAAAGTAAATGTGTACTTAGCAAGTACATGTAGTTAAGGTTATTTGGTCACTTTTCAATGAGCTTTGTTGAAATGAAACCACTTAGTTAGGTGGAAGAGAGAGATAATTTTGTGGGTCCACCCTATCTAGCGAAATAAAAAGTTATTTTGTGTACTGGTAAAGAATACATAAACAAATTTGAACAAGTTTTGTCAGAAATCTCAAGTTTAGCTATTTTTTGCCCAAATGAAATTGTGACTTGAAATAAGTCTTAGAATGAATATGAAATCTCTCATGTGTCTTTGTGAATGATGGAATAGTCTCAGTTAGGTGTTAGATAGTCAGTTCCAACTTGTACTGCAATCTGGGTTCTAAGACTTAGTCAGATGACCTTTATTACTTCACCTTGATGTATAAGGTGAGAAAATCACTTTGACATCACTTGAATCTGATTATAATTAAATTTAATTAATTATAAGTCAATTCTCAAACTTCAACTTTATATGTCAGTTATTTCACAGTTGTATTTATGCACAGCTGAAACGACCGCTTCTATTTCGTATTTATTTTATTTGCTACGGATTTTTTTTTTAAAAAAACCTTGAAGAATGAAAGTTCCAACGATTCTTGGTTGACTTTAAAAACAATTTTAGAAATGAAGGTTCAAATGAAAATTCCGTTGTCAAAAAAGACAAGTTTAAAAATTATAAGAGTTGACGCGTTATTTAAATCACGTAGTCCATGACGTTCACACATACCATACAGTCCATTCATTATTACATATCCAGAGTCCCATATATAAACAGTCCATAGTACATCACAAAGCATAGATCGTCAAAAGCAGACAAACATCACACAATCTTCATCCTATCTTCTCGTACGACATCCATATCACTGCTTTTCTGCTCGCCCAAACAATTTGGGGTCATCACAGGTGTCAACCACCAGACACGAAATAGGGTCAGTCATGATAAACAAAATTTAAATATCAACAGACCAAATAGTAAATATACGTAACAATTATACAGAATATAAACAAGTCATTTTCACACACATATTGTCATGAAATGCATGTTTATCTGATTATATGATGCATGACTGAGATCTCAGGTTAAACGTCTCAATAATTGTGGCCACTGTCAGATAACCCCACCCTCACCTTAGTGGAACGAACTTATCCATCCCGTCAGGGTAGCCCAGTGGCGCGTAGGATTATCACTCCCACCCATGTGATCATCATGGAGGTGTGGTCCTCACTGTCTCAACTACCCCCCTAGTTAAAAACACGTATGGACTCAGTTTAGTTATCTGACACACCTCTTCATGAGGTTCATCTCATCATCTGCGGATTAACCCCCGCTCGGGTATATGCTCAGGAAATGACATGAATAATTTATTTTATCATCTCGTTGATTTTTTTTTTTCTCATCACTTTCATCTCAAATATATGTTTTGTATATTTTATCTTTACTACTCATAAAATCTTTTCCAAGTCACATGAAATAAACAGTATTAAATGAATATGCTGCTTTACTTAGACTCAACATATATTACAGCCACATCAAACATATAATACAGCTTATATCCACAAGTGTTGTATAATAATTTAATTACAGCAACAGCATCCATACAACATCAATTAATTACGTCAATCAGCTTACAGCTTTATTTAACTACATCAACAGCATACAGATTTATTTGACTACGTCAACAGCATACAACTTTATTTTAAGGTATCAAAGGAAATTTACCTATAACAATATTTAATTACAAAATTTCTCACATACAAATAAATTAACCTACAGTAGTTTTTTTTTTTTAAAATACAGGCAAGAAATAAAATATACAGCAGTCACCTATCTAAAACATTCATTAAACATAGCTTTAATCCTAGAAATTTTAGAGGTTAAACTAATTGTGACAACAACAAAAAGAAATAAAAGATTATCAAGCAACATCAACTTAGTTTATTTAAAATATGTTAACAACATAAGAAATAATTAAAGATTATGTCAAGATAAATAGCTTAAGGAACCTAATATATTTTATCCATGATTCATGAAATATTACAAGTAGTCAAATAATTAGTCAAAAGAATATGTAAACAACAAAGTTCATAATTAAACGAATTTATAAACAACAAAACGCCTAGTTAAACGAATAGGTGGTATTTAAGGATCCATTACCAAATAAAAAAATCATCTAGTTTTCAAAACATAAGTCTAAACTATTAAACTTTAACTAGAGAGTTAAATTAAATTTAGTTTAAACTTAGTCTTTCCATTTCTTTTTAATTTATCAACTTAAAGCTTTATTAAACTAGATAGTGATTTTGTGTAGAGTTTAATATTTAAACTTTGGTTCATCAAAGCTTCCCTATACCTTAATTGTTTTCTAAAACTTGAACAAGCTTGCCTCCTTGCTCCCTTCTTCACGTGGACTCCCTTGGCTTTTTGGAAGGTTTTGTCTTATGAAAGTGATAGTACAAGGTAGATATGGTTAAGGCTTGATATTGGAATACACTAAAGCCAAAACAAAAGGCAAGTGGGGTGGGTTAGAGAAGTGCACGGTCACTTTCTTATGGCTGACCCAAAAATGCTTCATTCATTTCCTTTTATAGCAAAGTCAAGGTTTCAAGCTTTTTCATTGGTTGATGGTTTTTTTCACTTGGTCCACACATTCCTTCCTTCTCCAAATGATTTGCACGGCTAAGGTAGCTTTTTGAGGAGTTCCATTTGATTTTTTCTTCCAAGCATTTATGAGGGAATCTTATCCTTATCTAGCATTTATGGATTATTCCCTTTGTCTTCAATAATTTTTTCTAGCTTTCCACTTGCTTGCTTTTTATTGGCTACTCCTTTTCTTCATTTGAATTGGCCCCCCCTTCCATTCTTAGCTTAAATTCACGTGTACTTCCATGATACAAGGGCTGCCATTGCTTTTTCTTCCTCTTGACCGTAGCTAGCCTCCTTGGTTCCAATAATATTTGCTTTTTGCTTTGTATGTGTATATCTTGTATTCTAGTGATTTTTCTTTGCACATGGCTTCATTTAATTAGTTCTTATCCTTTCTTGACCAATCTTGACTCTTGACTACAATATTTTTCTTTAGACTCTTGAAATAGAAAAATCCTATTTTCTTATTGATTCATTTTATAAACTTACTAACTATCTTAATAATTAAATCTTTTTAGCCCATAATTACCAGAAAACTCCCAAGATTATTTTTATCATTCACCTAAAATTTTCTAGTAATTAGAATAGCTTAAATTGAATTTTATTTCACAATATGTATTAAATTCTAAAAATCTTACTAGATGGTGAATTTTAATTTTCTAATCGTCCTAAAATATTACTTTAAATCCATATGTAATAAGTAAAAATATTAGGGTGTTACAACAGCCAATAGTCAAATAGGTTGAATTTATAAAAATATCTTCATACAAATATGCACAAAACATAACCATAATTTTTTAATTAATATTTTAGCATGGAAATTAATTTTTTTTAACTATTCAATTATTTATTAATAAGTTAGTAAAAATATAGGTCTTACAACAACCACCATTCTACCGCCTCCATCGTTGTTGTCGCTGTCATTGTCACTATTCCACCTCACCACAACCCATAACTTTTAAAATTGAACCAGTGATTGACTCGGTTAAGGCATTGGGTCATTGGATCAATGGTCAAACTAGTGAGTTATTAATTGATCCTCATGATTCGGTCTTTATTAAAAAAAAAATTATACCTAACCTTAATTGACTCGCATGACCCAACATGTTTCCACCCTTAAGCATGACCTGACTCAAGTGAGTGGGTCACCAGTTTATCCATAAACCTGACTGGGAGATATCGGGTTCACCAGGTTCAATGCATAATTGATCTGATAGGCAATTCGATTGGGCGAGACCTCTAGGTTGCTATCAAATTGGTCTGACTGGTCAAGTTGGTCTGGGTTTTAAAACATCGTCATCATCGTTCCACTGTCACCATCACCATTCCACCACCGCTACCACCACCATCGTTACCACCACTATTCCATCCCCCATCATCATCGTCACTGCCACCACCACCATTCCATCAGCCTCACCATTATTGCCACCATCGCCATCACCGTCACTCTTACCCCATTACCTTTGCTAGTAGAACAAAATAAGATACAATGGTTGACTCATTTTATTTATCTTCAATTTGTAAACTTTTTCAATAACTAAAAGCAAAGAATAAACCAAAACTTAAAACTAAACTGATTTTGATTTTTAAAAATTTCAAAACTACAAACAAGAAACCACCACGAATGGGGCCTAAGATTTTGAGTTTGAGTTCTATAAATAAAATAAAAAGTGATCAAGAAGAAAAACCCGTTTTTGAATGCCCCACCACCACCCTACTCTAAAGGATTGGGTGGGCTAGCCTGTCTTTTAATGATGAGCTGAAAAACATGATCCGCTTGCTTATGCTTTGTTAGTAGAGATGATAAAAATAAAGTAGATGAAAATAAAAGAGAGATAATTAGAAAAAGGAGAAATAAAGTAGAAATATAATTGAATGTTGGGTTGTTTGGTTGAAAAGAAATATGTGAGAAATATAGTAGAAATAAAATGGTAAACGTATGAAATTACTTATTAACCCTTAAAAGTTAGGAACATACATGTGTCCAAGATAAGCTAATAACAATAATAAATGTCTTTCAAAAAGTACATATTGGCCTAATGGGCCAACGTACCCTGCCCTACAAGGATAGCGAGTTAGGCGAGACAGGTTGACACCGGTTGAGCCATAGCCTGCCTTGCCATTTTTGGCAGGTTAGGAGAGCTAATCTTCATACCCAATTTGTCTTGTTATTCCTATACCGCACTAAAATTGATTAATCATGTTTTCCAATAGATATTAGTCATCAACTAAATAAGTGAATACTTCTCAAAAAAATATTTACATTTCACGCACATTATTCTTTTTTTACATATTTCTATTTTAATTTTATCATCATATATTCATACACATAGTGACGTGTTTTCTTAAATTATATTATTACATGTTTCATTTAAAAACAATTATTTTTTTAGAGGAAGAACAATAATATTTGGACATCTTAAACATTTTATCATATTTATCATTTCTCTAAACCTCTGTCTTTCTATGACATTATATTACTTATCACACTTGCACTTTTTTATATTATTTTGTATCACATTAATTAGGTGTCAAATAGCATTTTCTTAATTACCATGTTTTGGTCCTAAAATCCATCAGTTTTATCAATGAATAAATGTTAACACTTTGGCAAGCATACCAATTTGTCAAATAGTAATAAAATGGTAAATCTGAGTGTCGAGTCCACAAAGACTTGGACTGTACTCAACGATTGTAAACGTCTAATTCTAAGCAATTAATGAATTAAATTGATATTTGTAGAGTAAAAAGGCATGTAATTAAATTCAACGCAATGTAAACTACGAAATAGAGAAAGTGCGAGGGAAGAAACACAAACACTTGGAGAGGTAAAGTGTTGGTTGATGCAAGATACGAAACATGTTGGGGGGCTCAACTAACCGAACTACCCTTGATGCAATATTAGAGATTTTTCTCTATTTAACATTATTCTTGTATTACCTTCATCTTCTAATCTACTCTAACCATAATTCCTTGTGTGAAAGAGCCTAAACCACATAATTTACTCCTAAACCCTTAAAAACTACGTTAAACGATTTGTATTAGGAATAAAGACGAAAACTTTAGAGTAAACAAAATCATTTTATCCCTAGATATAGATCACTTAGATTCTTTTCATTTCTTAGGAAATAAACACTTTCCAATACATAAAACCTAAAACAAAACATGAGCATTGATGATCAAACCACTAACATGACAATAAACTCATAAAAGCAACAATAATACGAATATAACATTAAATAGATAGTGAGAATCATTACATCAAGAGTGTTTAGTTGTTGAGCTCCCAACAATGGATAGTTTAGCCTCTCATTGTCATGAGAGACTTACAAAACAATGGAAAGCAAAAGATAATGGAGAGGAATGGACGAAAATGGAGAAACAATGGTGAAGAAGCAAGCTCCAATGAAGTGGGAGGAGGTTTCCTCGTGACCTAGCTTCTCTTTCGTTCTTGCCTCTATTTTGTGTTATCTCTATTTTCCTCTCCTTTTTCTCCTTAAAACGCAGCCCACTTGTGTTTTTCGACGTGGTCGCGCGCTAAGCTCGCCTGTAGAGTCCAGTTGGATAAGTGCTCACATGCTAAGCTAGTTGGACGCGCTGAGCGGGCTTGATGCACTAAGCGGGCTTGTCACACTGAGCGCGATGCTTCAAACCCTCAATTCACCTTCCATGTCTTTGTTGTGTAATTTCTACAAAAAATGTAACCAACATATTATAAATCAACTAATTTTAGCATCTACTAAATAAAAGTTCAGAAGAAGATAAATTCCTACGTTTTAATCACAAAAATAAGCATTAAAAGAGGAAAAATAAGATAATTGCTATGTGATTTACATGTAAACTTTTCATATGCATAGCAGTTATCAATAATCTTTGATAAAAAATTTTATCTTCTAATCACGTTTTTTTCATCCATAAGGTTTGAATATGAAATCTTTCTTAAGGGGATCAAACTCGTTACTACTTAGACCAATAATTTTATTGATAGGTGTCAAATAGCATGTAAGGTGGCCACAAACAATTTCTATTCATAATCATATACACATTTTTTTAAAAATAAAATAGATATATATTAAGAACAGCTAGATTATATAAAAGACAAATATTGACAACATACTTTTTTAAGTATTTATTACCAAAAAAAAGTAATTTACATGTCAAATTTATTAAATAATTTAGATGCAGTCTTTATTATAATTTATTCAATATAACATAATTTCAGGATATATATATTAAATTTCATTAATTCAATGGTAAAATTAAAAGTTTTTATTAAATTGATTATGTTTACAAATTTTTCTAAAATTTTGAAATTAGTTGATGTATCACATAAATTTTGTTGAAAGTACAATAGATATTTTAAAATCATATCTAAAGATCGATTATAAGATTACTTAACTACAAGTGTTTCATTTATCTGTAGCTTTGTTTCATAATATCTGAATGAGATTTTTAAGTGCCAACCACTCGTAATTTTAATCTTTATCCGTTGTCTCATGTGAATAAAAGAAATCCAACTGCAAAACACCTGTCTTAAAGATTCTAACTCTTTTGCAACAAGAAGCCAGTAGTCGTATATCACCTTCACTAGAAAATTCAAATATCATTAATTTTGAGACTTGATTTTTCTTCCACTAGCATCTTTCTCTGTTTTCCAATCGCATTTAATATCTTTGTTTTATTTTTTGTGTGTGTTTCATTTATTTTTCTCTTTATAGGTGATGCTGTCATTTGTCTTCATACAACTATTTCGTGTATTATATAGTATTATTTTATTTTAAATAAAAAATATAAGTAGCTAGCTTAGTTTAAATTTATGGATAAAAGAGTAAATTTAAAAATTGAAAATAATTAATTTTAAAGTATAAATAGTTAAACATTTGACAGATAAATGAATATAAAATGTTTAAAAGAAAATTAAAGTTTATTGTTTATATACATGTTGTGTGAGTTCTTCCATTAACTTTTAGAGTAAATTACATTTGTATTTTTGGTGTTTTTTTCAAATTACATCTGATATCTCTCATTTTTTAGACATTACTTTTACCCCTTTTGTTAATGTTTAATTGAAATATCTGAGCAAATAAAATTGCCCGTTAGAGTAAATTACATTCGCACCCTTATATTTTTCTCAAATTGCATCTGATACTCCTCCTTTTTTATACATTACTTTTACCCGATGACACCAGTGTCCAAGGTGACCGAAGCTACGACGAGGGGCAATGAGGTGGTGGAGGTGGATATGGCGGTGGCAACGATGGCTACAGTGGTGACAGTGGCTATGGTGGAGGCGGTAACTACGATGGTAGTGGTTGCTCCAGCGAGAGTGGGTGTGCTCGGCTGGACATCGTGTTGGTGGGAGAGGATGACAATGAAGAGGAAGAGATAATGTTATTGTAGGAGAGAGAGAAGGAGGAGAATAAGGAGAAGAGGGTGGTGGTGGTAAGTAAAGAGGGATTGTTGAAGAAGATGAGAATTTGTAAAACTCAAAATGTGATTTTGAGGAAGAAGATGAAGATATTTTAAACATAAATTTTTATTAAAAGTCATGTAATTAGCATATGCCTACTTTCAGTTAAATTATTAAATGATATTTAGGAGGAAAGAGGTATGAGTATAATGTAAACTAAACAATTAATAAAATTTTTGTAGGATGCAAAAGAGAGCTATCAAATGCAATTTAGAAAAAAATATAATAAATACAAGTATAATTTATTCTAACTTTTAAGTCTAAATTGCTTTCTTGCATACCTATTTTTTCTCCCCCTATGTGGAATAATAAAGTGCTATAAATTTTCCTTATAATTAATGTCAGAAAAAAATGTCACATCATTAATAACAATGTCATGTGTTATTAATCTCGTATAATTATTACAATAAATTGATTAAAATGATTTTTAAAATATTAATATATACATTTTTACAAGAAAAAAATATAAATAAAAAATACACAAAGACTAAAAGAAAAAAGTTCCATACTTATAGACATAGACATGAACAAATATTTAAAATCTTAAATATAATGTATAAATTAATATAATATAAAAATATTAAATAACAAGAAAAAATATGATTTTTAAACCATGCATTTTCTTATAGTGTGTTTGGTAGGAATAAAATGGAATGAAAAAAAGAAGTCAAAACTTATGTGGATGTGACACCTTCATCATACTACTTTCATTCAAATATTTTTTTTCAATTGTCAAGGAGGATGGTCTACAAAATTATAAGCATTCAGCGGAATTTTCTTTGGGGAGGAGCTCAAGAGGGTCGTAAAGTGGGCTAGGAACATTGGAGTACAGTGTGTAAGAAAAAGAAGAATGGGGGTTGGGGGTGAAGGATATACAAAACTCTAATAAAGTGTTGATTGGAAAGTGAAGATGGGGAGTTTTATCTGAAAAGGAGTCTTTGTGGGCAATGATTATTAGCGCAAGGTATGGAGAGATTGGTAGGGTACTGACTGAGTCACAGTGCAAACAGGGGTCCTTATGGTAGCGAGATGTCGCTAAACTGACTGAAGGTAGTAAAGGGGGTAGACCAAGTACTTGATTCTGTCATTTTCTGTTCTTGGTCGTGATTAAAAGCCAAAGTGAACAAGGCATGTGATGTTAGGATGACAGCGGTGTTGATTGTTCTTGATGATTTCTCTTACACTTATCTTGTAGCAGGGTATTCTTTGATGTATCTACTGGTTATTATTGGTTTCTGGTTGTGGTGGGTTCCCTGGTTTTATGTTAAGTGAATTCTTTATTAACCCGTATGTAGTTAACTTCTTGTGATTTTTAACTCACTCTTGCGGATATATTACCTGTTGATTTTCCTTCCAAAAAAAAAATATTTTTTTTCCAATTTCATTCTATTTTACTCTACAAAACACACCTTTAATCTCTGTCCAACTTTTTTCCTTATTTAACATTATAAGTTCACTCACACATTACATAAACACTTCATATTATTTCCCTTTCCATATACATCATTCCTTCCTTCTCTAACACTTAGTAGAAAAAAAATACACACTATAAACACTAGGAATGACAAAGTGGATCAACCCACCCAAAAACAGACTGGATTGGTCCAACTTACCAAAAAAGTGGGCCGGGCCGGGCAGGCCCACTTTTACAAAGTGGACTGAAAATACTAATCTGTTCCACTTTAAAGTAGATTAGTAGGTCAGTGGGCCAGCCTACTTAAAAAATAAAAAAAATTATTTTTTTAAAAAAAGGTAAAAAAATTATAAAAAAATTAAATGTAATTATTTATACTAAAAATTAATAATGTACTAACTTAATCCTATAACAATGATTTTTAATATAAAATACATGCCTAATAGAAGCAAAAGCAAGCAGGGAATACATGTCTAACAATGATTTTCAATTAGCTCTTAAGTCTTAACAAATTCTAAGAAATTTGTTTCACAATGATACAGGCAATCAAAGCATATTTGTACATGTAGTATAGCTCATTATTAGGTTACAAATAGAAATGTATTAGGATTAGAGATTTAAAATCACTCACTTCTTCTTAGTCACTTTCTCTCTAAACCACTCATTTAATTACCTATTAAATATTTTATTATTTTTTATTGGTGGACTACTGGCCCGGTGGGCTGGCTCGACCCTGGCCCACATTTGGCCCACATTATTGTGGGTCAGGTTGGCCCCACCCGTTTAATGAATGTGGGCTGGAAATCTCAACCCGGCCCGCATTTTTTCATGGGCTAAATGGGCTGGCCCGCCGGGCCAAGTCCGTTTTGCCATCCCTACTAAACACTCTTGTTAGGAGCAAAATAAACACAAATTATCAATTCATCATTTGATTTTTTTTCTTTTCACACAACACTTTCATACATTCACTTTTTTTCTTCAATTACTTTTACCATTATTCATAGTACATACAAGTGAAAATTGTTGGGATTTAATGAGAGATCATGAGCGAAAAGAATTATATATCACATGGATCACATATTACAAAATAAACACAAAGGATTTAGAATTTCATAACATACTTTCAAGTCAGGTCAGTTCAACATTTTTCATATATATAAAAGAAAGATCAAATCCAAATCTCAATTATATTTTATCTTATCAAATCTTATTTGATTATCTCTCTCTATATATAGATAGATAATTATCTCATCAATCTTATTTAATTAGATATAATTATTCCATCAAATCATATTTGATTGAATATGAAGGTAATGAATGAATTAAATTCCTGAATTCGTCAATATATATATAAATTATTTATTTATTAATAAAAAAAGACTGTTGGACCACTACACTGTCAAAAGAAAATCACTTTTCATTCTCTATGTTCCAAAGCTTTTTCCCGCAAAAAACTAACATTCTCTGTCGCTAGACCTCGTGTTCAGTTATCTCCTCTGATCATAGCATAACAATAGGAAAACAAAACATAGTTAATCTTTATAAAAATTACATAATTTTGTACTTTAATTTATATATTTTGCCGATAAACAATTCTTATTTGATATGCAGCCATTTATTTTTTTGGAAAGGCAAATGAATTTGATATGCAGCCATGATCATCTGACGATAGGCCAGTGCGATAATAGCTTAATATAAAGAAAACAAAAAAAAAATACAGTGAGAGACGTGAGAACCTATGAAAATAAGACATTCCTTCGTTTGATCTCTTTTTATATATACTAATACAGTAGATGGGAAACAACAAATGAATATAGCTACAGCAGTCCCGTGGAAACATAGTTCCCACGCGATCCTGCAGCAACAACAAAGATAAACTAGCTGAGGACATATATGGTATCAAGTGTGGGAATTTTTTGTATTTTTTTTTCTTCATATTCATTGTAGAAATTAAATCAGAATCAAATCAAACACCGGAAGGGGAGATGCATCTCATGGGCAATCATGGAAATTATTTGTAAAATACTGTTATTGCACATGAGACTGTAATCTAGCATATTCCTAAAACCTTAAATTGTAAGCATTTTTTCACATATCTATCCATTTTTCAAATAAAAAATCTTATTTAAATCAAACAAAATCATTTAAACAAACAAAATTTTTCTTTTAAATATTTAATGTTAATATGTATCCAAACTCAAATTTGAAACAATTTGGATTGATTGATAAATGGTGAGGAACAAGTAGCAGTTTTTTTGTGTTTTTTCTTTAATTACACGAAATAGAGAAGTAACACCGACCCATAATTGAACGGGAGAGACCGAACCCAGATATCACCGTCACTGAATTGAACTGTAACATGTTATTTATTTATTTATTCTCATTTCCTTGTTGGGCAGGTAATTCTGCAGTCCTTAATACTTCGAAGAAGTAATGTGACTGCTAAGAATTTGTGCAATATTTTTTCCGTGGATAAAATAAATAAAATTTAGCTCGTGCATGGGCATCGTCGTTGTATGACATGAAAAAAAGTTTTGAACATATGAAGTATATCATCGGTGATTTTTTTTATGGATAGGTTTAAGCTGTTTTATATTATAAGTGTATAATTATTATATTTATTAATTAATATATTTTAAAATGTATATTAAAATAAAATTTTCAGAAATTATAAAATTAGATACGTATAATTAATTTTTAAAAATTAAGAATAAAATATAAATAATAAAAATTAAGAATAACATATTCTATTATACACAAAACAATGCACTGACAAAATATACTTTAATTTAATGTATAAAGATTTAATTTAAAAGTGATTATTTTGTAAATATATTCAAGATTTAAGAAGAAAGAAGCAATTTTAACAGAAAAGAGAAAATTTTAAATATACCTTTTTATTTTATTTTCGTCACATCTCAAAATTTTAATATCCCTCAACTTTTTATTCACTTTTCTTGATATCAATTCAGAAAAAAAAACTTTTGTTGTTATCATAGATCATTAATATGCTCTTTGTGCTATAACTATTTAATTATATATCTTGATTCAGTATTAGTTTAACCATATTTATAGATTACAAACAGATGAAACCTGCACCAAGAAGAGGCAAAAAACACAGATACAACAATCACCACCACTCAAAACTAGATATATATGCTCCATTATTTAAGCAAGAGATTATAAAATTCCAAATTTCCAGGCTTCATCTAATATGCGATCTTTTCCATACCATTCTCTACTACATTTTTTTTTATATGTTTTATTCTTTTTTTTACGCATAATATTGATGCAAATTAAATATGTTATGGTTAATCTCCTTTAAGGTTAGTTAATCATTTTTAGTGTGACCTCATCTTCAAATCATATTTGTTAAGAGAAAAAGATTATATATTAATAAAGTAAAAAGTTTTACATATTCATTCAATTATCTCTCACTATATATGATAAGTTTGTTAATTTTTAAAATAATTATTTTAAAGTAATTCAAATGATAATTTGTGATTGGATGATGATATAAAATAATTTTACACTATTAATTCATAAATGTTAAATTAAATTATTTTTATAATATATAAGATTCAAATACGATATCTTATTTAAAAGAGGACTGAACCAACTATCAATATGAGCTACTGTCTTATGGTCAAAATGTAGGATGAATTTTATTATAAAGAGGGAGTTTTTAATTTATTCTCATGGGATATTTTGATTCTACCACCAAATATTGAATTAAATTACCAGGGCCGACCCAAGCCCTTGCTTTAGACCCACCAAAAAATAATTTTTTACTATTAATATATATATATATATATATATATATATATATATATATATATAAGCATATGCACTATCAAGGACCGCGACTCAGTGGTAACACTTTCTCTCATTTACATATTACTTGTTATTAACTGTTGCAACACTACTGGAAACGAAAAGTCTATTAGCTACACGTTTGGAAATCAGAAAATCTCTCATTAACTAATTTAATTCATTTTAATTTTGAATAAAAAATAATAACACTCTTCTATGATCCTATAAATCAATAAACACACTTCTAAATTTTAACTCTCCATCTTTTCCGCTCTCTTTCTCTCAAAAGAAAAACTCTTTCCCTTTTTTAGTAACAGTGACACCATCTATCTGACTCTTTCTTTGATTTTTACCTATTTTTTCATTTTTGGCATTTTTATCAAATAGCAATCCCCTAAATTTAGTCCAAAAAGTAGAACAAGATTTTCAAAGAAAATTGCTACTGGAATCGACGAGTCGTCTTCACCAATAGTCGCTGCTAATACAATATATCTACACTTGTTCACTCTTGTTCAATAAGGTTTTTTTGTTCTAATCTCTCTCTTTAATTTTGATTTATAGTCATCTCGAAAATATGAATATGATTATTCAAAACAAAACAAAAAGAAATGCATTGAAGCTTTAATTGAATCTCAAAAGGAGGCCATAGATAAATTTATCATAACAAGTAAGAAAAGTAAATTTAAAAATATAGGTGATTGTTCATTGAATGAACATGTAAACAATGCAGACATAGATGAAAATGAAAATAGAGAATAAATATTAGTTCATGAATAAGACTATATTGATTCTCATACTCATAATAAATTAGAAGAATCCACTACTAAAAATATATATGATCCAAGTCATTGGACAAATATTGGTACAAGTTTGAGTGATTTACTAATAGAAAAATGTCCTGTTAGATTTACTGATATAGATTTTCCTAAGGATGAATCATCAATACACTTTTCTTCATAACTTTACATTCAAAAGTTACACAATGGAGAAAAACGTGAAAAAAGATGGTTGATTTATTCTTAAGACTTAGATAAAGTATTTTGTTTTTGTTGCAAATTGTTTGATACTAGTCCTAGTACAAGTAAATTAGCTAGTGAAGGTAGTAGGGATGGGAGAAATATTAGTTCTAAGTTAAAGAGTCATGAGATAAGTAATGAACATATTGTTAACATGAGTTCATGGATTTATTTAGAAATGCTGCTAAAAAATAAAACAATTGATAAACATATTAAAAAAACAAATAAATAGAGATAGAGATTGGAGAAATGTATTATTTAGAATTATTGCAGTTGTTAAAACACTTGGAAAAAATAACTTAGCTTTTTCGTGGAACAAACGAAAAATTTACGACGAAAACAATGATTTTTTTTAAGTCTAATTGAAATGATTACAGAATTTGATCCTACAATGCAAGAACACATTCGTCAAATCAAAGATAATGAAATTCATTGTCATTACCTCGGTCATAGAATACAAAACGAGTTGATAAATTTACTTGCAAATGAAATCAAAACAAAAATTATAAAAAAAATTTATGAAAGCAAAATATTTTTCTACCATACTTGGTTGTACTCCTGCTATAAGTCAACAAGAGCAAAGGTATTTTGTTTATGATAGAGAGCATTGGAGAAATATATTATTTTGAATATTTTTTAGTTTTTAAAAGTAGAAGATACAATTGGAAAATACATTTTTGATGCTATTATGAATGAAATAAATACAATTGGACTTGATATTAGTGATCTAAGAGGAGAAGGTTATGATAATGAGTTTAATATGAAAGAAAAACATCAAGGAGTGGAAAAAAGGTTTTAGATATTAATCCTAGAACATTTTATACTCTCAGTAATTGTCATAGTTTAAATTTGGTACTCTGTGACATAGCTAATTCTTGTCCTAAAGCTATATCTTTTTTTGGTGTGTTGCAATGTATATATACACTATTTGCTTCTTTTACTAAAAGATGAAAATTTTTACAAGATCATATCCTTAACCTAACTCTTATATAATTATCACAAACACGTTGGAAAAGTCATATTGAAAGTGTTAAAAGCTTTAAGATTTTAAGTATCATAGATAAGAGATGTTTTTATTGAAATTAAGCGAAGTTAGTGATGATCCTAAAACAAAAAGCAAAACTAATTGTTTAACAACTTATGAACTTGAAAATTTTGAGTTTCTGTTGAGCATGACTTATGGCATGACATAATGTTTACAGTAAACTCAGTTAGTAAAAATTTGCAATCAAAAGATGTGTGCTGATGTTGCTAGAACAATTATAAGGTCTTATTTCATTTTTTCAAAAATATAGGGAAAATAGATTTGAAAATGCTTTAATTTAACTTGCCATTGAAATAAATATAGAACCTAAGTTTCGTGAAAAACTTATTATGCGTAGAAAGAAACAATTTGATGAAGTTATTGACCATGAAGTTGTAAGATCTCTTGAATAATCATTTAATTGATTATTTCTTGTACATGATAGATCAAACAATTATTGCATTTCAAAGTAGATTCGTATAATTTAAAATGTATGAAGATATTTTTGATTTTCTATTTTGCATTAAGAAATTAAAGTCATTGGATGATGATGATATAGAAAAATATTGTCTTAACCTTGAATATTCATAAAACATAATGACAACTTTGATATTTATGGATTAGATTTATTTAAAAAATTAAAAATTTTGAGATATATTATGACATAGAAAAATGAAACACCTATTGTCATACTTAATTATATTAGAAGACTTAATTCTTTTCCAAATGACGATATTGCTTATAAAATAATGTTAATGATTCCAATAACCATTGCTTCGACAAAAATAAGTTTTTCAAAATTAAAATTAATAAAATCTTATCTAAGATCAATAATGTCTCAACAAAGATTAAATAGATTGACTTTATAATCAATTGAAAAAAAAGTAGCAAAAAATTGATTACAATAATTTAATAAATGTTTTCACGTCCCAAAAAGTCCAAAAAATTAATATTAAATAAAATATGAATAATTTTTATTAAATATTTTATTAGTTTAAAAAAAAATCCATTTTTATCAGAAAAAATACCTACCAATATATTTGATTGGTCCCATAAATTTCCTATTCTCCTTATCTATCATATATCAGTTTTTTTTACTCAGAAATGACACATTGCTAAAAATATTTTTTCTCTATCATTATAATTATAATTATAATTGAAGTTGTTTTATTTCGATAACTTATGTTGATATTTAATGCTAACCTTTATTAGGCATATTATCAAAATAAAAGTCCAGTTTTAATTAAAAAAAATAACACTAAAAATACCCAAAGGAAACTAATCTAGAATTATGCAAAATAAAGTAACTAGGTCATAAATTAAATGATTTTATCCTCCTACAAAAGCAACAGCACAAAATGATATCTGTCTACGTGTTTCAACTTTTGCTTTTGACAAAATGGAAGAGAAGCATATTTTAGGGGACAAATGTCTGTCTGGACCACTCACATCACATCAACTAGGCTGCGGCCGAACAACAAATTAGGCCAGAAATGGATCCAGCCACATACATGTTGAAGCCACTGTTCTTCAAAAATTCAATTATCATTTTGGTATATAGATAGATACATGGTGGCATGGTGCTATTATGGAGCACCTAGCCACATACCCTTTTCTGGACCTAAATCTAATCAAAATCCAAGCACTTCCTAATAAATGAACAACTGCTTAGATGGGTTATCTAGATATTTTTGTTTATTGCTTATAGGTGGAAGAGTGGAGAGTCACATCAATCCAATCCGTACATATAATATGCCTCGAACACATATCAGGACTTGTTTGTGCTCGTCGATTTTAGTGTTTTTTTTCCACTCAATTTTAAATTCCTTGCCTCGTGTCTGTTGCGAGAAATATTATAAACTAAACTTGGTATTAGTGTGATGTATGAATATAAATATTTTATTTTTGTTATATTTTAAAATTAAGATGTTAACAGAACACTCTCCTAAGAAATAAATAAACTAAACTAAGTTTTTGAAATTACAATTATCAATCATTTTAATCTTTAAAATTATGAAAAAAATAATCCTTGAAATTAGTTATTTGACTTATTGCCAACTATTGCCTCTAAAAAAAAAAAAACCTTCTTGTCGATTGTTTATTTTCTCTACTATTAAAGACTTAAGAATTTGATCCTTGACTTTGATAATTGTCAGTTATTCTGCTATCTAGACTTTAATGAGAAGGACTAAATGATTTGATGACTGTTAAATACAAGGACCAAATTGATAATAGTTGTCAATTTTTTTGACAGCAATAGTTGTAGGACTAGCATAATTGGTTTTATAATATCAGGAAACAAATTGACTGATGATGCTACTTTCAAAATCTAAATTTATTAATAGTTATCTAAGTTCAGAATTATATTTGGGTAATCTGATTTGTGCATTCTTTGGTTTTGTCTCTCTGTGCATGGGTGGTGGTTTTCTTGGTTCTTAGGGGACTTTTTGTATCTGTTTTTTACTGGGTTCATCTCACAACTTGTGACTTGATCTCTAGCTTCTTTGTTTTTTTTTTTTTTTAAATATATCTTTCCTTTGCCTTTTTTAAAAAAAAAAAATCTAAGTCCAGAATCAATTTTTTTTATAATATTAGAAACTAAATTAACGAGTACTTATAGTTCTGATGTAATTTGGGGTATTACCTAGAATAAATTGACAAAAGTGAATATAAGTTCCATTCCTTAGTGAATAAATTATAGAATTCCACCGTTTGCTTCGGCAACCTCAACCCCTGATTCAAGTTTGTTATTCAGACTCCAAATTATTTCGAAAGATTAGAAATCTCTCTCTCTCTCTCTCATCATCTAAGATTAGAACAATTTCCATATACTTAGCTGTCTCATATTAAGTTTTCTTCAAAACTGTTTTTGCTTAATTAATTGACTGGTACTAATTATAATTAAATAAATTAAGCTCAATTTTGTCATGTTAGCTTAAATTTCTTACCAGAGAAATATAAGAAATCCGAACATGTTTGCCAATTGAATATAACCAAGCTATAGTCTTATAGTTATAGATATGCTATTGATTAATATTAGTGGAATAAGAAAGCTAAAAGAGATAGACAGTTAAAAATTTCAAGAGCTTAAGACTGAATTCTGGCTATCATCAGACAGTGCGATTTTGCTTAGAAGCAAAGTCACAAAATTTTCATTTTTTTACGTTGAAGCTAATTCACAAAATTTCCATAGTGCTAGAATACATGACCCAAGGACATTACATCATATCTCGAGCTATAAGTGTTTAGAATGAGCCAATGTCAAATAGAAGTTAATAATCACACCTACAATTTATGTGACACCATATATGCAAACGATCGGGAGGGCAATCATTCTGCAGATAAAATTATCAATTTTTATTGTGGATAATAGACAGTCTTTTTGTGGGATTCCAATACCTCTTTTTGCTCTCAGTTTTATGCTTGCAATATTATGGGGCTACCCGAGTATAGGTTTCCTACTCATTAACGTGGGTTTTGGCTGAGTCCCCCCATGATGTTTTGATTTCTTCATCCTGAATAAATTTGGGTTGGTTTGGGCGTGAGACTCTTAGGACATTAGGTGTTAACATAATTGTGACGTAAATCTTTAATTTGATGCCTTGCCTTTTTTTTTTTTTTCTAAAAAAAAATGTCTCATTTTGAGGGTCTTTTTGTTGTTGAACAAGTGATTAGTCATATCCCAATGCATCATGTTAGTATTTGGCCAAACATTCTCTAATTAAGATTTTTTAGGAAAAAAAGAGATTCACGGAAGCAACACAACATTGAACATCCTAACAAAAAAAACCCACACACAACAAACCAATACATCTTATTAATAGAAAAGATAGGATAACAAAAAAACATGGGGACCAAAACCAAACCCATGGAAAGACAAACTATTAAACATGTGTAGTTTGTAAAATCACAGGATGTAAACATTGATGATTAAATTAAGTGAGATTTCTATAAAAATAAATAGGAAAGATAGATGATTAAATTATCTAATAAGGGTATGCTTGTGATTTTTAAAGAGAAAGTTATTTAAGATCAAACACATAGAACAACATCAATTCAAGTGTTTGAGGCTCAGTTTAGTTTGGTTATGATATCCTTATGAAAAAAATATATTTGAACACTATTTAGGATGTAAACACCTTGAGAGACACAAAACAGAAGAAAGATAAAGATAAGTGATTGATATGATTGATACCATGATGTAATAAGAAGAGAGATAGAGAAATGAGAGATGTCAATGGGGTGTTTATATTATTGGCGTGTCCAAATATCATTGTCCTAATCTTTATCTTTTGATTATTATTAATTGACCTCTCATCACATGGTCATGTCAACAGTCTCAATAGCATCACTTACGTTGCACTTGGCACGAGATCAACTTAAAATGTCAACCAAATGAAGTAAGATGATGAAGATGATAATGATGATCTAATTCCATTAAGTGCAAGTCTGATACTACCCTCCATGATTTTTGGTTGTTAACAGTATAAAATCCCTTTATGCTGTTAGTGTATAGAAATCAATCTCTTTCTTCAAATGATATGAAAAGTGAATACAAAAATTGTACCTCAAATATTGAACTTCACAACTTAAGATGCTCTTAAAAAACATTTACCCCACAATACTTGGTCAAAGTGGAAGAGGTGCTTTCGTGCATGGTATATGTGGATACAGTAGAGGAATGCAGCTAATGTGACTGCTAGAAAAGACATTGTAGTCAACTTCCAGAAGTCCTGAATAGACAGATAATAAGAAACAGGTTTAACACAATTGCAATTTTGTTAAGCATCAGATTCAATGCAATAGCAATCTTTTGATAGTAGATAAAATTTCTCATTAAGCATAAACTATAAAGTTACTTTTATGAAATAAACTATAGACCAAAGTTAATTGTGTTACAAATAAATTTGCACTATTGATTGCAGATATGAATTTTGTTTGGAAGTTAAGGCTAATGGGAAAGTGTTACTACATAGCAGAAGTATGTTCTTTTGGCCTTGCCATACCTAGACATGCATTTATTTATGGAACAAAGATCAATTATTCAATAATTCAATAAGAATTGAATGTTGTAGGGGCACTCAAAATGTGATAAATGAATTCATTAGTTTTAAAACTCACTCGTGGATCAGGTATTATGATTCCCATAACATAGGCCAATAAATCCATCAAAGACTGAAGCGAATTTTGAACACCTCCAACAATCAAACGATCGGATTCAGAAACAAGATCCTATTTGAAAAATTGAAAAGAAAGAAAAATCAGGTCAAGATGATTGAAAAGAAAAGAACTTTAGTGATTCATCAAAGATATTAAAAGCTAGGCATCAAACAAATTAAATAATTTCAGACAATAAGGGCTATTTCTTGCCTGCATTTGATGAAGTACAGATAAGTCAAACATCCACAATCCAAGCCGCGATATGGCTACACTTCCCATCAAAATATATGATGATAGAAAGCCATTTTGGATCCACATTGCAGCCACACATGGAAGGAGGAAACTCCACTACATGCACAACATACATCAAAGAACAAAGATTATATGCTAAATATCATCAGAAACATGTCTTGCATACCAGTTCAGAAAGGAAGGAAAATAAAATTTGATTATCACTCATAACATGTCATTCATACAGAACACTTAGAGCCATTACTAAGTTTGTACCTGAGACCATATAGACCAAAGTCCAGTTCTAATGGTCGATATACGAGACTGTAGCACAGGATATACAACTGTTGCAGCTATTCCAATCACAGCACTTATTCCTCTTGATATTCCAATAACATATTCAGGTATTCCTTCCCATTCTAAGGTAGCTGTCATTAAAGATCCAAAGCTGAGGCAAGTAATTAGAATTTCATCAATGACTCTTCATACCCAATTGACAACAAAGAAATATAAGGCATGTTTCTTAAGGTGTATTTAGAACATAATTTTATGAATGACTTTCTCCATTGACTACAATATAATCGACAGTCGACAGACATGGGAAAGACTTTATTTTATCATTAATAAAACAGTAATTTCATAAAACATGAATGCACAGCAGCAACAAATGCTCAGATTGATGAATCTTCGAAAGCATGAATACAATAAGGAGCACAGATATGATAGAAGTTAACAAATTGTAGAGCATGATACCATTATAAAACCACATACAAAGCGAATACAAAATTAACATTTTCAGATAAAGAATTATAAAATGTGGTTAGGACTAAGGAGTTTTTGAAATGTCAGTGAAGTATTTGACAAAGATACATCAACTATTTTGAAATGTTTTTATTTCCTTAGTTGAGTCTGAATTTTGAAAAAGAAAAAAGAAAAAAGATCAGCTGGTCCTAGAGTGTTGGGTGTCTAACACAATTCTGAGATATATCACATAGTACTTAACAAGAACAAGCTTCTGAAGAGTTAAAAATGCAAGTATCAGTGAAAATCCCTAGGAAATATGGCATGTCTAACTTCATGTGTCATATGGTCCATTTCTTTTATTCAAAAATAAATAGGAAATTTTAAGCATAAAAGGGAAAAGGATAGTTTTCATGTAATATTTACTTGCTATAGTTGTAAATTTTTACCTGAGTACAGTAAAAAATAGCAAAGCCAGAGCCAGTCCAGGAAGGACAACTTCTTGCTGTAAATAAACTCTCCATACAGCAATATAGGGAATCTCTAAAATCCTCTCAGAAATTTTTTTACTGCCTTTACTATCTGCCAATTCTGAACCATCATCAGTAACAGGAAGCAATCTATCTTTCTCCATAGTTTGATTGTTCACTTCCATATCACATTGTATAAGCCTTGCCATTCTCCTTTGGCTACTTTGGCCCAAAGCTGGAATTCCATGATATACAGATGTGAAAAGCCAATACTCCACCCAAACAGAGGCAGTAGTCCACAGTGCTAAGGTTATAGCAGATGCTTTCAGTGATACAAAGCTTATTATGAAACCAGAAATGACAGGAGCAAGCAGCTTGCAGCTTAGATCAATGCGTCTTGTAACTGAATTCATCTTTGTAAGCAATTCTGGGGGTTGACCTTCAGATATAACTAACAACCTGTACATTGGCAACAAAAGCATTTTTTACACAAAATTTATTGACTTACAAAATCTTGAGAAATTGATAAGATATTATGGTGAGAACTAAATGTTTGATCTTTAGCATCAATTCATTTACTGTATATGCTTAATCAAATATCAATCTTTTTGTCACCAAAGCTTAAAGGATATTACCATTCTCTTTCAATCAATATTGTACCAGCAAGAGCTGAAAGCACACCAATGCCGCCACACACATTGATTATCATCACCAGCAAGATGAAAATGGAGAAATTTGTAGACTTCAAAGAAGAGTGGACAAGTAAGGCAACTACGGAGCCCGCAGCAATAATAAAAGAGAGATTTTGTGTCACCAACCACAATTTCAAAACCTGCCAATAAAACAAGCAGATAGAGTTATTTCACTAAAGGCACCATGACCTTCATAAAAAGGAAATATGGGGCAAATCTATAAATAGTTAAAGCTACTTGTGTCAGAAATAGCTATGTACTTTTTATCCTTGAATTTTGGTGATATATAATTCTTAGAAAGTACATGAAAAGCTACTTGGATAAGGGGAGTCCAAAATAGTGGTGGGGAGATTTGTAACCAATAGCTTATGTAAGGAATTCCATATATTAGCTTAAGACCCAACACCTTAAGACGTTAAGTTTACGCGTTTTTACACTTACATAGTCTTCAATTTTGTTATTTTCTTAAGGACTTCTTCTCCTACATCCGAATTTGCGATGATTAAAGTAAAGGGAAAAATTGACCATGCACAATAGTAGTCTGTTAAAATTAGACCAATAACTTCTCTGAAGACAGTGCAAATTTGATATTTATTTTTCTCTATTCGGGAACTTTTTTTTTTCGGTTCAAAATGGTTCAATGATTTATTCTTTACAGCACACAAGTGAAAGATTATTAGTCCAAGGATATATATTTATGCATTCTTGCATTATTTTTTGCAAAATTTACGCTGTTTAGTTTCCAAATCCTAAGTAATTAAGTTAATATGATAACTAATTGCAAAAGGAGAGCATGGATATATGGTAGACCAAATTTGGATAAACAAATTGACCAAGTTTGGATAAACAATACTTGGGCTCACCTTCACACAAGACAACTTATCAACCCATCTTCCAATTATGGGACCAAACACAGCAATAGCAGCAGATTCAACTGCCCCATATATTGCTGCATACAGCAACGATTCTGGCCTAATATTGATCATGTATAAACCAACAGAGAATTCCCACATCCTGCAAACAAAGATCCTTCATCAATTTAATTTAAAAATTAAAAAATCAAAGCAGCAACATGGTGCAACACATTCACCGATGCACCAACCATTTTGAATATCACAAGCCAAATAAATCATATTTAATGTGGTCTATATTTCATGTCACACTCATAATTTACTCATGTCACAGTCATTTCAACTCACAATAATGTATAAATTAATCCATTATCATATTTTGTGACATTGAAATCAAAAGTTTAAGCCAATGTTGGGAAGTAAAAGAAGAACCTGGCACCCCATCTTGCTAAGAAGTGGCCAATGTACAAATAAGTGATTAGTGCAGATGGCTTTTCTTGTTTTCCAGAGAACTGAGACTCCTTCAATTTCACGTTTTCTTCCATTTCAGATTCTTAACCCTCACTCACACCTTTTGGCATTTTCCATCAAATTGCTATCTTAATCAAGCTACATGCAAATTTGCAATTTCTCTCATCAATAATACTGCAATATTAAAAGTCCTGTGTATTAAATGAGGATAGATGAATTGCACAATTAATGTTATTCAATTCGGTTTAAAAATAAATTAAGATTTAAATAAATTTTTAATTCCAGAAATTATAATAAATTTTTTATTCATTTTTAACCCTTAAAAGTGATATTTTCAAGATTCAAGATAATTCTGATACAAACAGTTTTACTCAAAGTCAAAGCTAGCTATATATTAACAGTTTCGCGGAATTGCGGCTGCAACTAGAAATAGAATGAGGCGAATAACGAGTCTACGTGTTGTTGTATACCGTTAGCCACATGAAAATAGCTAACACGAAACATAGTAGTATCAAGCAACAAGAATTTAATGTATAATTTTTTAATGTAAAAATTGAATTTTTAAACAACCGTGCCATATCTATCAAGTGGATTTTCTGCAAAAAAAAAAAAAAGAAAAAGAAATCTATCTAGTTGATTGAGCATTAGTTTTTTTTTAATAACATTAGTTCACTTTTTAAATAAATAATAAATGGAAAATAAATGAAGTAATTTTTTAATAAAAATTTTATTTGAAAGTTAAGGAACATTATACTCACGTTAAAGAGATGCAAATTGGATGGTTTCGCATGCCTCCATGTGTTAATTACTAATTAATGCGTTAAATTATTCATCTTTAGTGTAGCTTAGCTTCCGTATATGTTTTGGTTCTAGTGTATCAATTTCCTCTTCACTTTATTTTTCATGTCGTGGGGAGGGAAAAGCCCTCAGAAAATTCCCACAAGGAAAGGCAGTACAGGCTTTGTCAGCCAACTTTAACAACGAAAAGAAAATAACTGAAAAACTAAAAAATTTCTTAAAATTAATCAGAAAATTACTCGTGAAACATACTTTTACATAATTTTTGTCATGTTTATGTCCTTTTTGTCTGAATATTAATTGAATTATTTAACTTATTTTTATAGTTTTTATGTTGATAAATCTAATATGATAAATTTGACGCCCTAAATCAATTTAATCTGTCTCAAAATCATAAATTCAAAAAAGATAAACTTGCTATAAAATACATTAAAATGACCATTTTATGACTTTTAACAAATAAAAAACTAAATTGAAACTAAAATAAAGTTAATTAATCATGTGAGTAATTTAGCCTAAAATAACGATATTTATGAATATGACTATTATAATTATATTTTAAACCATTTCATTGAGATTTCAAATATCATTTATGTTTGACATAAATATCATATAGTTGGCAATTGATCAACATTCTATAATATAGTGTTGGTGTCATTAAGAGTGTGTTTCACAAAATATTTTAATTAATTTTTAGTTATTTTATTGATTAAAAAACTTATGTGTCTGTTTGATAAATAATTTTTAGTATTTTTTAAAATGATATTTAAAATAATATTTTTTAAATCTTAATTTCTAACTTTTTATATTCATTCTCTTTTTATCCTTAAATATTTATTAGATATTCTTTTTAATATTTTTTATTTAAGGCAAAATTTTATTATTTTTATCCTTTATATAATTTTATATTTTTCAGCTATTTCAACGTGTAATTTTATAAAATTCTTATGATTCAATCAAATAATTTTCAGATTTCAACTACCATTTAGATTTTCAGTTTTCATATACTTTTACCAAACATACCCTAAAAACCAAATATAAAAGGGGAAATTTTAATCATATCTCAACCCAAAGAAAATCAAATTGGAATTTCGGAGATAATAAAATAAAGGTTATTTTAGGTCAGATGCTTTAAATTTCTATAATATTTTGTATATCCGTAAACCAATGATTTTTCTGAAATATAAAAAAGTCCGAATCCGATACAATATTTATTCAAAAAATGTTTATGTTGATTATTTTATTCACTTTTTAGATTTCTAACCTGTTACAACTCATAAATCCGAATAATAGAATTAATAAAAGTGTCATATCAATCTGAACAAATTAATTGTATTTTTAAATTATAGAGAGAATGAACCAATTAATAACTAATTCGAGATTACTTTGATTTATAAGAAGTTCCAAATTCAAGCAGGTAAAAGTGTGAAAGATACATGTGATTTGAAGTAAAAAGAGGAGATTTTCAATACACCTAGGTGTAATAACTAATAACTTGTGCCCCAAGGGATGGACGGGGAGAAGACGAACTGTTGTGGGCTGCCAGCAGGGATGACAAGCGAAAGAAGAGATGGAGAGGCCACCCACTCTTGTGGCGGCCATGGACAGGGCGATGCGGCAGCAACAAGTGGAATACGGCGGTGTGGCAGCAAGGGGAGAGACAAAGAGGGAAAGAATGAGAAGAAGAAGAAAAAAGAGCTACAGCACGCAACATGCTTGTGTGCCTTTTGGTCACTTAATTTCTATTCACAAAACTCTGATAATATGTTCTACTTTTATGTACTCAATGTGTTGGCGTAAAAGAATGGTTTAATGCCAGCAAGAATAGAGCCTTTATAATAACATAACATCACAACGAGAGAGAACAAAAAATGAAAAAAGAATTCTTACAACAAAATATCTTCAACTGACCTCTAATTTCACCTTCAATGGTTGTCACTCTTTTGATTTGTGCTTTCTGATTTAATCTTTTTTATCCACGTCCTGAGTTCAATTTTGTGTGGCATTTAACTATTTATAGGCCAATAATCTGCCTATAACACTCCGTGTCCGGTAAATTGACCAATAGAGTAATAAAAGTTGTTAGTAGGAGTGGTTCAATATTTAAGTCCCTTAATCAAAATTTAGGATTTAATTTTTGGCATGCTCATGAAGTCATATTTGTATGTATCACATTACTTTAAAAATGGATCAATCAGGTGACAGAGAATTAATTGAGTGTTAAATAAGAAATAGATGTCTCTTAGTTGTAAAAAATGTGTTTTTTTTGCTTTTTTCTAGCCTGTCAGACGTTGATGATGTGGTGCAATAGAGACCTACCCTGTTGATGGAGAAATTAATTTATTGATAAAGAACCAAATCTTAGCTAGCTCTCAATTGCACACCATTTATTAAGGTATCCGACCACATCATTCTACTACTTTTTAATAGAACTAGAACAGTTCACTCGTGCTTTTGAACGGTCAATCCATAGGTGATGAAAAAGTGATCCAATTTAGAAAATAAAAATGTAAACATAGAACGAGTGAATGGTGGAGAAATTATTTGACACAAAAGGCTTATATATGTCCAACCTATGGACAGCTTTAATATAACTATAGAAAATATATGGTCACATCTCCATAGTTTTTAATTATACTTAAGTTACCTCTTTCAGCGTGGTTACCTTTTGAAACGATCGTGACAACAATATCTATATTTATGTGCATGAATCAGTTTTATTGTATTGTTTCACGACTTATATGTTTATTTTTTCTATAATTGTTTGGGGATCGGTTGCAATTCAATGTGATTGGATTACTGCTGGGAAGTTATCTATTAGCATTAGCAGAAACATAAGAGCATCTTTAGTGGTAGATCTTAAAATGAGATTTTAGAACACTTTTTGATAGTTTCTATAAAACCACGTAAGATTAAAGATCTCTTAAGATCTCTCTAATTTTTCTTTAGTGGTAGATCTTATTTTGAGATCTTAGGGAGAGAGAAAGAGATAAATAATTTATTCTTTTTTGAACTATGTGCAGATCTTGAGAGTTCTTCTACAAAAACTCATCTTCCATGTTGGAGATCTCTTCACCTCCTTTATTGGGAGATATAGTAAAGATTAGATCTTAAACTCAAAATCTTTACTCAAAATCTAGCACTAAAGATGCTCTTATTTACTTGCGGCATGTGGTAATACATATGCATGCACACCAATCAAAATTGACTGTAAAGTAAGAGATTAGTCTTTCACTATACATAAATATCCATGGTTTGAATATCTTTACTAGAAAAGGTGCTCATATTAGCATCGTCACATGACTTGGTACTAGTATGGCCCTCAAGATACCTAAGAAGACGAGTCAAAGTCCTAGAATTTTGAAAATGCTTCCTAGGACTCAACTAGAACTTGTCATGGACACCGATAAATTTGTCATTCCCGCCGCCAAATGAGTAGGTTGGTCAAACTTATAATTTTGTACCTTTTTTACTCTACCTTTTTGCTGACTTGAACAGCTGAGTCCTTGCAGTTGATACTACCTGCCTTTTTGAGCATATATATCAAAGAAGCATTTGATTGAAAAGTGTTCATGATTGATCAAGAGCCACTATGTCAAAAGACCTGTCTCTTGAGTTTCAAGTTTTGTACATTGTTTGACTCTATAGAAGACTATTTTGAAGGAAGGCGTTCTTTTAGAAAATTGTTTAAAATGTGGGTTAGATTTGCATCACACTCCCTCACTAAAGGGTTAGATACTGCAAAATACCTAGAAGACTACCATTAGAAGCTATAGAGAAGATAAAGATAAACATCCAGATTTTTCATTGATTGATTTAATAAACAGTAGAGAACCCTAGATTGAATAAATATCCTAATGAATAAAACCATACAAGTGTCATCATCTGGGTCTAGGGAAATACTATCCTAAGCCCATCCTATAAAGTCTTTTAACCATTTGATTTACTTTCTTTTGGGCTAGACTTAGCACTGAAGGGAGAAAGAAAGATAGAAAAATCATTGGTTAAAATTTTTTCGCTAACAAAAACTAATAATTAATATTTGTTAATAAAAAAACCTTTTTTTTTGTCTCCTCAGGCCCAGCTTATTAGCATCACTCAAAAACGTGTCCACAATCTAATTATGTTATTTTTAGTTGTTGGTGCTTTCCTAGTTTTAAGGTGTTAACCAAGAAGGAAGTTTTAAGTGTTTTGTTACATGTGTTGTATATTTCTAGGAATATTCTGAGAGGAGAAAATAA
Source organism: Glycine latifolia (assembly GCA_013407115.1). NCBI lineage: Eukaryota > Viridiplantae > Streptophyta > Magnoliopsida > Fabales > Fabaceae > Glycine > Glycine latifolia. The sequence continues at coordinate 28,917,432 of CM023941.1, forward strand.
AAATAATATTTTCTTCATAAAGAACAATACCATATATTAAATGAGAAGATTTGAAATTGTTTTTAAAAACAGAAATATTATACTTTATAGAGCTTAAAAGAATAACTATCCAAAAGAGAAGTCTGTTTTTTTTATTTATTTAAAACTTTCAATTTTGTGATCAAATATTCCAGTGTCTCGTTTATTGAGAGGGAAAAATTCTTATGCAATAAGAGTGCTCTTTAAAGAAGGATGATCGTTGTTGACAATTCCACCCAATATAGACCAAACACTATCACTCCATCACCATTTTATATACATTTCTTCAAACGGTACATAACTTATTCCCAACAGATAAACCTTCGCAAATTAAGATGCTGTTGCAAAACATAATTCCACTTTAGACGTTCGAAGTGAAAGATGTGCTTCCGCACATGGTACACATGGATGCAGTAGAGGAATGCAGCTAATGTGACTGCCAGGAATGATAACAAACTCAACTTCCAGAAGTCCTGAATTCAAACAGATAAAAAGAAACATTATCAACACAATTGTGATTTTGATTAGCATTAGATTCAAAGCAGCATCTTTTGATAACAACAACAAAAGACTTATTTCATTACGTGAAGTTGGCTATATGACCGCACAATGCTACTCGGTTTGGTTACAGACCAAATCTTCAAATGTAATCTTTATTTAGAGGTAAGCTACAATAGCCATCGTTTGACAAATTGATAATTTTTTTTCATGAAGTATATACACTATGGAGATTTTACGAAGAAATAAATTATAGGCAAAGTAGTATTGTGAATCATTTTTGTAATGTTGTTGGAAGAGATAAAGTTTGTTTGGAAGCTGAGAATTGATAGGAAGGTGCTGCTACACATGCATGAATTTTCAACCAAAAGCATTAATGTCAATGAACTTGGCAGATATGGGTTGTTTTAGCCTTGCCATAGCTAAGCATACATTTATATGTGGAGGAGCGACCGATTAGTAAACAATAGCTCACTGAGGATAAAATGTTTTAAGGGGGCACTCAGTAAAGAAGAGATCATGTGTGTTGGGTTGTGGTTTCTCCATCAGAAAAATGATTATATTCTTCTGCATCTTTATATGGTGCAAAAGAAAGCTTGGTAGCGTTCCAACTTCCAACAATGGAGAACCGACAAATTTGTTGTCTAAAGAGTAGGTTTTCAACTGTAATAATAAAATTAACTTGGGGTGCCTTTGTTAGATTTAATATGATGTTGGTTAAATTAGACAATTCTCTGTCCGAAGTTGAAAACTGATAAGTAGCAAGAATAACAAAAAAAAATGCACATTTTGGTTGGACATGAATGTTTTAAAACTCGCCCGTGGATTAGATATTATGATTCCCATAACAAAGGCCAATAAATCCATCAAAGATTGAAGTGAGTTCTGAACATTCCCAACAATCAAACGATCAGATTCAGGAACAAGATCCTATATCAAAGAATGAATAGAGGAAAAGTCAGGCCCAGATGATTATTAAGAAAGAGAACTTCAGTGATTGATCATAGACATCAAAATATTGATTTTACAATTGTTAAAAAAATTATACAGAAATTTTTTAAATAACTTCAGATAATAAGGGCTATTTCTTGCCTGCATTTGTTGAAGCACAGACAAATCAAATATCCACAATCCAAGCCGAGATATGGCTACACTTCCCATCAGAATATATGATGATAGAAGGCCAAGTTGGATCCATGTTCCAGCTACACATGGAAGGAGGCAAGTCCACTGCATGCACCAAATACATAATCAAGGACAACAAAGATTATGTGCCAAGCATTATCAGCAATATGTCTTGTATACTAGTTCGGAAAAGAAGCAAAATTAAAGATTTGACTAGCACTCAAAACATGCCATTCATACAGAACCATTACTAACTACTAAGTTTATACCTGTGACCATATAGACCAAAGTCCAGTTCTAATAGCTGATATTTGAGACTGTAGCACAGGATATACAACTGTTGCAGCAATTTCAATTCCAGCATTGGAAGTATGAGATGCTAGTGTGGGGTTTATAAAGCCTTGGACTCTCCAACTACAATAGTTAACTTTTGTGGTGTGGTTCTCTCAAGGTTCTTATCACTATTCCAATGACATATCAGTTATTCCTTCCCATTCTAAGGTGGCTGTCATCAAAGTTCCAAAGCTGAAGCAAGTAAGTGGAATTTCATTAATGACTCTTAAATAATGGAAGTCATGTTTCTCAAAATGTGTTTTAGAATAAAATTTGCTGAATGACTTTGTCCAATGACTATAATATAATCCACATACGTTATTAATTTGGACCTTTTTAAGAAAAAACTTTAACTCCACAAAACTTGTATGTACAAAGAATAGTACTGATTAATGGACAAGCATCTAAAGATGTAAAAATGAAAATGTCAAGGAAATTCCTTTGTTTTTTTCTTTTTTTTCATGTAATATTTACTGGCTGATTGCTATACTTGTTTATAAGCTTTCACCTGAGTACAGTGAAAAATAGCAAAGCCAGAGCTAGTCCAGGAAGGGCAACTTCTTGTTTTAAATAAACTTTCCATGCAGCAATATAAGGAATTTCGGAAATCTGCTCAGAAAGTTTTACTGCATTTTCTATCTGCCAATTCCGAGCTACCATCAGTACCAGATAGCAAGCTATCTTCCTCTAAAGTTTGATTATTCCTTTGTTGGTCACTTTGTGAAAAGCCAATACTCCACCCAAACAGACACAGTATTCTACAGTGCTAAAGTTATAGCAGATGCTTTTGGCGATACAAAGCTTATTATAAACCCAGTAACAACAGGAGCAAGAAGCTTGCAGGTTAGATCAATGCGTCTTGTAACTGAATTCATCTTTGTCAGCAATTCTGGGGATTTACCTTCAGCTACAACTAACAACCTGTACAATAGAAACCAGAATAATTCTTTACAAAATATTTCTTCCATACTTAACTAAGCACCCACATAATTCAGTTAAATTGAAGACATGATATTACGAAATATCAGCGAAGCCATTACATTCTGAAGAGAGAAAATAGAAGTTCTAATCACGCTTTGAAATGCCATTGTTCCATTATTGTCCACAATTAAACTACTAGAAAACCAAGCAAAACTTGAATAATTTATCTGAGTTGTATACCTTGAGAGATAGTAAAGATAACAACTAATTTTACCATTCTCTTTCAATCAAGATTGTACCGGCAAGAGTTGAAAGTACACCAATGCCACCACAGATGTTGATGGTCCACACCAGCAATGTGAAAGCTGGGAAATTTGTAAACTTCAAAGACCACTTGACAAGCAAGCAATTAAAGTGGCCCCGGTAATAACAAAAGAGAGATTTTGTGTCACCAACCACAACCTCAAAACCTGCCAATAAAGTATGCTGACAGATTTACTTCATCAAAGGCACCTTGACCTTCATAATCAAAGAATTAAGAAGCAAACTTAAATAACTAAAGCTACCCGTGTCAGATATTACAATATACTTTTTATCTTTGAATTTTAATCATGTCTCATCCTTTAGATAGTTCTTGAAAAGATTTTTGCATTTCAGAAGCATGTTCTGGTAGAATCTAAGGACTAAAGTTCTAGTCAAAAGAATGTGTTAGGATAGGGGGATTCCAAGAACAGCAGGAACTAATGGGTTAAGCAAAGAATTACACACTACATCTTGACCAAAATCTTAAGGCATTAGGTTTATATGCCTTTCCACTTATATAGTCCTCACTTTAACTATTTCTTTCAAGTTTCCATTATAGGACTTCTTAATTCACACCTCAGTTACTTGAATTTGCAACTCTGTGATGATGAAACCATCAAAGTAAAGGGGAAAAAAGAGAGAGGCCAAGCACAAAAGTAGCCTGCCAATACTGGACTAATAATTTCTATGAAGACAAGTAGAATATGAATGATTTTCAGCTTTCTTTTAGCTTCATGGACTTACTAGTTACAAGGGAAATTTTGCATTTCATCTCACTGTTTGAGGAACTTTTTATTTCAGTTAAAATTTTGTCAAAGATTTATACTTGACAGTACACAAGTGTAAGCTAATTTAATCTAAAGATGTTTGTGTATTCTCCTATAGAAAGGACAGCAAAGCTTTACAGGTCATAAAACTGAAGTATTAGTAGTCCTTACATAAAAAGCAGATATGATGATTAATAATACTTGAGGCTCACCTTCACATAAGACAACTTATCAACCCATCTTCCAATTATGGGACCAAACAGTGCAATGGAGGCAGATTCAATGGCACCATCGCTGCATAGAGCAAAGAGTCTGGTCAAATGTTGATCATATATAAACCAACAGAGAATTCTCACATCCTGCAAACACATGCTCATTGAATTTAACTAGTACAAAACAAACCAAAGGAAACAAAATAGTGCAACGCATTCACTGATGAAACAGTGATCCTCACTTACTCCAAACCACCTGGGCAAGTATATCACATCCAATGTGGTCTTTTTCTCTGCTTGGAATAATTAAGTGTAATTGATACATTTGGATAGGTCATAGACCCATGGTAACACATTGAGATAGTTTATACCCCACTCATAAATTTCTGATTTCATAGGACAAGCAATCATTTCAATTAATCTGTTTTAGTAATACGGCATAAACCCATTATCCTATTAATTTAAGGAAATTTTAAAAAACTATATAAAAAGGCAAAATATTTTGTTATTTTGTAAAAATATATTAAATCAATTAAGCACCGAAATGTAAAAATGAAATGAAAGAAGAACCTGGCATCCCATCTAGCTAAGAAGTGACCAATATACAAATGATTGATCAGAGAAGATGGGGTAATTTCTTGTAGGGCAAGAAGAGGCTCACTCCTCAATATGATGGTTTCTTCCATATCAGATTCTTCCCTTCACTCACTCCCTTTGACCATTTGTTTCACAAAGGCTATCTATAGCAAGCAACATGCAGTTTCTGTCATTAATGAGTCCATATTTTTTTTATCCGTAGAATTGAAGAAAAATATCAAGAAATTCATAATAATTTACATATCTTACTTAACCAATTGAGCCAAACCCATCTTTATTATACACCGAGCTCTAGCACATGAAGTGTATTATATAACCAGGTAAAACCTGAGTAATGCCTCCAACAAGAAATGTACAAAAGATCATGGCGCTCGTTCCACCAACATAACGTCACGGTACAATTTTTAAATGAAAACCTATTGAATATCAATAGTTCATGATTTTTTTATGTAAAGAAAAAAAGTTTAGATAGATAAGATGAGCCTAGAAAGTTCACCAGAATTAAGATATGAATTTAATTAATTTTAATAAGGATATAATAGTTTTTTTCCCTTATTAATCAATCATAATTGCTCTTAAATTTTTAATCAAGTGATTGGATAATATGTTAAAATTAATTTGAATTGTTCTAATATTACTTAAGTTTGATTATTGACAAAAATAATTATTTGTCAAACTTTATTTATTTTCCAGTCAAACATCGGATTAATCAAGATTTTTTTTCCATGATAAATTGGAGGGTTAAAACAAAAAAAAAAGAAAATTTTAAATTTTTAAACTAATTATTATAAAGTAAATAATATGTTCCTCTATGAAAAATATAATGAGATAATAACGTAAATATATTCTAATTATTATATATTCAAAATTCATAGAATTCTTACACAAATATCGTCACTTCATAATGTCAATATCCTAAAAAAAAGTCTTACATTAATAATAAAATTTAGGAAAAAGATCTATGTACCTTCATGTGCTTATTTAACACCTAAAAAGATTAAAAAAAGAAGAAGAAAAAATTAAATAAAATAGATATTATAATGTGATAGAAAAAAATGTTGATGAAGTGTTTATAATAATATAGCCATATTCACGTATCACTATTCTAAAATTAAACACCCTCAAGATATAGAAATGGTATCATATATTTTTTTAGGGAGGTATCATATATACTACGAGATGCAATTAATTCATGATAATTATTATTTTAATTAATAAACTAGTCATATAAATCCCGTATTTTAATATATTTAAGCAAGTTTGAATGTGACATTAAGGAATAGGCTTCTTGCAACTTAAATTTTAGAGATCAAAATACACAAAATAATTCGGATTGATAAACTTAGGTGATGTTTGGTAGAAGAGAAATTTTTTATATCTTGAGAATTATAGGTTTAGAAAATTAGTTTTTCATGTTTTGTATGCATTTTAAAAAAATAACATTTATGAGAAATGAAGTTTTTTTGAAATTTTTTAAATCAATTTTTCACATAAACATTTTCATGAGGGAATCTTACTTTTTTTTAGTTTAATTTTTTTATTATTTCATAATGTTATTCTTTATTAAATTATATAATATAATAAATAATTAAAATAATCAATAAAAATACACATAACTCTTTAATTTTTCATAAATTTGTCTAAAAATTTTCAATGATCAGCCAAACAAATTATATGCATTTCTAGAAAACATAACTATTAGAATTCATAATTTTCGAACATAAAAAAACTTCTTCCAAACCAAATGCCCCTTAAATTAAAATTGCTACATCGTATCTTCATTTTTAATAAAATAAAACTTGTTCATAATAATAAAATAGAAAACAAAAAACAATGAGCAATCCACAATGAAGTACAAGTACTTCATTTTTTCTCTCGGCAAACTAAAGTAAATTATTTTTCTTTCTTCTCTCATTTTATATTGATTTTTGCTTTTAGTCCTTAAACAAATACCAATGTATATAAACACTCAATTGTGTCTCCCATTTATTTTATAAGGTGTTTCTTTTTCTTGCCAATAACGATTTTAAACTAAAAAAAGCTTTTATTGAGCTGCAAAGTCGTCCTCTAACCTAATTTACAAAACTGAAAAAGAGTCCATTTAAAAATATAAAAAAATAATGTACATCAAATAATACATTAAGAAAAAATAAAATGTAAAATCTGAGACTGCTGTGAGAACACACCACTCTGATCAGAAGAGGAGGGAGCAAGCCCACAACTTGTATACTACTAATATATTTTCCCTCTACTCTTTTCAACCTCAACACTCAGTTTTTTTCATAATTTTTCAAGCCAATAATACAAAAAATTAAAAAATTATTCAAATAATACAACCTAAAAGTTATTTATATAAATAATATAAATCGCTATTTAAGGTGAGAAATTGGTTCCCTCAAACCGATTTCTCACCTTCATTATTTTTTTTTCATTTTTATGTTGTGAAATCGATTTCCTAACGCTTGAATAACATCATCATATTATGTATATCACCCTCTGAAGTGGCATCATACGTGTATCGTTGACGTGTCCAAGTAATAGATATGTCCTTACGTTTTGGATGAAGACTAATTATAAGAATCTCTCCCAAAACTTTTGAAGTTTCTAGGACCCAATGAGAAACAAAATTTTCAATGATTAGTTGCAAAATTTGGGTATATTTAAGAAATCTCCAACATATTTAAGCAAAAAATTATAAGAATGAGAATAATATATAGAGAGAGGAGAGATAATCATACCGTTATAACTTTGACAACTATTACATAATTCTATAACTTTTAATTGGATAATATTTTTTAAAACTCATCGATTAAAGTTCTTTTCACATATATCATATATAAAAATTTTCATATTAATTCAAAATTATTTGTTATCTCGTTAATATAAATTAACATTGATGTAATATAAATAGTTCAATACTAAAATATAGATTATTTGATTATTTTTTGTTATTGTTTAATTTTAATAAAATTTAACATAAGTAATCTTACATAAATGAATAAAAATCACATTTTATATCAAGTTATAAAAATAATATAATAATTATCAAAATTACATTGATATAATTTGATTTTTCATTATTTAAAAGTTAAAAGATGTATATTAACCTCCAACACCTTTTCTCTTTAAAAAAAATACCTATTCTTTTTTAGATAGAGAAACATAAATTATTTTTAATTTATCTTTTTCTGAAAAAGTAAATAGTTTAAATTTTTGAATACCTCCTTCTCTCTCCACCGACAGAACCGTCTTCTATCTTTGCTCTAGTTAGCAAAAAACAAGTCTTCTTCTATCTTTGTGCTGCAAATCTGCGTTCTCCATTAACGAAACCTTTGAGTGGCAAGTAGGAGTTCATCTCGAAGTCATGTTGCTGCAGAAGGAATTCGAAAAGACCATTGAAAACACTTATCCAGTTATCCTAATCCTTCTCATCATCGAATCACGCTTTGATTGACCTGGAATGTCAAAACTATTGGGTGGGATGCACCCTATTGTATACTGCACCCCTTGCAAAGATTAAAATGTTTTAATGTATCAAGTTTATTATATTTTATTTTAATATAAAAATTTTCCTATAAAAGGCTAAAGTTGTACGTGGATTGTAATTTATCGCAGGATTGAAATTGGAGTGCAAGTGAGAAATCCACATCTTCTCCGTTTCTCGTTTGCTTCTCTTATGTGTGTTTTTATATATATGTTGTTGTTGGGAGTAAGGGGTGCGCTTTTCCACTTCCCACTATCAGCAACAGAGAGTCTCGCACAGACTCAACCCTCGAGCAATCAAACAGTAAAACAATGCAGAAACGTGAACGATTAAATGCGAGGAAGAACAGAAGAGAAAAACAAACACATATAACTTTACGTGGAAGAAAACCTGCAACAGGAAAACCCACAGGACCTTGTCCAGAAACAATCCACTATTATCAATAATGGTTACAAATACTCAACAACCTTAAGCTAGAGTCACTCAACCTCACCAACAATGGAGAGAACACTCTCTACAAGGGTTGCTCTCAACCTCTCGGAGTCACTTTCTCAACAGCCTTGCGTCAGAGACACTCACAGAAAGAACTCACTATTCTCTGTGCTCAAAACGAGAATCTTCTCCTTCTCTATGGAATTCTGAATTCTATTTGACTCCATTTATAAATGCAGTATTTATAGAGAGAATTAGGTTTAGGGATTTCAGCACTCTAAACGTGAGTGGGCCGAGGTCAGTCCCTTAGGAATTGAGCCCAAGTCAACATTCCCCTTTTAGCACCTGGGAATTTGGGCCAAGTATTAAACGAAAACTTATCCAACAGTTGTAATACTCTTAATAAGGTTTTAAACATCAGTCATTGTCACGTTATGGTTTCATTGCATTTGTTGATATCGCAACAAATCGCGGACAAATATGATCAATGTGGTCCCAAATTGCGACTGCATTATTCTCGTTTGACAATTAAAAAATCTTGATGTTGCGATTCAAAATCACAATCATAAATCCTTTTTTAAAACCTTGATTCTTAATATGATGTCTGGCGGACAGGTACTCGCCCCTCAAGGTCTCATTGACGAAGGTATGAGGATTTGCAAGGAAGAAGACGATTCTTAATGTTAATGGATGATGTCTATTGCGAATCTTTGAGACCCCTCAGTGGTAATGCACTTCTCATCAATTTTTTATGTAAATCTAAAAAGAAAGCATGCAGAATTGTCCCAAACAAAATTGGTTAATTGGTCGTTTGCAAGCAACTTGTAGACGTGCTTTGATTGGCTACACGCATGGTGCTCTTTTAAAACTATACCAGAAGTTGCATTTGGTTTCACATATGGTCTTCACCGAAGTTGCATATGAAGAGGAGGTGAATACAAGCATTAATGTAGGAAGGAAAACGTGGGAAAGAGAGGAGGACGTGTTGATTGGAAAGAGAAGTAAAATTACATAGTATTCATTTGTTTTGTGCTGGTTTAAAACAAACAAAGAATAGTTTTTAGTCCAAATGAAAATATGCTAGATGATAACATATATCTTCTAATTTTCAAGTAGATTTATATTAACAAACTAATATATATATATATATATTAGATTTTGCTTATAAAAAATAATTCTTAAAAGTGGTCATATGCAAGTCATAAATATGCTTGCATCAAGAAAATTGTTAATCTGAATTAGGAGAAAAATAATAAACATAGTTCAGTTGACGCATATACATGTTGAACTAATAGATGATTGTTGTTCGATGCTTACCTTCATACTAAGTATTAGACTCATAATTGGTAGATAGAAATAAAACTTATAAAGATACCTCAAGTTCCTACCAAAAAATCAATCACCTTAATTGTGATGATTAAAAAAAAAAAAAGCGAATAATCATAATTGGTTAGCAAAGAAAAATAAAGTGTATGAAGAAAAGTACCTTTGCGAATTTTGAATCACATGGCTGTTATTGCATTTCACTTATTTATTTAAAAATTAACTCTTAGAAATATTTAATTTTTAGATGAAATTTAGGAGTAAAATATCCAAATAATGGTGGTGTATCTTAACCTTCAAAAATATTATAATTAAGACAAATTTCATTCAAGTAATTAACATGATAGTCACGATACCCAAAATGATTTTATACATGTCCTCCAAACTATGAGCATTAACTCATTTTTCCTTCCCTCTATAACCAAAACAATAATAATTAGAGTAGCAAATCATAAACAAATCAAAAACTAGATTTGAAACTGCAAACAGGAACATCCACGATGGCTATTGCATAGGTAAGGTGCCCCGAGCGGACCTACAAAACAAAAAAGTACAACATAATAAGGACATGTTTGGATTAGCATTTGGCACATGTGAGAAAGGTTGAGATTATAATAAGGACATGTTTAGTTTAGTTAGAAAAGAAGTTTTCTGTTTTTTTTTTCTTTTTCTACAAATAATTGCCACGTTGTTTTCACTTTGATTGCTATTTTGGTTTAACTCTTGCAATAAAAAAAGTTGCTTTTCTCCATTTCTTATGCAAATCTCAAGAAACTTTTGTAGTTAACTAAGAAAATAAAAACAAAAGAACATTTTCTCAAATTAGACAGACCCTAAGAAACTTAATTCAGTTCTCATCATTCAAAACCCAATGGCTCACTACAACTATCTCAGATTCTCAATATGCCCAAACTATATACTTTTAAATAAAAAAGGATAAGATCAACAAGAATTATCATCAGAAAATGCCACGGTCTTCTTTTGTGAAAGCCAGGTATGCTATGAATGTGTAGCACAACAATGCAATGTCAACGACCACATCAGTATAAGCTAATGCCATTCATAACATGACTCAAATAGCAGCACATGAATTAACAAAGCAAATTCAGAAGAACCTATCCAGAGCTTTTATTGGTATGCTCCACTTTCGATTTAGAGTGTCACCAGCACACATCTGAAATTATGTCTATTTGGAAAAAATGCCCTCTGAAAGAAAGATCTGGGGTAGTTAACACCTACGACGGATACGTTGGAAAAAAAATTTTCAACGTATCAGACACACGTCTGATATGGGTTCGTTGTCGATACGCTATTTTACGTATCCTGTATAGAAGGAAGTCTGTCTTCCTCCATGTGCTCTCACCTCACCTCTTCGACCGACAACGGCACAATGCAAGGCAGCGCCGCAACGGTGTTCTTCCTCCACAGTCGCTCGCCGTCGCTCTTGCTCCTCTTCCACCGTCGTTCGCCGTCGGTCGTCGTTGCTCCTCCTCCAACGTCGTTCACCATCGTTTTTTCTTCCTCCTTTGCTTCATCCCTCTCCCTCTTCAGCTCGAACGCCGAACCTCCCCGTTCGGTTCCCACTCGTGGATTGGTGGTTCACCCGCCACCCGCCACAAACTCGAATCCCTCACCGGCTTCTCCAAAATCTCCTCCTTCGGCGACCTCGACTTCTCCAAAATATACCTTAGCAAGATGAGGCGCAGCAAGCACAGCGCATCCTTTCTGTTGGGGAAGAACGAAGAAAAGATGCTTATATATGTATAGGGATTAGGTTTTTCTTTTGGGCCTGATTTGCTTCCTACACACCCTTTATTGCTTAATGTACTCTGGCTATTTTTTTTATTACTATTTAATACTAAGACGTATCGGGAACGTATCAAAATATTAGTATTTTTGAAGGAACGTACCGACGTCTCGTATCGGGAACGTATTGAAAACGTCGTGTCGGTATCGGTGCTTCACATAGTTTTAAAAAGCGGCGCTTTAGCGCGCTATATCGCACTGGGTGCGGGTTGCGGCACCCAGCCGCTATGTCCGTGCCGCAACGCGACAGTTTCCGATAGCGGCCGGTGGCGGAGGTGCGGCTGGCAGCATGGTGCGGCGCGATAGCGGCGCTACAAGGAAGAGAACGCTGTTGCAAAGGAAATAGGTATCGGGGGCAGTGGTTTGAAAATTTAAACCAAACTTAAGGGTAAAAGGGTAAAGTCCAGCACTAAGTGAGGGTAGTCTGAACTTTTACACTTTATTTTTCTCTAAAAAGTGGCCCTGTTCTTCACTCTTTCTGCTTTGCGTCCCTCTTTCTCTCCTCTGCAGTGCTTTACATTAATTTGGGCTACAAGTACCAATTTGCTTCCTGTACCCCCCTTTTTGCTTTTTTTACTCCTTGCTCATTTTTTATTAAAAATTGAACTTGTGTTACACTTTTCATCCCTCATTTCCTCTTATTTTGGGTGATTCTTATCTTATAGCATTTATATGTGGTATAATTTATTATAAGTAATTTTATGCACTTCACAGTAGCGGCTTTACCGCTACCCGCTATACCGCTTTAGCGTTTTTGGGGTCAGCCGCTATCGGCCGCTACCCGCTATTTAAAACTATGGTGCTTCATAGGTTAACACAGCTTGTTATGCCCCCATCAATATCCAAATATTACCTAAGGAATCACTGTATTTTACTTTATGGTTTCGTGTTGGGACTCAGGATACCCCATTCCAAATGGTAGAATCATTATTTTCTCTTTTCATTTTTCTTGCAAAGGATTCATAGAAAGTAGATATCATTATCTATACCCTTGCTTTGCTACTTCATGGTTGACAGACCTTACAACAACACATATTTGTCAAGAGGTGTCATGACTTATTTCCATTTTCCATGTCATATGCATATGTAATTCACAAAGATAGCATATTGTAATTCAATATAGTTGTTATGGTTGTCTTATCCATTGAAATGGAATCTCAAATCGAGTGCATAATTCCAAACTATAGACACAAGTTCTATTCTTAATCTAGAATTTCTTCCCTATACTATCCCGTGAAAGTGATCTAACTAGAGAACTTTTACTAGCTTTTCTTCCATAGTACCACTAAATGCCTTCATCAAGCTAAAATGGAACTAAATTGCAGGCCGACAACCAATGTCTTAAAAGCAACAAGAAACAAACAAGATACCAAAAGTATAATTTCTCATCATCTCCAATTGCCATAGGCAGCTATCCAGCAACTCAAAGAAAGGCATGTATAACAATCCAAGTATTTCAGTTCAAATGGAGCATATAAAAGCAGTGGATGTCATAATGAACAATCTGTATTTCAGGGTGCAACTAACCATGAAGCTGAAGTTGCAGATCTAATTAAAATAAAGAGAAAATTGGAATTGACAAACCTAATTGATCAAAGTGGGGCCAGCCTAAGTTATTATACTATTACCTATTTCAAAACCACAATGAAAACTTTATCCGTGAGAACAGTACAATTGAATAAAAGTTATTGAAAATTAGACCAGCACCTTGCCTTATGAATTACACCTCATCTATCATTTTTTAATTAGATCAACCCCTCATCTTTACAAGTATTTCACTTAAGGTAAGGGAAAGAAAACAACATAGAGGAGATCAAGAGAATATGTAAACCATGTTAATCTTTCATATTCAAGGGTAACTGGCAGTAGAATATAACAATCCTGACATCTATAATCCTGAGGGCTCTCTGCCATCTAGACTAGGGAGTAGGGGTAACTTATTCAACATTGATTACATGCCTAATCACTCCAAACAAATTACTAATGAAATTAAAAAACAAAAAAACAAAAAACGTCAATCTCTTGTGCTGCTCCACCTAAGTGTCTCAAGAAGACTAGCTTTAATAACACATACTGCTACAAATATTTAAACTTGTAAACAGTAAAAATGTTTATGAAACATTTTGGGTGATTTTTATTTTTGAGCATTTACATGTGTAGCATAAATTATTTAATTTGTGTCTCAAAACTTCAGTATAATGGCCATCCTAATCTGCTATCTCACTATAGTAGTTCTGGGATGGGCCACTCCATGGCACTATTTGGGATACATAAGTATGAATCAAAGTATGGCAGAACAAAATAAAACCATTAAGAAAATAGGGTGTCTTAACAGCGCCACAATATTTATTGTATAAGCACTGTAATTAGTGTAAACTATAATGATATAGGGTCTATTAGTTACTGTAATTTGAGTCCTATTCTCGGAAAGTTAAGGCATGTTTGTATTTCCATTACGTTTAGTTGGCACAAATTCTGAAGTGCTGTTTTGTGAGAAGTAAAATTTGCTACTTTTGCCAGAACAGCCGTTTGAGGGGCCTTAAAGTTAAAACAAACACACACTTAGTAATTAGCATTTACTTGATTTGCCTATATATTGTACTGTACTATACAGACTTGTAATTCATCTAGTGTATTAGATTCTTAAGTCACAAATGAATTGAATTCTTATAAAAGCACGCTCAAAATACATAATGATCTAAGCAGGAAAGAATAAACCAACAACTTTATGAGTTCAAGCTTCAAGTTTTTCATTAATATTGCCAAAGAGGTGGAAAGAGTTTGTCACAAGGACAGCTATGAGAAACTGGGAGAAACTCACCTTCCACATTTTTAGCATGAAACCAAATTACGCCTGCTTATGAATCCTCCTTCAATTCATCCGAATCAGAGTCACTTGCATTATAACCTAACAAGGAAGAATTCAAAATAAGTATAGTCACACTAAATTACAGAGGAAAATAAAATGAAGCTGCCACAAATAACAAGTGAGGTATACCTGGGTGCTTATCACCTACTTTCCAAACTGAAGACCTAGTCCTTGATGCTTTGGTCAGCCAAACTCTTCCCTTAATTGCCAACAAATTAGAGCAGTCACAGAAACCAAAAGACAACAGAAATTAAGTACGTCCACAGAATCTGCAATCCACAACTTGCTAAAACTATGATCGAGAATTAAACCTTGCTCTATTCAACTATTGGCCCATAGGATTTTTCTACATTTTATACTACAAACTTTTTAGTTTTTATATGCACTTCTATTATTTATGTTAAACAATGAATGTCCTAACACAAATCAATAAGTTTAAATATAGTACAAAAAGTTAAAGTAATCACCCAAAAAAATATAATCAAGCTGTTACTCCAATCAACGCAGGCATTTATCCATGCAATTACAATTACTAGCATCCATTTGGTTACAGATCCTCATATATATTGATCTACATGTATTAGAACCAAACAAAAGGACCCTTTTTTTAAGTTGCACTCAACTTCCTGTTCTCTTAAGCAACTTCACTTTGAAGGAGGAAAGAAAAAGAAACAAAGATTGCTGGCAACACAATCCCTGTCACACTCGTTCAACTGCACCCTCTATTACCAGTTAAAATTTATTGGAAAGTTACAAAATTATGAGTAGAGCTCACTAAATAAGGAATGATGAAACCAACAAATTTTGTGATTTTCAACAAATTTCACTCAATAATAATAAAATGTCAAAAAGAATGTATATTAGAGTGTGTTGGCAATGTAGCATTTCTCAAAACAATAACAACATGCAGAGTTGAATTGTTCAAAACACTCATCAACTCTAGATCACCAAAACCTAACAATAAGTCCCAACAAGCTCTAATCCAGTGAAACCAAGAAAAGTTCATTCAAAAATACTGAAAACAAGGGTCATCAAAAAGAAGAATCAACCAACAAACCCACCTTCTGAGCGTCTCTGGGAACCCCATAGCCACTGTAGTACATCTGACCCACCAACACTTGCATGTTTATGTCCCCTGCCTTAGCCTCTTTCAGTGCATCTCTGAACCACCGCTTCACACAATCTGCCACCACCTCTGAAAGTGCCACGCGTCCACTACTCTCTCCCCCAACGGAACTCTCCATAACCCCTTTCAACCACTTTCAACTTCAACGTGGGCTCAGTGTTCAAGTTTTGATCTTTCTTTCACCCCTTTTTGCGAGAGCCTAAAAAAATGGATTTTCTGGTTTCAGGATTCAAAAGGGTGAATCTTTCCCCACATATTGTAGAAGAAAAATCATGGGTATTTTTAGATTGAGTCAAAATATCAAAACTACACCGGAATTGCAATATAAAGTGCTTACCCTTTATATTGGGGTGGATTTGAGTCTTCGGCTATGCTATTTGAAGATCATTTTTGGTTTCAATGCTGAGGATTTGAAACGAAAAAAAACAAATATACAGAAAGAGACGCAGAAAAAGAAAGAGGAAGAGAGAATGAGAAATTTAAAGGGAAAAAAATGAAGAGGAAGAGTAAGAAAAGGAAAGCGGCTTATTTGTCGAGCAACAACGTTTTCATATGTCCCTGTGGGCCTGCCTCTATGTTTTCTACGACGCCGTTTGGATGATATTTGATCAACTAGTTTATTTACATTAAAGTTATTTTTGTTCTCTAGGAGATTGCTGACAAATTTATTCTAAGAAAATAAAAATTTAAATTTTTATCTTCTATCATTAATATAATAGTCTACTTGATATATTTAGAAACTAATTTGTTAACGTTTTATCTAAAATATAATTTAATCTTTATATTCTTCTTTTTTAATTATTACAAGCATAACATTACAATAAACACTATAAAAAAAAAGTAAACATAAGTTAAAATAAACATAATAATGATTCATAAGTATAATATATATGTTCCTCTGAAATTTGTAAGAATTATTTTACCCAAAATATGAGACTCAAATAGAAATACACAGCCATTACATTAATCCTTACAAAAAAAATGAGAATCAACTTAATTTTGTCAAAATTGAAATTTCAAAACAATAAATAAATTATGTTTATTAATCAATATTATGTTTATTATTATATTTGTTCTAACTTGTTTTTGTTTTCCTATTTTTTTAAGTATTTATTATAATTTTATGTTTGCAATAATTAAAAAAGAGAGAAAATAAAGATTAAATTATATTTTGAGTTGACAGCTAACAAATTCGTCTCCGAATGTGCCATGTAAGATATTTCAATTAACGGTAATAAATGAAAGTTAATAAATTGATGAATTTGTCATTCTTTTTTATTTATTTTCAGAGATAAATTTGTTAATATTTTATACATTCAAGTACGAAAATAAACTATTTAAATTTATTTATTTTACGTGTTTAATCCAAGTAGGTCCTTTTGGCTGCCATGAAGATTTCTATTTGTTTTAGGAGTTTTTATTATTGTTAATTATCAAATGCATGTTCTTTTTTTTTTTTTCGCCGAGCCTGAAAATGGACAATCCATAAAACCTTCAAATTCAGCCAGTTGTATGAGTTTACAATATTAGGTGGGTGACTCTTTTTATATATTTTTTTAGAAATATGTAAAATTGTAAATTAGTATCTTGTGTGTTTGTGTGATTTAAGTCAAACTTTGAAAATAAATATTTTGATCCTTAAGATAAAAGGTAAAACTTCTTAAACACGGTTAAAGTAAAAGATAAGATAATTACTATGCAGATCTTTTTAAAAACTCTTCTACCATTTAAAAAATTATAATCAAACTTTTCTTTATAGATTATACATTGTATCACTTAAAGTGGTTTACTTTTGAATCTCTTTGACGTATTTGGCAGAACCCAATTTTGTGGTTGGTCCTCCTATGCTTTCTTCTATAGGTGGGATATTAACAATGATATTTGTTATATAGATAACACAAGTTTTTTTTTAATAGTTTCTAATCTTTTTTGAAATATTATTTAAAATAATATTTTTAAAATATTAATTTTTAACTTTTTGTATTTTCTTTATTTTTTATCCTCAATATATTTATTCAATTTTTTTATTATTATTTTTTTAATAAATCATAATTTTTATTATTTTTATATTATTTTACACTTTTCAACTATTTCAATAACTAATTTATTAAACACATATAATTTAATAAGCTAGATTTTCAGTTTCTAAAGCTAGCTTTCCAATTTTTAACTATTTTTCAGATAATTTTATTGAACATAATCATTATGAAACTAAGTTAGAAGCGTAAAGATAAGATGTAAGAATAAAGATTAGGGTCTTTACAAATCAGATTAGATTACCTAATGTTCCTCACAAGAGATAAATAGGTCTATAAGCCTAGTTAGTCCTACCTAAGTGGGGTATATAAACGTGCCTGACGGGAAAGTCTATTTGGTTGGTTACGTACTTACATTTCATGGAGAGAATATGCGACTCTTAAGCTTCTGCTAGTATTACTTAAGTACAATCATATTTCTTATTCCAGAATAGCCAAGTTAACAATGGTGTTAACCTGGGTTAATCAACTCTCACATTCTCAAAGGAAATTTTGCCCTTTGTCTTAGATGGATTAGGGGTGATTTGGGATAACTCCATGATAGTTGCTCCCAAGTCTATGCTTAGAATAAGCAATAATGACTTGTGGATAAAACCAGAAACTTTATTATTAAGATGGTCTAGAATAACCTCTGTAACAATTGCATAGGGTCGACCTTAGGCTCTGTTCAAAGTTGCGACCACTACAGGACCCACAGTCAAAAAAGGGCCAAAAAAAATTTTAAAAACTATATAGTTGTGTAATATTTTTTTATATACTACTTTATTGTCCAAATTAGTGTTTTATTTCATTTTCTCTTTTTGTTAACATTAAGATTACACATGATTAAAAAGTATTATTATGTTGATTGTTAATTTATTATATATTGCTGATCATGAATTTGAATATAAAAACATCTTTATATATAAATAATGTTATATATAATATTTCTCTTCATTAATTACTTATAATGTGAAGCTTTCAGACAATTAGTAAGTAATATATTTTTTCATAAGTCCATTCAGTTTACCGTAACCTATTAACATGTAATAGAAAGTATTGTTTTTTAAACTAAATAAGAAACTCAAATTATTAAAGAAATAAAATTAAATGTCAGTATTTTAATAAATAATAAAAATATATGCTTTAATAATAAATGATATTTTATCAATAATAAACAATAACAACCGAATTAGAGCATTTTCTTCCATAGACAATATATAAAATTAATATTTTAAAATATATAAATAAATTTAAATTATAAAAAAAAATGTGACAGATTTCTTGCAAATGATCCCAAATTCAGTAAAACTCAACCAAGATGGAAATGAGTTTAAAAAATATAAATATGTTTCTTTTAAATATGAAAATATTCCTATACTACACGAACCAGGATAAGAATAGCCAAACATGTCTCTAACTTATTCTCTTGTCATATTTACTTATATATAGATATTTGTCATGTTTACCTTATTTATTAATATATTATTATTCAGCAAAAACCTTGTATTATATAATTTTTTGAAAATAACTTGAATGATATATAATAATATAAGAATAAATTGAATAAAAATATAATATATATTTTTGAGATTTATTAAAGTCATAATATTAATTAACAAAATATGTCATTTTTAATAAAATTACGTTTCTTTTTTTTATATAATACATATTTATCTTTTTCAATACTTAAGTATAAAAGGACTTACTGTTTCACCCCCAACTTGTAAAATTTGAGGAGCAATCCTACAAATGCTCCCAACGCAGTATTGTTTAAAATAAATAATGTTGACTTAAGGATAAAGACAGGAACTTTGTGATTAAGGTGATTCGAGGTAACCCCCTAACAAGATTAATTTTGTTCATAATTATTTTATGCTCTTGAGTACGGTAGTGTATTCGGGATCATGGACTTCAATACCAACAATTTTAAGAACTTAGTCTTTCAATTTTTTGCTATCTATGGCAATTCCTAAAATTTTTCTCATACCCAAAATCTCCCTGTGGCGAAAAAATCAGAGACCAAATTCAAATAGAAGAGGACAGGTTATGGACGACTTCTAATTTCGAAATAAAAAAACGCAATAGAGAAGCCACCAAATCATCAAAGATTCAAGTAATGTGATATAAGAGCCAAAGACATGCAGATTCGTAATTGTGTCCATGGCTATTCATGTCGTCTTTTAACACACTCAAATGCCCCTCTCGAAGCATGTCGATTTTGGTGATTATCAAATATCAAGTTGATGAGGACGTGGTTGATCATTGATATATATGCAGCATCAGCTCATTGATATGCAGAATCAACACAATGTTACAGTTATAACTTACAAACACATAACCAGTAAGCGTATGAATCAATTGGCGTGAAATTATTTTACTTAACTAATGATCTCAAATTCTAGTCATGCATATGCAGATGGATTTAAATACTTAGAAGGAGAAATTTACAACTCATATAATAGTCTTTATCTGCACTACTAAAAAAATAGTATTTTACAACGTTAAATCAATGACGGTTGCTTTGAAACCTTCTTAAAATAAAACACAATGGAAAATTTGTAAATAAAAGGAAATGAACAATGACGGTTTTATAAAAATTATCTTTGAAAGCAAGTCTACATAGATAGTAATTGTCTTTAAACGTAAGTATTCAATGACGATTTTGTAAAAATCGTCTTTAAAAACAAGTGTTCAAGGTCTGTTTTGAAAAAAATGTCTTTGAAATTCCTACCCATTTACGCATATTTGCTTTTGCTCTCTCATTTCTCGCCCTCACACTTTCTATCATTCTTCTTCTCTCACTCTGTCTCCTAGCCAAACTTGAAAAAAAAAATCCCAAAAATTTCTCCTCTCAACAAAATCTCACTGTTTCGCTTCCTCTTTTCTTTCTCTCTCATCGGTTGCATTTCTTGAACATCTTCTCCACTTAGGACCACGTCGTCGTCACTATTGCCTGTCACAGTGTTGTCATCTTCTCCTGGAAGGAGGTGCATTTTCGTGGAGTGAGAAAAAGGTTGTGGGGGAGATACGTCGCGGAGATCAAAGATCTCGACAAGAAGAGCCGCGTCTGGCTCGGAACCTTTGACACGACAGAGGAGGCAGGGCGTGCCTATGACACCGCAAAACAAGAGTTTTGCGGCCCTAAGGCCAAGACAAACTTCCATCTCCCTTCGAAAAATGTTAAGAACCCGTGCCCCAACTAGAGTAGCACCGCAAGTCCTTCAGCCATGACTGCGACGTTGCTGCCGATTCCTTGCCGCTAGACCTCAACCTCGCCCCCACCGTCGTTGCATCCGCTTGATTCCCCTTCCAGCACTAGTTCCCAGTTTTTACCGACATGATGCATGCAGCAAATCAGATTTTGTACTTCGACTCTGTCCTACGCGCCAGCATGGCTGGTCCAAGTGGCTTTGTGTTGGGCTACAATCATCATCCCGTTACGGCAAGTGAGTTCCACGCGATGACAAGTGACTCAAACTCTTCCTCTATTATCAATTTGAACCATAATGAAGGCGAGGTTAAGGGGAATGATTCTAGAATCTTTGATCTCGACCTTAACCATCCTCCTCCGCATGAGATCGCTTAATCTAGAATCTGACTCACCCCTCGAGTGTTTTTATTTTTAATTTTGTTTTTCGGATTATGAATTTCTCGTTAGTTTTTTTATAAGTGGAGAAAGTAGTAGCCTCCGATAAGGGGATGAAGACCGATCCCACCAAGTATCGCAAGATAAATGAGCGTCTCGATAAGGGGATGAAGAACGACCCCGTATGCATCTGGTTCATTAACATTATATTATGGTCTTAAGCGCAGCAATACTTAACATAATTAAGTAAACACAGAAGCATTAAAATAAAAAGACGTCATCTTACGTCATTCAACCCAACTAAAACATTATGTATGGAATTTTGATATACATCCCGATGTCTGGGTTCTTTTCCAAAATATACATCATAAATAAACCCATACCAGGTTACAAAAGTACAATAAAGTTGAGTCAACCGACTCGCAAAGACCGCCTTCCAAAATCCGCTTCCACGAACCCGGTCTCATCCTCTTGTCCGGGATCCTCAATTATTGGTCAACTCGGCCTCGACCTACCCGGCCTATCAATTGAGATTCACCGAACAGCCCCTACTCGGGTCTCTTACCCCGGATCTCGTCCCCCGCTCTTTGGCTATCACCTGCAATAATTATAATCCCCAACCGGGGTGAGATACAATCTCAGTAAACTCAGGGTTCTTGGAGACTCACCTCCCCCTGGTTCACTTCCACAGTACATAACATTTATATAGGCATTACAATTAACATAGCCAACGTCTTTTAATAAAACATAGCCATCCCGGCTTTTTAATAAAACATAGTCATCCCGGCCTTTTAATAAAAACATGGTCATCCCAGCTTTCATAAACATCACATGTATATTATCACACCCACGTGCCATTCTAGCACAGATATGCAAGTTCACCAGTGCACATCTCATGCACAAATGTATATCAACCGTGCACATCTCATGCACCCGTGCACATCTCATGCACTCGGACGTATATGAATTATCGAGAAGCTCATCTCGGATGAGTCTTACACTCTCATATATGGTCTGCTTCCCTGACCAGAGGACTTCCTCAATCACAATACAAACATCACAGTGCAAATCATTTACATGTATGTTTCAATCAAAAAGCAGTAACACACAATTTAAATACACAGCACTGCATCATACAATAACCATAACTCCCTAGGAGTATGGTGGAACACAATCAAGAGAGCCAATTCCCAAGAACAGAGAGCTTACCTTTTCTGATTCCATCACCTATCCTCTCAGTCACGTGTTTACCACCACCGATATCTTTTTTATCAAGCCCTACACCAGGCAAGAAAGATATCAAGAAAGGTTCTCAACCGTTTCATGAAAAGAACCAAGTTCTTTCCAGATCTCAATCATATACCACCAACCAGTGACTTGTAAACCCCATAAAGATCTATCTGAGAATAAGAAAATACCCAAAACCCAGAAAAGTTAGCTTTCAAGGTTGAACATTCATCACAACAACCTCCTAAGCATACTTTTCCAAAGAAACGCAACCCAAAACCAACCCTAACTCATATGGGTCATTTTTCCCCTTAAAACCAAACTCAAAGATACGATGAAACTTACATATCTTACCTTAAAAACAACAAGGAAGGTTAGAGGACAGCTTCTCCAAGTTTAAGCGTCCTTATCGTGCCTTCTACTTCTTAAAGGTTGAAACTTTAAACTTTCCTTTGGAGAAATGATCTCCTCGCCTGATGATTTTCACCACTAACAAAGGTTGGAAACTAGTTTGTAAGATGATTCTCTTAAATCCTTACGTTGGATGTGAAGCTTTTAGGTTAAGGAAAAGTTATTTAGGAATTGAAAATGATATGAATATCTCACACTTAACCAAGATGGGGGGTGAATTGGTTAGACCTTGGTAAATTAAAAAAATTCTTCAATCAAAAACAGAGTTCCTAGGATCTTTATCACTTTTCAGAACCAAGAAACTTTATTCAATCAAGTAGCTCAGCCTAAGGAATTCAATGAATCAAAGCTTATATAATTGGTTAAGCAATTTAATCAAAAACACAATGAATATAATGAGTTAAGGGATAAAGAATCAAGACACAATCAAATTTATACTGGTTCACTTCAACACTAGAAGCTACATCCAGTTTTCTTCCAACCAACACTAGGTTAGAGTTCCACTATTATAATTTTCAGTTCTTATAATCAATTACAATGTCTCCCTTTATCAACCCTAGATAAAGTGCAGAAATCTAAAATCCTATTAGATTCTAAGAGACAAGAACCTGAGAACACTACTAAGTTCTTCCACCTAGAGAACCATACTCTAGATACATGCAAGAATCCAATTACAATAGCCAATTCACAAAGAAAAATGCAAAACGAAAGTTACAACCAGATTAAGGAGAGAAACAACCTGATGATCCAATTATGCAATGCAAAATGAAGTTACCAACTTAGGTTGAATGATTACAAATCAATAAGCACAGCTTTCCTTAATCTTGAATTGAGTTCAAGCTCCAAGAATGACTCAAACACACATGATCAATGCACAATAAAGCAAGAACGAATTTTATCCCTTAGAAAACACTTAAGAATGCTCACAAGACTGTTTAATCTCAGAAAATACAAATGGATAATGTTCCACAAAGTTAGAAAAGCAACTGAGCCATGGTTTTATTTATAACAGATTTTCGTAACTACCTTTAATCGATTAAATCGCCATTATAATCGATTAAAATACTTATGTAATTGATTAAGTCACCACTTTAATCTATTAAAGTGTTCATAAGTTTTCTGGGTTTGAGCAACGAGCAAATTAATCGATTATTTCGATCTGTAATTGATTATGCCAGAAACAATGTGTTTTCTAAAAGCTTATATAATCGATTACGAATCACGGTAATTGATTATGCCAGTTCAGCATGATTTTCTCAAAACATTGAGTAATCGATTACGAACTCTGGTAATCGATTATTCCAGTAAAACTTGCTTTTCTCAAAGGCTATATAATCGATTACGAGAAATGGTAATTGATTATGGCAGTGCAATCTTAAAATCATACATAGCCATGTAATCGATTACGACTTGATAATAATCGATTAAAAAGTTCAACAAGGCAGTTTATATGAAAAATGAAGGTCAAATAATCGATTAATCCGATAGGTAATCGATTATATTGTTCTTGAAAGTTTTCCAGTTTTGACGAAGAACAAAGTAATCGATTAAGCAATTAATGTAATCGATTATTGCAGTGTAAAATGCTTTTTCTTTTAAAACCTTTGAATCAATTTAAAACCTTAGTCAAATTGCCAAAGCCTTGTGATTTTTGTTAAACCAATTAAGTTA
>CM023941.1:28942258-28978488 GCA_013407115.1 Glycine latifolia
GCTTAATCGATTATTGCAGTGTAAAATGCTTTTTCTTTTAAAACCTTTGAATCAATTTAAAACCTTAGTCAAATTGCCAAAGCCTTGTGATTTTTGTTAAACCAATTAAGTTAAATATGGATTAAATGAATGCAATGCACTTGGATCACCAGAATTGCTTTTCTCTTACACATTTCATACTAAATTATCTTCAAGGAATCCATTGCATGTTGAAAGCTCAAAATCAATGCTTGAATCAAAGTTCCTTTGCATTCTTTAAGTAGCTCCCCCTGAATCCAACAGGAAGCTTTTCTCACTTTAACAATGAAGGAAGGATGGAATAGAGAGAGAAAGTGTTTTAGCAAAGACGGTGAAAATAAAGTTTCTACTGAAATATCTCACTCATGCATATCTTAAATATCCTGAAAATTGACACGCATCAGATCATACTATGAGGATCTTCCCGCGTCAAAACAACCAGCAAAGAGCCAACACGTGTCACTTGTGTAAAGTGAATATGTAGAGATATTTGACTGTCAGGTTGGGTCTACTGTTTGGCAAGTCAATTTATTATACCTTATATACAGGTTACGTGTGACTACCCGAGTTCTCTAAACCCTAGTGACGCTGCCAGGTTGGATATATATATATATATATATATATATATATATATATATTGAGTGCAACTTCACTACCATACCCCGAGTTCTTGAGCACTCATTCCAACCACAAGGCTATGTCCGGGTTATACAGCAAGTACATACTATTTTAATCGATTACGAATGCTTATGTAATCGATTGCATAAGAACCCATCCTTGGTACTATAGTACGTTCAAGGTTCTGCCCTCCTCTGACCTCAACCGACCTATTCCGAATTCTTACCTTGGTACTTCACAAGTCCAAGGTTCCTTTCAACCACGTTCGGGTTCCTAACCCGATAACTCTATCAAAAGGGGTACGAGCTATTCCGGTCTCTTTACCTGGTAGCTCTTACAAGTTACCCACATACAAGCTCTTCCAAGATCACAACTCGGTAACACATCCAAGCTCATCCGATATTACAACTCGGTCCTCAAAGAAAATGAATACACAAGCTCTACCGAGACCACAACCTGGTCCCTCTAGGAAAAGGAATATACAAGCTCAACCGAGTTCGCTACCCGGTCGCTCTTTCCTTCCTTGTCCAGGTTCCTTTCTATACATCAGCACTTTTCCCCAAAAGTACTGTGTATATACACCACTTACATGGCAAAACCCCGATCATGTACTAACCCGGTCTTCCTCTAATACTGCTATATACCACGACCCTAGATTTTAAGAAAGTGTTATCTACACCCCCTTTTATCCGAGCTCCAGTTCACACCCCCCCTTGAGTACACTTGGTCGCACAAACCCGGTTTTGAAGAGATGCTATCCACACCCCCTATTGTCCGAGTTCCAAAATGCACCCCCTTAAAGTGACAACCCGGTCATAATAACCCGGATTATCGCAGGGTCATTATATTGAACCTTTCAACTGTTTGACTAATGTCCTCTAAGAAGTCTGGATTGGTATTGAGGAGCCTGTGAATGGCGATGTTCAGTTTTCTAAGAGGACATCAGTGAGAAGTTTCTGTTACCAATCATATATAAATATCTAGTAAATTTCATATAAATATCTTCTAAAATCTTGGTTGATTTTTTAGTGACTTAACACACCTCTTCTTGTCTCACATAATTGAAAATGATGAACTAATTATGTTTTCTACTAGGCACCCACAAAATCATCTCACTTCTCAAACTTGGGATTTTGTGAAGAATATCTCTGTCGGTATGAACTTGGCTATGAATATATTTCAATAGCGTGGTGCAGTGGGTTGTGTCTGAAATCTGAATGTTTTCTTACCTTCCATTCTTGAAACTTATTAACAAATATTTCTTTAATTTTCAGAGGATACGTCACTATATAAATGGAAATACTAATGATATATCGTAAGTTACTCATCTTTCAAACCATGTGAATAACATGAAAGTTGCATGAATGATGAGCATATAGCTCACAGATGTTGAGGTTTTGGTTTGATTTTTTTTCATCCAGGTATCAAAATAATGTTTCTGAGAAACAACGTTACTTTTATTAATTACTCGAACAACGTTGTTTTTATTAATTAATGTATGGAGCTTTAGCACTCAAAATTCTACATTTATATTTCTCCTTTAGTATATGATCCAACCCTTTGCCAAAAATCTTTTATTGGTTGAATGTCTATTTATAACATTAAATAGGCATCAGAGTTCTGTAATCAGTTTTATCGAACATACTTTTTGACAATTGAGCAAGTGATATTTGTTGTCTTGACGAACACTTTTAACAAGCTTGGATTCAAATTCCATGTCTTGGTTCTTCAACATTTGTTCTGTCTGGTACAGTTTCAAAATCATGCTTTTATTTGTTTTATTAATGAGTGAGAAATCACTATAATGAAGAGTTTGGCGTTTTTTAGGCAGAAACTGGTGCCCTAACTGAGCCTCTTTGGGATGCTGCTACAAATCCTCATCCATACCCAATTAATGTAGCTTTTGTACACAAGTTTACTATAAAACTTTTAAATATAAAGAATGGTAGATTTACCAATATTAATTGATGTGCCCAATGTGCTTCATTGGATTCTTGAATGTTTTTTTTCCTTTTGTAGAATTTATGGAATAAGATTATCTTCTATAGCTTCCTTGTGGTTTTCTATCCATGGTTTCTTCAGGGAAATTTCTTTGATCGATATGCCTAGAAGCTAGGAATTTTTTTTCAGACAATGTACCTAGGTTTAAAAGTGTCTATTCTTTTTAGATGTATTACACCCAACATTGCATTTCCTTGTATCTTAATGTTTTTTCTTTTCATGTTTCGGCTTGTTTATGTTGTCATCCATATTTTTTTATTATTTTAATTTGTGTTATTACAGGCCATCCCAAGTTATTCTGCTAGGAGATCCTTATTTTGATGCGGTTAGTGGATGAAGCCTTAGATGTTAATATCACCTCATTTTGATGCTCATTCATACTTATTATTGTTTTATTGTAAAATCTATCTACCTTTTTTTTTCAGGATAATAATTACAATACTGATTATCAAACTTTTTGGAATAAATGGGGAAATGATCCACGTTTTAAGGCATTGGACCGCAAGGAACAAGAGCACCTATTGAATGAAAGGTGCCACTTTGCATTTTGATAGGATATTCCTTTTTGTTTTCTGTCATTTTATTTGCATGTAATGTTTTCACATAAGACTATTAGAATTTGGGTTGTTTACTCGATGGTGTATAATATAATTGATGTGTTAAAAATTATTTATTTATTTATTTAAAAAAAGACATTCTAAGACGGTTCTTAGAAAAATTGTTTTAAAAAGTCTACTTTTTAAGATGTTTTTTTGAAAAACCGCCTCAGAATATTTAACTTTTAGTGGGTGAAGATATATATGATTTTCCGAAAATATTAAGCATTCTAAGACGATTTTTCGTAAAAAATCATCTTAGAAAGTGGACATTTTAAGATAATTTTTGTAGGAACCGTCTTTGAAAGGTAAATTTTTTTTAAAAGAACAATTTATAAGACTATTTTAGGAAAAAACTATCCTAAAAATTACCTTTCAAATACGATTTTTCCAATGAACTGTCTTTGAAAGGTACAATTATTCTTTAAAAAAAAATTTCTAAGATGGTTCCAGGAAAAAACTGTTACGGGGTTATTTTGTTTCCTGTAAAAAGCTTTCACGTTTAATGCTGTTTACAAGCTGCACAAATATTATATCCGGTTGTTTTTAAGCTCGTGCCCTCCTTGTGCTTAAAGATTGATTAAAATAATTTTTCTTTTGCATTAAAAAAAAAGTGAGCCAATTCTACGTATTCATTTTGATGACAAGTATTCTTGTGCCATTGTAGAACTTCACAAAAGTGAATATTGAAAAAAATATCAAAACAAAATTAAGGACATTCATGGTTCGTTTGATTTCTGTGGGTAAGAAATTCATGATTTTTTTTTTAAATCTTGTAAATCAATAGTATCCTTGCAAATTAAAATTCAAACAACAAAATCTAATCATAAGATTTTTAAAAAAATATTAAAATTATTAAATTCCTAAAAAAAAATTCACACGCTGAAATATGTTTTTAAAATCTTAATTCAATACTTTATACATCCCCTCAAGACTTGCCATAAAATATAAATAATCAGTACTTCACAAGAAAATGGGCTGATTTTTAAATTAAATACAAATTAATTATTTAATTAGCAAAAAGATGTAAAATTGAAACTATTTAACAAAATGGAGTAGCCAAACACGCCCAAATGGGGCGTGTCTTTGTCCGTCTCTAATTCCGTTTTATTTCTGTCTCTAACACTTTTTTACACAATATTGGGGTTTTTAAAAATCCGTCTCTAATTCCGTCTCTAATTCGGTCTCTAATTCAGTCGCTAACACTTTTTTAGAATTTTTTTTTAATTTCGTCTCTAATTTGGTCTCTAGTTTGGTCTCTAATTCAGTCGCTAACACTTTTTTTTACATAATATTATATTTTTTTTTAAAATGTGTTGCAACCACAATATTGTGATTTTTTTAATTTTTGAGAACTGAAAACGTTTAAAAATTTACAGTATAATTTTGGTAAATAAATATACAAAAAAAAAATTACTTAATTTGGACTAAGTTTTTATTAGTTAATTACTCCATTTTAAATGGCTAGAATTTAAAATGAAGTGTAATTAGCCATTTAAAAATATTAAAATTTAAAAATTTTAGCCATTTAAAATGGAGTGTAATTAGCCATTTAAAAATCTTATGTAAGTGGGAAACGAATCGCCAAAAGGCCGTGAACAAGGTTCGAAATGCATTGGTTATTGACTACTGGTCATATGCTCTGGTGCATGCCTAGACTAGACTGTACGAACGGATGAAGCAGAATCAACAACGGTGTCGTTTTCTACTTTAAATATTAAGATTAAACTTATCAAAAATGGGGGTGCATTTAGCATTTGTTAGGTTTTAAATATGATATGCATGTCATTCAGACAGTCATAACTTTTGATAGAAATGTCCGATGGAGGCGTAGGATATGTTAAAACACTCGAAATTATGAGAAGTAACTAAAAAAATAAAAAATAGCATGCAATTCACTAATTAAATAAATAAATAATTAGAAAAGAAGAAAATTTTTGGAAGTTTGAATCTTAAATCGCAATTTTGAGGCACTTAGAGACCTCTTTTGGGAAAAAATTTTGGGCAAGTCCCCTTTGGAACTTGTTAGGGGCTTCTCCTCTCAATTACGAACGCGTGGCCACCGATTTCGCCTCAATCGAACATCCCAGTCAAAAGTTATGATCTTCCGAAGTTTACGTTCACACCGCGCTCCACCTGTGCATGTGCCACGTGTCAACACCAGCTTAAACACACCCCATTTGAACGTGTTGTAACACGCCCCATTCAGGTGTATTTGATTGTCCCAATTTGCTAAATAATTTCGAATTTGCACCTTTTTACTAATTAAATAATTAATTTATATTTAATTTAAAAATCAGCCCAAGAAAATGTCGTTCGTGCCTTTATGATGCGGTGCTTGGAAGTTGAAAAAATTAAAATTGTCCAACAGTGCGGCACCTGCACATAATTTATTAATTTCACCGTCTCCCTTGTATATTTCTCTTTCCAAGTAATCACTTCAACAGTACAACTTTAATGACTTTATAAAAAATCAACATTTTTTAAAATGGCCATAATTAAATAAAATTTCTTTATCAACAACCAACTTTATAAAAAACGCAAAACAGCAAACTCGTCACAAAATATCTTCTTGGAAAATACATTAAGATAAAATTTATATCTAGTTACTTAAAATGTTTCTAGAATTCTTTTCTAATTAAAATTAAAATTTCACCTCAATAATTCACGTAATAAAAATTTGCATTAAATATAAATATAAATTACGTATATAAAACTCTATTTTGATTATAAAAATAGTACCAAAAGCACCAAAAGAACGATATCTAAATTTTGTATTTATACTAATAAAATACTTCAAGAATCCTCTAGGCCATGTTGCCTGAGCATACAACTTACAGCTGCTACGTTCATCAACTATGCAAAGTACAACAGTCCAGAAGCTAGATGCAGGTCTGTTGACATATGTTGTATCACTTTAATTACGACACCAAGTTTCCAATTTGCTTGCTCACTATAACAAGAACAATTATCATAAAGAAAGAGTAAATCGATGGGCATAAGTTAATGGTGAAGACTGTACACTGAAATGATTTTACTCACGTATACATGTTACTATAATGGACACAGATGAACTACATTATAAATGGGGGAACTAACACGAAACACTACATCACAGAATTACAAAATTGGATAATCATAACTATATATCAAAAAATTATGACACAACACAAATATACATGTGCTTATATGAACGGGAGGTATGGGGAAATTCGTTGATAGCTTGGATCTGGACCTGTACAGCGCTTGCAAGCTGAACCTGAGTTGTCTTGAAGTGAGTTTCGCCTCCGAAAATGGATCTGCATCGATGCTAATCTGCATGCTAGTATAAATGTTCATGCATATATATGTGAACAAAGAATACTAAGAGCAGGAGCTATATCCTATATGGAGTTCACAGTATCATATATGAACACAGTAGGCTAAAGAATTTTGCATTTCAGGGCGATTTCCTATTCATTACAGGGGAGCACGACTAGATAAACCTGGCTCAAGACAGAACCATCGGGTCAAATCATCAACCAGCTGAGAACACCTCTCAGTAAATTCAAGAATCGCTCCAATCTGCATCATCATCTTCATCACTTCCAGCCAAAGCCTATGTAAATAATTAACATATTAGTGGACCCCAAAGAAAGGGAGTATCAAGAGAAAGAGGAAAACACGCCTATTACAGTAAATTAAACAGTTAGAGAGTGAGACAGACCTGGCGAATTGCATTTGCTTTCTCCAAGATGGCAGCAAGCTTCAAATTCGTTTTTGGACCTTGAATGCTAGGTCGTGTAGTTACAGCAGGCTTCAAGTTGAAGGACTGAGAGAACCGGAAATCATTTTTAAATAAAATAATGTTTTGAATACAAAAGGGTACGATCAGCATAAAGAAACAAAAGTTGCAAGCACTAACCTTTGCTCTTATCTGTTCTAGTAAAGAATCTCTTTCATCTACCTTTGGTGCAATTTGAGGCATAACCCGTTCAGTAACCTTCCTAAGCTGCAGAGGTTAAAAGGCAAAGTGTTATGCAAGAATTTTGACCTTAAAAGGGCATTCAAAGTCATATCAGAACTAGAAACTGTCTCACCTTGCTTTTGTCATGAGCAGCAACAGCATCAATTAGAGGATTACGAGGACGAGGAAGTTTATTCTTTGGTTTTCCATTTGTCCTTTCACTCTCAACATCTGATGTATGATCAGATGTATCCAAGGACATCTCCATTCCCCCCTCAAAGGGCAGGAAACTCTGATTAGGCTCCATACTTTCCATGTTTGGTGGAGACATGAATGAGATAGGCAGACGTCCTTGTTCCCCTTCCACATTACTTATAGACTGCTGAAGTGTTTTAAATTCAGAACTAGTCTCTGACATCAATCGACTTGGAGGTTTAGTCGGGTTTTCATGAGAAGACATAGAATCATGTCCAGGTCCAGGAACAGCACATTCAACAGGTGGAGTTGGAGGGTCTGGGTTAGAACTTTGTTCCATTTCTCCCTCAGAAGAAACAATGTGACTGTTAGAACTGTCCATAGACACCACAGTAGTTACAAACTGCAGAAGTGTTTTATCATCTGAACTATGCTCCATCAATAATTGACTTGGAGGTTGAGTCAGTTTTTCTTGAGGTGAGACAAAATCATGTCCAGAAACAGCACATTCAGCCGGTGGAATTGTAGGACCTG
The DNA here is from genome assembly GCA_013407115.1 of Glycine latifolia. Taxonomy (NCBI): domain Eukaryota; kingdom Viridiplantae; phylum Streptophyta; class Magnoliopsida; order Fabales; family Fabaceae; genus Glycine; species Glycine latifolia. Next base: position 28,950,167 of record CM023941.1, read on the forward strand.
GGTTTGAGTTCAGTACCATTTCTCCCTCAGAAGCAACTGCATGACCATGTGGAGGCCTGTCCATAGATACCATCTTACTCATACTCTGTTGAAGTGATTTATCATCTGGACTAGTCTCCATTAACTGATTTGGAGGTTGAGTTGATTTTTCTTTTGGAGGGATGGAATTGTGTCCTAAAACAGCATATGCAGCAGACGGCATTGGTGCGCATGGGTTTGAATTCTGTATCACTTCTCCCTCAGGAGCAACAATGAAACCTTGAGGAGGCATGCCCATAGATGCCACGGGTAATGTTAAGAAGGGGTTCTGAATTTGGTTTCTGTCCAGCAATAGGTAATTATATTGACCTTTTGATTCATTAACCATGATAGGAAATTGAAAAGGTATAGCAGCAGCATGCCCTGAAACACCAACAGGAAACCCAGAAGAATGTTGGAGCTTATCACTTTCCAAAGCCATGGCAGGCAAAAATGGATTCTGATACAAGGTCTCTCTCTCAGAAGTTGGCAAACCAAATAGAGATTTTTTATCAGGTCTATTTGGCTGCATTGGCTGGACTGAGGCCTGACTTACTTCTAACTCTTCTCTTTGTGAAGCTAGGGAAGCATGTTGAACCTTGGCCATTCTCCATTGCATAGGCGGTAGAGGAGGCATAGGTGGCATCTCATCAAGATTATTTTCAGTTGCCTTGGGAAAGAGGTTAGGAAGAAGAGGCTTCAATGGATCCATGACATGTTTTGCAGCATTATTCTCCTGGCTAGATGACTGTGGCAAGGAATAAAATGATGATGGCTCATCTGCATGGATTTCTGGTACGCATTCAGAAGTAGCATGAGTGCTTTCTTGCTCCAATTGATATATCTGCATCTGCTGAAATTGAGGTTTTTCAGAGGCAAAGTTTTTCTCCTCTCTGAGTGGGAATTCTGCATCCTGTTCACCAATTTGAGATTTTGAGAACAGATCTAAATCAGTTTCAGGTTCCAACTGGTTACCAGAAGGTGATGAAAACCCATCTCTGCCATTTTGTAATGGATCGTGCAGGCCATAAGATAATGATTCTGACTGCTGGGCCTCTAACCCCAAAAATTCAGGCACCATTTCTGCATCATCAACAAAAGCACCATGTTGGAATTTCTCCCTTGGAGATGACTTTTGAATATTATTACATATTTCTGAATCTGGAAGATCACAGGGAACCAGTTTGTTCAGGTTCAATTGTACATCCACAGAAGCAATTTCCGGTTGATCCACTATCTTCTGTTCCTCTAATTCTGTCAAAGAATCTCTAGCAACTGCCTCATCAACTTCCATCTCTTTCTTCTGTGAATCTGCAAAGGTAGAAAGAGATTCTTCTAACTTTGTAATATTACTCAATGAAGAATTTACGACATCAGATGATGTTACATCTAGCAATGGTGCCGATTGATTTTCACTCTTCTCAGCATTTGTGTCCATGGCAATTTGTGTCAATTCTACTTCATTGGATTTTATTTCCATTGAATAAGAATGAGAACTCAACGGAGGCTCTTCCAAATCTGAAAGACCCCTTGATGGAGAACAAATCTGACTTGAAGCTGAACAAGTAACAACAGCCACATCATTTTCAGCACTATCAACACAAGGAACAGAATACACAGCTTGATCTTCTGACTGAACATTTTCAGTGACCAGATCATCTACCATCACATGATTATCAGCAGATGGACGTTTAAAATGACCATCATCTTCAACTGGATGGACACTGCAGGTGGATCCATTTATTTCATCATCATGCACCATCTTTGGTATCTCTCCAACTTTTGATTGCAGATCAGAAGATGAGACTTCAATTTCTGCTGAGCCCGGTTCATCCTGTGTGTTGTTATGAGTTGAATCAGATAATTGCCCCCCAGTAAAGCAACTCACTGGAGAAACAGGAGTCTCCAAATTAAGTTGGGTAGTTACAGTACAATCTTCATCTTTTGAGTCTTGACAATCATGAGCCAGTGTAGCACCTGAATTCAAGTTTAATTCTTCCATGGATGGGGAAACAGGATCCTCTACCGGTGAACCAATATCTCTATTAACCAAAATTTTAGAAGGATTTTCATTGAGAGGCTCTGCCTGGGACATTTTGATTTCAGAATGATCACTGCATTCATCTCCATGAGCTAATTCCAAATCATTAGGAACTTGTAAGAGATCATCAGAATGAATACATAGATCATCATCATCCAAGTTGTCTAATGATGTTTTATCAGAAGAACCCACAGGGTGAGCATCATCTGTTAGGGGGAGAGAAACAGGTTTGTAAGTAATAGATTCAACAAGACCTGTTCTGTCTGCATCGCCATCATCTAATCGTAAATTAAATTCAGCAGGGTCAGATGGGGTTTCATCAGATTGAGTTGCAGCAAGTAGGATCACTGGTGAGGTGGATCCAAGATCAGAACACAACACCTGCCCTGAATTCATCAGATCTGAAGAGGCTTGCCCCAAATCAGATGAAATCTCTTCTTCATGAACAGGTGCATCATCATGCATGACAAACCTCTCACAATCTGTGTGTTGAAACTCAACATTTTGGGGAAGCTGGTTGGATGGTGCATCTTCAACCTTCGGTTCACAATACTTGGCATTTGTGAATAATATAGGTTCTGATTGTATATTTTCAACTGCGGTGGTTAACAAATCAGAGTGAGGTAAATAGGATCTATCTTTCTTGAAATTTTCATCTGATGTAGAGGAGCTACCAACGGATTGAGAATCTGAGAAGTGAGCTTGCGGTTCTCTATACTGCTCATTTCCATCTCTTCTGAATGAACTATTATCATCTAATGTAGATGAGGTTCCAGTTGATTGAGAATCTAACGACTGAGCTCCCACTTTAATATGTTCTTCGTTTCTATCTTGATTGAAAGAACTACTGTCATCAGACATTGAGGAGTCCCCAAATGATTGAGAATCTGAAAATTGAGCTTGTAATTGATGTTCTTCTTTATCATTAGTATTTGCTGCCTTTTGAATATTCAAGACACTATTCTTAGGTTTATACTCATTGTCTGTTTCCAGTTCTGATTCCATTGTAGTTAAAGCATCCATGTAATTGTCAACTTCACTAGTCACATCATCAGAATGGTACCCATCTAAGCTGCCTTCTATTTTCTTTTGATCATTGATAGCCAATTCTGCTTCATCAGGCAACTTGAGATGATTAGAAGACTTATTGTCTGTCACACCATCTGAGATTTGTTCTTTCACCTTCACAAGATCTTCATTTGTCCCACCATCCACTTCTGAAAATGGTTTTAGTTCTAATTCATTCTCGTCAGGGGATGAATAGGTGTTTTTATTACCCAATGACTTTTTCACAGGACTAATGCTGCTGATTTCAAGAATTTTAATCCCAGCCTCACTAGTATCATACGATGTCTGTTTCACAGGCAATGGAACGATTGAAGTTTCACAAACCATTTTATGATCAGGTGAAGGAGTTTCCAGAAATTTCTCCATGTAACTCTTTCCATCTCTTGTTTCAACTGCTGGTCCATTCAATTGTCTTTTCTTCAGCTTCACTAGGCGTGCAGGATTACTATAACCATTCTCAATACGCTCCTCAAGAAGCAGCTGATGTAATCTACAATGATGGAAATTAAATTGAGCCAGCAATCATCACCAAAAACCATAATGAGAAGAATGAATTGATGCATCACAATAAAATTATTGGAGCTTACTTTGCATGTGATGGTACAGCATTAGGGGTTTCACCATCCCTCAGCCGTGCTCCTTTCTTCAGCTGGAAATTAATGAAAAAATAAGTATTTAATTTTCCATTGCATAGAATATTTTGCTATGGAAATTACGGGGTATCACAACCCTGGTATAAACAAGAAAAAGCAGTGTTGAATTGAAATTTGTACCTTTACTTTACGAATTCTCTTTTCTCTCTGAACTTCTATTTTAGTAGTTACAGATGAAGTTGATTCCATTTTAAAGAATGATGGATCAGTATAACGCTTCAGACATGCCCCAGCCCCAGCTACATCAAACCTTTAAAGAAGCCAAAAAGAACACATTTAAATAATCCATAACATAATAATTATTTTCTAAACATATGTCTGATGAATCAGCTCATACTTATCCAGCAGGAACAGTCTAGGAGGACCACGACATTCTTCGTATGAATCCATTATAAATCGAGGTAAGTCTCCATGAGTCACAAGATTTTGTTCAGACCGTAGATTAGGATGCCAATCAATCCCTGCAAGGCAATATGCAAGTATGTTTAAATTAGCAAAGGGACAATTACACCTAAAATGTTAGAACCTAAACCAAAATTCCAGCATTCAACAAGATTTGCAGTATTTAAATCACAATGTCAATGACAAGTTACACACAATCGGACTCTGTAATGAGAAATCTAACCTCCATTAGTATAGAATGATGAATGATGAGTTTGAGAAAAGAAAGCCTTCTCTAGTGAGGGAACTTCAGCCTCAAGCTGTTTAACACGAGCCATAAGACCATGGCCTCTTGCAGCAGTAGCCATTACTTCTTCATGTAAATCATGAAAGATCTCAGCAGCAAACCTAACCAAAACGAAATAGTTAAATACAGAGAACTTAATGGCACCTAGTAACAGTAAAAACTCTAACTTAGTGATGCTGGGTTAAAAATTGCCTTTGCTAAAAAGGGCAAGAAACAACTTCAGAGCTCAGATATCCTATTACAATTGGAACTCAACCAAATAGAACTTCTAACCTCAAAAATCAAAATTAACTACATGATACAAAATGTCAATATGACAACTCTAATTATTTGAACCAATTTCACACAATTAAAAAACCACCAAGGGTTAGCTAAAGTTCTTGTCATACCGTAGCAGATCCTAAAGTTAAGCCTTAATACACAATCCAATACTCACTGAAGGAAAAATCACATTAACCATGTTCTGTAACTCTACTCAATTATAGAATAGTCTACTAAATTTTACTATCTCCCCATCCGATTTTTAAAATATCAGCAAACACTTAACATCAAATAACAAGCATACTTTTGCAACAGCCAAATATCATCTAAGCCAAAATAACTACACTTCTCAAATTAACTACCATCTAGCCAAAACCGATAATCAGGAACCTCATTAGTCCAAGATTTGAAGTCTACAATAAGTCAACCAAATTCAAACCAAGTCAATCTCATCCATCACTCATCAGAGCAACAAGCAGAACCTATCCACCCAATACCTTCACAATTCCACAATTTAAACCAGTCGCCGCACTGCAACAGCCAAATTTCCTTTAATTTTTCCCCTTCAAAACTCTAAACATACAAAGCTCAAAAGCATAAAATTAGAAATTAACTAATTATTAATCAATTAATAACAACTTAACCATAACACAACCACCAAATTAAGCACCTACACTATAACACAACCACCAAATTAAGCATCTATACTATCTTCCAATTCCGAACTGGCTCCTCGATCCAGCGAGCTCACTAAATCCAAAACAGACACAATCTTTCCAATTTAAGCTCACTCCACCACAAACCTCAAAAATTCCACTGCCTTTATCATTTTTTTCCTTTTTCAAACTTGAAACTTGTTCAACTAAAAGAAACCACCAAAATCAGAATCACGAAATCAAAAAATTCAAAAGAGAGATAGAAACACGGAAGTAACGAAATAGTGAGAAGAAGAAGAAGGAGAAGAAGAAGAAGAAGAAGAAACTGACTCGGCGAGGTCGCCGAGCTGGCGCAGGAGTCCGACGAGGCCGGCCATGGCGACGGCTTCGAGAAGAGCCTCGGGATCGTCCTTGTCGGCGGCGCGGTACAGCTCGGGATCCGCCAAGCTGTACTCGTTCCGCACGCGGTACTTCGACAGCGGCATTTTTTCTTTTTCTTATTCTTCGAACTCTGCAACTCGCAAACCCTAATTCTCTCGATCGTGTTGGCTCTGCGCTTCGATCTTCTTCTTCTCTCTTCTTCCGGCGACTCTGCGTCCGTGCTGTTCCACCATGGAAGGAGAGAGAGAGAGAGAGAGCGGAGAATAGATAGAATGAGAAAGAGAGAGATAGAGTGTGAGAATTTTTTTTCTTTTTTTTTAAATAATACTAATAGTTGTTTTGGGGAAGTGAAATGAATGAAGATACGGTGGTGGGTGCGTGTGTCGTAGACGTGAAGAGAGTGACTGAGCAGGGCGAATAGCGGCCTCACTATTGATGGTTTAACCGAACCCAATTCAGACAAAGTAATATTTTTTTTTAAGATGACAAAAGTAATAATAATTGTAAAAACAATGACAGGTTAGAGCATGTTCGGTTTTCTGTTGTTCAACTTGTTGCGCATGAATTTTAAGATCAAAGATTTACTGCAAATTGAATGCAAAAAAGGAAAAGTAAAGATCTTTTGCAAATTTCATTTGACACCAACGTCCATTAAAATATGTACTTAATCTGATAGTAAGAATCAAATTTAAGATATGTTTGAGAATTAATTGTAAAATTATGTTTGAAATAAAAGTAATTTATCAAAAAAATCATATTTAATTTATCATCCAATTTTTTTGTACAAATTTTAGGACAAAATCCATTGCTTCAACGAAAATTGGATGTAAATATTTATGCAAAAATTCTTTTGCTACTAACATTCATTTGCAAATGACTAATACTCCAACGAAAATCAAACATACTCTTACTCCCTCAATTTCAAAATAACCAATGCTCCAACTTTAGTATAAAACTTTTATTATAACTTTGTTACAAATAAATTACATCAATAACTTTGAACTCAATAATTACAATTAATGCATTCGTGGAAAATAATGATATTTTAATAAAAAATTTTGGCAAAGTAATTTTTTTTATTATTCTTAAGTTTGTAAAAAAAATTAAACATTAATCATTTTAGACCAAATTATTATTGGTATAATTTTTAAGATACTTACTACAAAATTCATCAAAATGATCATACATAATATAATAGTAATTTGTAATTGAATGTTAATGTAACTAGTTTTTAACTCATTAAAAAGTTACATACATTTTTCGGTATTTTCTAATTATAAATTTATAAGACAAATTTGTAGTCAAGAAATTTATAAGATAAATTGATGATATTTATAATTTAATAATTATTATCTAAAATTTATATTTAACATAATATATAATAAATTATATTATAATAATTTTTATATTAATAATAATCATAAAATAACAACTCAAAGGAATATATATTGAGCCATTGAGGTGGTACTTGTCCTAGTTTGAATGGCTTTTTAACATAAAAATAAAAGTAAGATTTTTATAAAATTTAAAGTTGAAATGATTTTATAATTTTTAATTTAAAAGTTACTTTTTATGTAAAAAAATTTGAGCAATATTTTTTTTTTGGTTTTTAAGATTTGAAAGATACGAGGAATATAGGTAAAAGAAAAGTATTAAAATAAAATTGTTGAATTTTTTTTAAGCATATAGATTAAATGTTTTTCTATGCAATAATTCTTATTTTTAGTTAAGGCTAAAATATATTTGTTGTACACATAAATATCATTTGAAATTTGTCTTCATAAAATTCAGAGTATGTTTTTATCTTCCTAAAATAAGTAAGATTCAGACATATGAATTTAGCTACATGTATTTATTTTGTATATCTGATAAATGTATTATTAATGTAAAAATGAAATATTTATATTGATTATATATATAACTAATGTAAAAAAATATTTATTGTAGATTCAAATTTACTTAAATCTACATATAGGTTAAAAATAATACATTTAAATTAAGTGAGGATAAAAAATTATTAAAATTTTTACAAAAAAAAATTAAAATATTTTTATATTTAAGGAAAGATAAATTTTAATCTAATAATAATAACTTTTATTTAGTAATACATCTAGTAATATGATAATGTATGCAGTATACACTCTTTTTTTAGTACGTTATATACTTATACATCTTAAATATATGGGTTAACAGATACTCTTAGTGTTAGTGGTGACCACTCTTAATGAGTAAATTTCTAAATTTGCTCCTAAATTTTTTACAACCGACATATTAATTACAGATATTAAATACATTAGTCCTTATCTGTCACACACATGTATTTTAAAATAAGACTAGAGTTGTTAATATTCCTTATTTTTCATTAGCAGAAAATGGAAGCCTTTTTTAATATACTAAATCAGCGACCGTGTAATTGTACGGTAGAAAAAGTACAAAACAATTGAACAGTGGCTGTCTTTTGTAATATTATAATAATTTTAGCAAAAATAAAATGTAAAATGAGCAAAATTGTAAAAGCTATAATATGTTGACAGCTGTAAATGAAAAAAGAAACCAGAAAGTGTTTATAAATATAATATATTGGTAAATATATATTGATAATAATGTATTTTGTGCTATATCTGTTTTCTTTTGCTTGCTAGATATTCTTATAAAATTATTTTCAAAGTTAGTTTTTAATAAATTGTTGTTCTTAGTTATTTTAAGTTATAGTTCCTCGTAAATGTATGAGTAAGGATGGAAATAAGTCTGGTCAAATCAATCTTTGACGAGTCTGAGCGTGACCCAATATTATTATCACTAAGTTTAAGTTTAACTTGTTATATGTTAAAAAAAAGTTATTAAAACCTGAAACTAGTCTATATACAAGATCTGATCAAACCAGAACAAATAATTAAAAGTTAAAAAATCAGCATAATAAACATGCTTCTCGTATAAGTTATAAATTATCAAACATGATTTTGTTATAAAATAATCAAGTAACATACTAAAACAAATAAAATTTATAAAAAAAATCTCAAGAACATAAACATTAAAGTGATTGATATGATAATATCAAATATGATCTCAAGTCGCAAGCTACAAATTGAAAACAAAATTTCCTAACTAAAGTCTCAAAATCAAAAACATAAAAAAGGTCTTAATTCTGAAGTTACAAATTAAAACCAAAAACTCTAGTCTCAATCAGAAACATAAAAGTAACATAACTAATGACATCAAATAAAGTCCTAAATCTTCAAATTGACCAGCATCAAGTGTAAGACATCAAATCTTCAAATTGATCACTTTAAGTGGTTCATCCACCTACAATACAAGGATAAATTTTATTATTAGAAAAATCATCAAATAAGTTAAATAATTACAAGAATGGACCATAAAATTCAAAAATATTAAACACTTTTCTTCTTCAAGTTATATTTGTGACGAAGCCAATCTCCTCCACAAATGAGAGCTTCAATAGATTCCTCATTCAATTTTGATCGATATTCATCTATAACTCTCCCTCTAGCACTAAAAGTAGCCTATGATGCAAAGTTAAGATTAGAATGACCAAGATATCAGGTGCCAACTTTGATAAAAACCTTATATTTCAAACTATTGTTCTTCCACCACTCTAGGGCACTAAAAGAGAAGTTATCACCTTCAGTAACACAAACACCCTCTTCAAGATAAGCATCTATTTCAGATTTCATTGCAGGGACAACTTCTTTCTTTCTCACGATATTAATTATTTCATCAAATCCAGTAACAATTGTAGACTTGTGCACATAATTTGAAGATGTGTTGCTGCCACTAGTATTCCCTTCATCAGTAGATGATTCTTCAACACTTAAATTGACATATTCATTGTACAACTCATACAAAGAAGACCGAACTTTATTCACATTATGATTAATAAGTTCTTCAGACTTAAATATCAAAGGAAAACATATGTCAATAATGTGAAATTTGCACCTTGGATCTAAAACACTTGCAGGCCATCTACAAATTGCATTCCCCCCAATATTTATCGAACTTAACTCTCATAGGAACTATCATTTCTCTCATAAAGAGATCTTCATCCTTAGCTGTAACATCAAGTACTTGTTTCACCTTCCAAACTTCACCAATATATAGAATAGAAGTAGGATACTCGGTCCCTGATATGACATGCGTGACAAGATTAAATATTGATAAAAGTTTGTGAACTTTGTGAAATTTCTCCTAATCTTTAGGTAAAGGAGCATAGTTATAATGTGGATCTCTTTCTTTATAGTCTGAAAAGACAATCATGAAGTTCAATGTTGTTGATAACATTTGATATGTAGAATTCCATAGAATATATGGAATTGTCAGTACCATGTAAAACAGACAACAATAAATGTACTAAAAAGCATTTAAAATATAAATAAGTTTTACTACCTTGTAGGACAATCAATAATAAGCTTCCTTTCTTTTAGGTGCTTTTGTTCAACAACATCACAAAATGTCTTTAACTTTGAATCATTATGATTGATGTATTTCACACTTTCATGAATGTTGTGAATTATGGTTTTGATCTTGCTAAGACCATCTTGCACCAACAAATTTAGTATGTGTGCACAACATCAAACATGAAATAGGCTACCATGAAGAACTAGCTTTGTGCTCAATGATAAATTCTTCTTTATATCTTTCAAGAAAGAATCGTTATAAGAAGCATTATCAACGGACACCTAAAAAACTTTATCTTCAATCCCCCATGCCTTCAAGCACTTGAATATTGCATCAGCCACATCAATCTCATGCCTTGAAGCAGGTACTTTTACAAAGCTCAAAACCCTCTTCTAAAGTTTTGACCCTGCATCAATGAAATGGTCAGTTATAACCATGTACTCAACTACTTGATGACTTGATTTTCACATATATGTAGTTAAGCTAATCTTTGCTACACTTTTTAATTCTTCCTTCAATATTTTCTTCTTTGCCTCATATATCGCTAAACAATCACTGCTCACTGTTTTGCAACTTACTTTCTGAAAATCAAAATTCGCATATTGGCAAGCCCACATCCAAACTTCTTCCTCAACAATGCTAAAAGGCAGCCCATGTACCTGTTAGACTATTGGAAAGCGTACCAATGTCATTGCAGGTTACAAAATTTATAAAAGATCGTCTCCATAGGGACTTGAGTTACTCAGTTTTGTCAGATGAAAATAATTAGTTCAATAGTTATGTACAATAAGTGTAAGCGAAATTTCATGAGTTTACGAAAATAACAAAAAATTACAAAAACTAGTAAAATTGACTTTAATTTATGAGAACGTAGGATTGCGTTTCATCGTTCATACCCTCAGTATCCAATTAACATAAACAAATGTGAATCATTCTCTAACATTACTAATGCACACATCAAATCACCCCGAATCAATCCCTCGTATTCGAGAATCCTAATGATATCTACCAAATATTGATCCCTCGCATATGAAGTGAATAACCTAGCATTATAATCATAATCACGTGCTATTTGCAATCAAAACGTTATGCTCTATTCCTAGCAACGTAACGTAAAGAGTAAAATCATTCAATTCAAATCCTAAGGGAACTTTCCAATCAAGCTTAGAATCCAATTTCATGAAACTAATGATCAAGTAGAATCAAACATTAGGAACAGAATGAAATTACCAATAAGGAATAGAAAAGATTCATGCATATATCAAATATTAAAAGAGATACATAAGGGTACGAAGATTACATCCAATCCTTGGAAGGAACTAGCCGATCATGGTGTAGACTAAGAGATCAACAGAAGACATGATGAAGGTGGTGATCCCCGGCCTGTTTCTCCAGAGTTTCCACTCATTTTCTCTCTTCTCTCACCTCTTTCTAAGCCTCCATGGATGCTAGTTTTGTTCTCCCTCCCAAAGTATATTTTCTTCTTCAATTTGCATGCCTTTTTATAGGCATGGATGGGGAAGCTGATCAGGTCCACTTGCCCAAGCGAGTTTTTTTGCCTTGTTTCACTCGCCTGGGAGAGCTAATACTTAGTTTTGAAGGACTCCACTCGCCCAGACGAGTTTTTTACACATGATATGCTTGCCTGGGCGAGTTAATGCTTAATAGTGAAGAAAGGTTACTAGCCCAGGCGACCTTAGGCAAATTTAGCTCCCAGAAATGACCCTTTTGCCCTTTTTGCTTGTCTTGATTGCTTTGGATGCCTCAGATACACTTGATGCCTATCAAAACATCAAAATTGAATGGATTAATCTTCCAAAATGTAAACAACACATTTATATATGTACTAACTATAAAACAACTAGGATTAAGGACAATTTATAAGTGAATTTACTGAAATCAAAAGATAAGTGTCAGCATTCAAATCTTGAAAATAACTAAAATAAGGCACTTATTGTTGGTTTCAAAGGAGTCACTTGAAGAATGGACAAAGAATCAAGCTTAGTTTTGAACTTTCAACATGCCTTGAAGCCTTGAAGATTAATTTGTGATTAAATGTAAAAGGAAGAAGCATTTCTGGTGATCTAAGTGCATTGCATTCACATCACTCATTGAGTCTTTTAATTTGAGTTATAGAATTCACAAGGCTTTGATAAATTGATTAAGTTTTTGAATTGAATCAAAGGTTTTTGGAAAAATACATTTTCTACTAAATTAATCGATTACATAATAATAATAATCGATTATTTTGTTCTTAGTTCATTCTGGAAAACTTTTCAAGAACAATGTAATCGATTACGTATCGGATTAATCGATTATTTTACCTACGTTTACATATAAACTGTCTTGATAAACATTTTAATCGATAACCAAAGGTTAGTAATCGATTACATCATGTGCCTCTGCTTAACTAATTTTGTTACATTAATCGATTACCAAATATAGTAATCGATTACATAGTTCAACATGTTTTATGAAGCTTTCTGTCTTAATCGATTACCAAAATCTGTAATCGATTACACAGTGTTTTTCAAGTTTATCAAGCTTCCTGTCTTAATCGATTACAAGACGGAATAATCGATTATTCTGCTTGTTGCCCATACCCAAATTTCTGTAGAACACTTTAATCGATTACATGGTTGATTTAATCGATTACATAAGTGAAATAATCGATTATTAGGCGCGTTTAATCGATTACTGACAGTTACAAAAGTTTTTTATAAATAGAACCCTTGCTCAGCTGGTTCTGTAACTTGATGATTTCGCATTCTGAGCCTACATTAGCTTTCTAAATAGTTTCTTGGTGATTTTCTGGGTTCTATGAGTTCTTGCTTTCACTAATACACTTATGGGTTATTAAGTGATTCTTGAAGCAAGAAGATTCTTTTAAAAGTTTAAGGAAGGAGATGTTCCGAGTTTTAATTTCATCATTCAACCTGATACATTCATTCATGTGCATATTCATTAACTGGATCATCAGGTGATTTTGTTCCTTAACTTAGTGGTTGTAATTCTGTTTTGAATTTGTATTTGATTTTCTATTATAAATGAGTTTCTTACTTGTAATCCAGAGATAGGGTTTCTCTAGGGGTTGTGCTGAGTAGTGTTCTCAGTGGGTTTGTCTCTAAGAATCTAATAGTGTTTTAGATTACTGAACTTTATCTAGAGTTGATAAAGATAGACTTTGTAATTACTTGTAAGAACGGAAAATTTGCAATAGTGGAACTTCACTCTAGTGTTGAGTGGAAGAAAACTAGATGTAGCTTCATAGTGTTTGAAGTGAACCAGTATAAATCTCTTGTGCTTTGATTTTAATTTCGTTCTTGATTATATTCTATCCATCTTGATTATCTTGCTTTGCTTATCAATTCAATTTTGAGCTATTGGATACCTTGGGCTGAGCAGTTGATTGAATAAGTATTCTTGGTTTCAAAAGTGACAAAGATCCTAAGGGAAACTCTGATTTTGTTTTAAGAATTTTAATTTACCAAGGTTTAACCAATTCACCCCCCTCTTGGTTAAGTGTGAAGTGTTCCTATATTTTACACTTATCACTACCCCCAACCTAGAATCTTGTTTGTCCTTAAGCAATGTAAAGAAATAAAACTACAAATAATAGGAGTACTTCAATATTTCTATATCAAAATTTATGAACATGCTTTGTAAAGAATCAACTTTTAAAATGATCAGAACAATATTTTGCAAAATCAGCAATGAGAAATGAAAGTACAAAAGATGAAATTCACCAAACCAAATGAAGTTAAGATCAATTCACATGTTGTTTATAAATAACATCAGAGAAAATACTTTGATTGATTTAAAGAGAGGAAAATCTCTCAAAGGTGTTTAATTCTTCCACAGGTAAATGTTTGTTTCTCAATTCCAACACTGATATGTCATAGATTAAGTTTGCAGTTCATTTCCCATCAAATCAAAGATAAGTACATAATTATCATGGATCTTTAGGACTTTTAGGGTTGGTCCTGGCTTAGATGGAAATCTTGGTTTTTCTGTATATTCAAAGCTACCCAAAGAATAGGAAAGCACACATATAAACAAACTATCATCACTTCTTATCTCTTCCCTTTTTCTACAAGTTTTCAATATTTCTTATACCAACGTCCCAATCACCTAACTTTATAGAATTTACAACACTCTGTACAGTTTAGATATAATGTACATAATTCATACTTTTATTTATTTTACAAAGGACTTGTTTCCCTTTTTTTTTGTTCTTTTACTTTTCTTTCTTTTCTTTTCTATACAAACTTAATATAAATAAATAGCCACATGTAAAGCAAAGTATTTACATGACATTAGCCACCTAAAGTTTTTCCAACAAAACCCCATTTGCTCTCCTAACCTAAGGTAAGGTAGGAACTCTTATCCTAGGTTTAGTGTTCCAACAAAATCATAAGTGTTTGGCTCAAAGGGCTTGCAAATGGTAAATCATTATTCATTGGGATAGCTTTTTGGCCAGTGACTTTATACAAGAAAGAAAGAAGGCCTAAATCATCCCCATGCATCATATGTTATGACAATTAGAAATTCATGCAAAATCAACTATAGAACATATCAGTGGGACACTCAATGTAATTTTTGTGATTGCACACAATCACTAAAGCTTAAGGTCTATTTTCATGTTCAGATCAATTCAGTGTTTTGAAAGTTGTTCATTATCAAATCCATGTAAAATTTATACCTTCATTTGGTGTTTGAGAAAGTTATTCATTTGTTTTTCATTCTCACAGTTTCCAAAAATCATTTTGTTGTGTTATGATCTAATTCAAAAAACAAGTTTCAAAAACACTATCTGTTGATTCTTTTCAAAACATGTTATGTCCAAGAAAAATTTTCTTTTAAAGTCCCAAAAAGAGTTATATATTCTATAACTATGTTAATAAAACAATTTTTTTTATCAAAAATGTGTACTTCCAAAAAGAGGTAACCCTCTGTGTACACCATCAGAGTTGCACATAAAAATCATAAACGTGCGCAATTATTTAAGCAAAAAGTAAATAAGGAAATAAAGTACTAAATTTAATACAAAGCAGTAAAGAAACATAAAGACTATGTCACAGATTTTTTAAGATCATGGTTGAGGAGTTCAGCCTTCTCCATTGAGATATTCAACAGGATCTACCATGTCCTCATCCCCATCTGCTCTGAAAAATAGGCCTTCCCCAGGCCATGCAATGGTAGCTCTAACAAAACAGATGAAAAATTCAAAAAACATAAGACATATAAAAGTAAAGTTCAGAAATATAATTAAAAAAATAAGACATAAAATTAAAACAAAGCCTAAAAACACTGGGTTGCCTCCCAGGAGCGCTTCTTTAACGTCTTTTTAGCTGGACGCGTTTGTTATGGCTTAGGCTTCCAGCAATTGGACAATAATGGTAAGCCAATGGTTTCTATGTTTTCCATCAGAATTTTCACCAGCTTCTTTTCTTTTTCAAAAAGACTTGAATTACTGTTAACTGGTTTCTGTGAATCACCTACAAGAAAAGCATTATTAAAATGTGGAGGTACTGCTTCTACCTCCATTTTTTATTCTTGATTCTTCTTTTCCTCTGACAATTCTTCAAAGAGAGATTGCTGGTAAGGAATTTCCTTGAAAACATTTAGCTGTTAGAGACAATTTAAACTCTCATTTTCTTCACATTCACTCATCTCCTCAAATGCTTCAATCAATATTTTCTCTGAACAATCTTTTCTTTGTATCAGCCTCTTAGAGTCAAAAATTACTTCATCTAAGACTTCCACTTTAAAACACTCCCTTGGTTCCTTTGGGTTAACCTATGTGTTTGCTGAAAAAGGTCCACTACTATGCTCAAACAATTGTTTTGCAAGTTGTCCAACCTGAACTTCAAGATTTTTAATGAAAGCCTCAGTGTTCTTCTGATTTGTGATGGACATTTGCATAAACTAAGTTAGAGTATCTTCCATTTTTTAAATTCTATCAGGCTGGGCTTCTTGTTGTTGTGGTGGAATCTTATTTGAAGAATCTGCATAAGAGTTGTTAGAGGGACTTGGACCACCTATGTAGTCTTGGTAATTTCCTTGAAAGTTCTATTGAGGTCTGGTTTGATTATGCAAATAATGAGCCTCTTCTTGTTGGCATTCACCAGGTGCTGAGCAACAACCATTATTATGGTCATTGCCACAAAAAACACATCTTTGAATTTGTTGAACTTGATAAGCTTGGTATGTTTTTTATGGTCCTCCTTGTTGAAATTGTTGAGGAAGTTGGCCTATGTGTTTTGTTAAGGCCTCTATTTGTTGAGTCAAGAGTTTATTCTGAGCTAGAATTGCATTCTGAGTATCCAGCTCCATTACAACTTTCCTTTAAATTGGAGATCTATCATGGTAAGACTGGTAATCACTGGCTGCTATGGAGTCAATGATTACAATTGCTTCCTCTGGGCTCTTTGACATCATAGTACCTCTGGCTGAGGCATCAAGAATCATCTTTGTTTGAGGTCTCAAATCACTGTAGAAAATATGTAGTTGTGCAACATCATCAAAGTTATGGTTTGGGCACCTCCGCAATAATGATTTGAATCTCTCTCATGTCTCATAGAGAGGTTCATCTAACCCTTGGGAAAAAGTAGCAATGGATAATTTTTCTCTAATGAATCTGGATGGAGGAAAGAATCTAGCAATGAAATTTTCCTCCACTTCTTCCCAAGTGCTGAGACTTTTGTTTGGTTGTGATTGGAGCCATGTCTTTGTCTTACCCATCAAGGAGAATGGAAAAGCTCTGAGATAGACAGCTTCAGCATCTTTATCAGAAGCTCCCATGGTACTGCATAATTCCATGAAGGTAGACAAATGTGTATATGGATCTTCATGATCCATTCCAACAAAAGGATGTGAACCAATCAAATTGAGCAATGTTGGCTTCAATTCCACAACCTTGTTACTGAAAGAAGGAATGACTATGTTGTTGTAATGTTTTAGTCCTTGTTGGTAAGCATAGTCACCAAGAGTCCTCCTTGGTGGTCTATTTTCTTCTTCTCCTCTATCAGCCATAATATCAATTACAAGTGGCTTTTCTGGTAAAGGAGAATCAATAGAAGAAGTTTCACCCGATGGCTTATTGGCTGCTTGTTTCTTATTCTTCCTGTTTTTCCTTTCTGCCTTGGTAATTTCTGGATCAAATAATGTTTTATTTGTAGAAAACTTATCACGCATATAGGAAAAAAGAACAAACTCCAATAACCCGTAAGTACCGAGGTTCATGAAAATGAAATATAACAAAAGAGAATTTATTCAAAATCAAAATAAAGTAAATAACGAAAGTAAATGAAAAGGTCTTCCTAAACTGAAAAAATTTAAATCTAAAAGAACTGAATAAGCGACTCAAGTTCCCGGCAATGACGCCAGAAACTTGTTAAACTATTGGCAAGCGTACCAATTTCGTTGCAGCTTACAGAATTTATAAAAGATCGTCTCCATAGGGACTTGAGCTACTTAGTTTTTCTAGATGAAAATAATCAGTTCAATAGTTATGTACAATAAGTGTAAGCGGAATTTCATGAGTTTACGGAAATAATGAAAAATTACGAAAACTAGTAAAAGTGAATTTAATTAATTTATGAGAACATAGGATTGGGTTTCATCGTTCATACCCTCAGTATCAAATTAACATAAACACGTATGAATCATTCTCTAACATTACTGAAGCACACATCAAACCACCCAGAATCGATCCCTCGCATTCGAGAATCCTAAGGATATTTACCAAATGTCGATCTCTCGCATATGAAGTAAATAACCCAGCATTACAATCATAATCACGTGCTATTTGCAATCAAAACGTTATGCTCTATTCCTAGCAACGTAATGTAAAGAGTAAAATCATTTAGTTCAAATCCTAAGGGCACTCTCCAATCAAGCTTAGAATCAAATTTCATGAAACTAGTGATAAAGTATAATCAAGCATTAAGAACAGAATGAAATTACCAATAAGGAGTAGAAAAGATTCATGCATATATCAAATATTAAAAGAGATACATAAGGGTACGAAGATTACATCCAATCCTTGGAAGGAACTAGTCAATCATGGTGTAGACTAAGAGATCAACAGAAGACATGACGAAGGTTGTGATCCCCGGCTTGTTTTTGCAGAGTTTCCACTCATTTTCTCTCTTCTCTCACCTCTCTCTAAGCCTCCATGGTTGTTGGTTTTGTTCTCCCTCCTAAAGTATATTTTCTTCTTCAATTTGCATGCCTTTTTATAGGCATGGGGAAGCTGGTCAGGTCCATTAGCCCAGGCGAGTTTTTTAGCTTTATTTCACTCGCCTGGCGAGTTAATACTTAGTGCTGAAGGACTCCACTTGCCCAGGCGAGTTTTTTATAAATGATATGCTCGCCTAGGCGAGTTAATGCTTAATAGTGAAGAAAGTTTATTAGCCCAGGCGACCTTAGGCAAATTTAGCTCCCAAAAATGACCTTTTTGCCCTTTTTCATGGTCTTGATTGCTTTGGATGCCCCAGATACACTTGATACCTATTGAAAAATCAAAATTAAATGGGTTAATCTTCCCAAATGTAAACAACACATTTATATATGTATTAACCATAAAACAACTAGGATTAGAGCCAATTTATAAGCGAATTTACTGGAATCAAAAGATAACTGCCAACATTAAAATCTTGAAAATAATTAAAATAAGGCACTTATCAGTGCCATAACAACAGTTGCAATAATTTCTCTCATCTTTTCATTAGAGTACATACTACATGGATTAAGAAATGGGTTAGTTGAATTGGAAGGGGGAAATGAAATGCATGGTTGTTTCTTCTCTTTTGCCATCTGCAACCTCCTTGGAAAACAAATTTCACTATGCCTTTTAAGATGATTTGTGTTGCCTCGCCTCCCACCAATTGATAAAATGGCTTTGCAATACTTGCATGCAGCCTTTGTTTCACCTTTAGAATTCTTAACTTCATTAAAGTCATGCCAAACAACTGAAGTTTTTCTCCTCTTCTTCTTGATGACACATTTTTCTTCTTCATCATCTTTGGAGTTGTCCTTGTCATGTCCATTAGCTTATAGTGTGGGTTGAGTAGTATCATTAAGAGGCACATTAGTAGTAAAAGTTGTTTCAGCACTCCCAAGTTGGGAAGTCATCAAGGTTAGTTTTTCTCAATACTCCTGTAATTCAAATAATAATAGACAAAACACAATCATAAGCCTCTGGTATAGTTTATTATAAATTCAAACTATGCAAAAACAATTAAGATAATAGAAAAGAAATTAATTTAATTTTATCATAAGAAAATAATTTAATCACAAAAAAAAAATTATAAGAAAAGGAAAGCAAATACAAAAATAACATTTGATTCAATTCAAATAGGTTGTGCCTTGTTTTTATTCACTGAACATAGATCAAATAAAGAGCAAAGGGTTGTCTCGTAATGGTTGCATCTTGCTTTTTATGATACAATGCAAATGGATTATATATGCAAATGAAATGGAGACTCGTAAAGTTGTAATGGTTGTGTCTCAATTTTTTTCATTTTTCTTGTGCTTCAAATTTTCTAGATACATGTGTGTTCAATTTTTTAAATAGAGAGAAAATAATGATAAAAAAAATGAAAACTCACAAATCACAGAGAGCTTCACAGATGCACAACAGATAACAAAGGACAGAGGTTCTCCTTCTTGTCGTTGACGGGACATGGTATCATCGGCCAAGACTGAACGAGGATGGCACAACTAACTAAGAAGTGGGAGTGAGGAATGAGGATGTGTGTTGCTCTCTGTTAGGGTTTAGAAAGAAAGTGACGTGACAGAGCAAGACTATATGCATAAAGTGTTTCTTATTTGCTATCAGATTAATACTCTTTATTTTTTTAATGTATTTAGTTTAGACAGACCCACTAGTCAAGCAAAGTGAGCTTTTTTAAAGCCTACAGCCTGACCTTTTTAATTAAAAAGACTTTTTAAAAGCTCAAATTTGACATTTTAATAAACAAGCCAAGCTGTGGGCCTCGGACAAACTGTCTGAGATATTTTCACCCCTACATGTGAGTAGTTAAAAGAGTAAATTGCACTGATATTTCATCTAATTTCTTGAGATTTGACAAAATTCTAATATTTTTATAACATTTGCAGCATCTTATTTTCTTATAGGATGCATGATGTGATATTTTTAAATAATTAAATAGTTGATATAATGTATAAAGGTGTTAATATAATGTTTTTTGAATAATAAAAGAAATATGAGTAGAAAAAGGAGGGATCGAAAAAAATGATGAAACCTCAAATGGTGTTAATCCAATTTACTCTAATTGAAATTTCAATACTCAAGTTAGTGTAATGACATTATTATGGATGTTTAATAGTTTAAATTTATGTTAATTCACAAATTTATGATTACATTCTAAATTGTATTGTTTCATTTTTAATAAATGATATAATATGAGCTATTTTTTTATAAAAATGATATTTTAAAATCTTACTTTGACAACACTAAAAGCTTAAAATCAAATTCATGTCATCTCATATATTATCAAATACAAATTAAATTAGTAGTTATTTTTGGTGATTCAACAAAAATTTAGTCCATATTCAAATTTGGTGGTTCTTATAATGACTTGTTACTACCAATAGTTAAACACAATAGAGCACAACCAAAGAGGTGATGACATCTATTTGGATTTTGATGGATATGCAAGGGAATAAAAGTATGTATTGGTACAAAACATACCCACGTGGGAGAAAAGTCCTTATATTTTAAATATGACTTAATTGCATATTTTATCACCTAATTTTATTATTTTGTGAATTTTATTACTCAAGTTATATTTTCATAAATTTTACCACCTAAGTTTTCAATTTTTTCACATTTTACTCTTTGCGCATTTTTTTCAATCTCGCCCTCTAACATAACACCTTGTTTCCTCAATTCTAACATTGTTGGAAGTTTATTCAAAATCACTCTCCACGCTAAAACCAACACCTTGAATGGTGCTAGAATTTTTCACAAGAAGCTAAGAAACCTGAGTCAACAAAAAGTTGATCTCCTACATGCAAGAAATACTAAACAGATTTCATAGAATAAACATTGTCTTTCCTCCCCTTACCCCACTTATGTCTATCTCTCCCGTTTTTAAACAACATGAATCCACTAAAGTTAAGAATTTCCTAAATAAACCTTCCTCCCAAGTGAACCAGGCTCTCCTCCAATGGAAACACCACAACCAAATGTCGTCATCCCGTGAATCCATATCTTTCACCAACAAATCCTATTGTGTAGAATTTTAAAAGATCCTCTCAAACTTGTAATATAGAGCTTCCTCCCCCACCCAACTATCTTTTGTAACAATTCTGGATGTCATTACATGAGACATTAAGACTTTAATGCGAAAAGATTCATTTTTAATCCTCTTAAAAGCTCTTGAATTAGTTTAATTAATGAAAATACGTATTAATTTTTCAAGAACCTAAGCATATCATATAACCATCGCAAATAAAAGTCCTCAAACCACAAAACATAAGTTATTTGTGCCCTAAAACACTACAACATCAAAACATCAAAAGGAAATATCCACAACAAATCCCAAAAATCTTATTAAGGGGATAAATACAATTTAGATCATAATCATATCTAAACTCTAAGTTGGTCCCCTACTAAGACAAAACATAGATAAATGTCTAAGGGATAGATCTCGTCCCTAAGTCCACGACCAAGTTCATATCAACCATGAGTGACATGCTCCTCAAAAGCTACATCATAATTTGTTCCCTGTCAAATAACATAATCATCACAATTCAATAGAAAACGTAGGGGTAAACCCATTTTAAAAATAAATATCATATATAAGAAATAACATAAGTTTAATTCAAAAGAGATATAGAAATCATTCTTATTTCCAATATCAATGCACTTATACAACTCATCAAGTAACACAACATTCTCAAGTCATAATTATGAATGCATATGTCCAAGTATCATGATATGCATGGTTATCAAACTTTCAAGTTAACTCGCTAACTCTTACGAGTTTACGAGTCTAGTTACCCTATGTAAGTTGACTCGTGTACAAACGTTCTTTTTAGTAGATTTGGATAAACTTAGTAAACTCTATGCAAACTCGATAAACTCTTGAGTTTACCATCGAGTCAACGAGTCAGGAAGTTAACAAAATTAGACCAAAATGCAGGTCATTTTGGGTTATTTTTTGTATGTTCAGGGTTCATCATACCTTCATTTGATGTGTTATTCCTGAATCAAAGAACTTTCATCTCTAACAACATCAAACACTCAATTGGAATGCTTTACCACATTTATTACCTCCACAAGTTATTATCTAGTAGTGATGCATTACTAAACTTGGTTATTTAAGTATTATGGAATTTATGGTTTGCTATTTTGCTTTATTATGTTATTGGAATGTTTAATTGGTATGTTATTTATAGAATTTTGTTATTATTATTATATGAACTATACTCTTTTTTGTATACAAGTTGAGTCCAAAAGTCAAATCTATGGAGCTCCCATAAGTCTATGTAGACTCTCACGAGTTCGATAACCTTGATGATATGTCAAGCTAAGACTTTACTCCAAGGAGATTTCACCTTTTAAGTGATTAACCCAAGTACTTCCCTTAAAATAGTCCTTCCTTTGACCATTCGGGAAGACTCAGATTAACCCTACGAGATAAGTGTGGTTTTATTGAAGATGGATAAGTGTGAGTAATGACTTACCTCGGTAAGGCTTGCAAAGACCTTAATCTATCTAGAGATTTGCTCACCCATCCATTCTATAGGTCCATTCGGTGTTAGCTATCACAACAACCTCTACACTAGGTTGAGGACCTTCTTAGCACCCTCAACTTTCATGTCTACTCACATGCAATGTCATTCAACAATGCATGTATGTTATGATTATTTAAATCAAATATCATACCTCATCATCAATACATTCATCTATCATCATCAACTCACTCCAGTCATATTAATTAAATCCATCACAAATTCATCATTTATATCTCATTTAATTCATCATTCATATCTCATTCAATTCATGATCAATTTATCATTCACATTTTGTTCAATTCATCATTCATATCTTTCTCAGCAAACATGAACTCTCACATAGTTCATTAAACATCATGAGACTTTTCACAACATAAGTTCTCATAATCAAACACCAACCTCAACATATGGATGTGTAACACATGAGAATAACAATAAATCAATTCAAATCATTGCATTTAGGACTCACACAAACAAGAACCATTTAAATATGAAATTCAATTGAAACACAAAAGGAAATATCACATATACCTGCAAGGCACTTAAGCATATCATCTTTTATTCTCTGAGAAGTCGCACTTATGCGTGATCTAGTGTGTGCTTAAGCACCACACATCAGTGATCATCCACCATGTCATGCTCAAACGCCACCTATGGTGCACTTAAGCACGACAAGTTTGCAAGGTTGCATTTTTGTTGTCAAAACCTCCTTCAATGGATCCTAATGGAACCCCTACTCAAATCTTTCATTGTCAAACATAAATATCAAATTAGAATGCCTATAATGAATGCATACCAATGATTAAACACACAAACATAAGATTAAAGATGGTTTAAGCTTCCCTTACCTATCCAAACTCAATGAACTTGTTTTGAGATGAAGAAAGGAAGAAAAAGGGAAATGATGGGACTTTGGGTCCACGATAAAAGCTTTTTCCCACTCACACAACCATTCTACATCATCCACACCATACAAACCCCCAAAAAACAACATAAAACACATTAAGACCTTGAAAATGGATATTTTTATAAACTTCCAAAAGTGCTTATGGAGGAAAAATGAAAATGGAAGATGAGAGAGGAAAGAGAATGGTCTCTTACCACTGAAAGCAGCCAATAACTCAAAGGAAGCACAACTACAAGGTCGCTTGAGCAAGGAGAATTAAAGTCTCAAGCTCTTCAATGGAAGGTTTTCTTAGAGAGAAAGAAAAAGAGTGAGATGAGAATGTTTTTGTACCTGGCTCGATTTTGAATCAATTTGTGTTGAGTTTATGACTCTCCATCTTTTTATTATTTACACCCCACCACTTCCTAAACTCATCCACTCAACCCTCAAGGCCCCCTCATCTAGGTCCAAACACTCTAAAAGTCACTATTCACACCCAAAACAAGGTTTTACACATATGTAATCATAAACACACATACAAATACCACAAACCATCATCTCATGATTAATTAGTTAATTATGGATGCTTAAATTAAATATAATCTCTCTTGTAGTGTAACTAAATCACTTGTAGAAGGTTACGAAAAGCATAACGTTACATATTTCCAAAAAACCATGTTACCCTTTTCCTTAATCATTTTTTCACCCTCCCTTCAAACCAGTCTAAATCCCCTCCTACATTTGTCACTTCTTCTACGTCCCTCCACCATTTGGACCCTCCTAGAACACGCTTCCCCTTACCCAAAAACATCATTACCATACTTCAATCTTAGCAGTTTTGCCCATAATTCTTGTTGTTCAAACAAAAGCCGCCACCTCCATTTTCCTACCAAAGTTTTGTTGAAGATCACCAAATCTTTAATTCTCAAACTTTTTTGACTGGCAATGTTTATCCCACTTGACCTATGCTATCTTTCATTCCTCCCCTTTTGTGTCCCACAAGAACCTCCTTTATATACTCACAAATTCCTTTTCCATTGTTTTTAGTTTCTTGTAGAAAGATAGAAAAAGAAGTGGAATAACATTGAGGATTTTTGAATGAGACATATCCTCCCTTATAGATAAGTTCCTTTTTTTCCAAGCTGAAAGTTTCTTCACTACTAGTTGCCAAGTTTGGGAATGATTAGGATTAGTCTTAATAAGAACACCTAAATAGATTAAGGGAATATCCATCACTAGGCAATGAATCAAATTAGCAAAAAAAAGCTCTCTTTCCATCCCTACCCCTACCAATTTGCTTTTGTAGAAGTTGACATTTATACCTGAAGCCAAATGAAACATCCTAATCATACTCTTTAAAGCCAAAATACACTTGACTTCCGATTGAAGAAGAAATTTGTATCATCAACAAATTGGAGAATTGGAATATGAAAATTTCCCCTGCTAATAGAAGCACCAAAAAAGATATTCTTATACACCACTTACCTTATTATCCCACCCAAACCTTTTGCAACCAAGACAAAGAGAAAAAGGAGTCATAGTTTCCTTCCCTCATACCCTTCTACAAGGCAAATTCACATGTGGGATTCGCACTGACCTAGGCTAAAGCGAAGGCTATCTTCGGGCACCCTTCAATCCAAGATATTCACTTCATTGCAAACCCCATCATATTCACCATGTAATAAAAAAATCCCACTTGACGAAATCATATGTTTTCTCAAAATCGACTTTAAAAATAAGACATGTCTTCCCTTATGCTCTCAAATCATGAATAATTTCGTTTGCTATGACTATCCCACCCAAAAGATGTTTGTTACCAACAAAACCAGATTGTGTCTCACCAATAAACTTAGGTAAAACTCCATTTGACTTTCTCCTTGTAGCATGTGTTGATGTGGAGAAATTTTTAGCTTAAATTAAGTTAAGTTGTATACATTTTTACCATTAAAATTTTCCATTTAGTGATGATATGTAAAAATGTTGTTAATTTGTAATACATATATAGTGAAAGTTATTTAATATTAAAATTAACATATAAATTATCCATCTAAAATTATAATGATGACGATGATATAAGAATCATAATCTGAGTTCTTTTTTATAAACTACATTATTACTCTAAAGAGTATTTGCCAATTTAATTTACTTAAAATCAATTAATAAGTACACTTTTATATTATTTAACATATTTTCCTAGTTTAGGAAATTAAAATCCAACTATTTTTACGTGGTCGTTTAGTGTAGCAATACATGATAAGTCAGCAATTACTTAAGTACACATTTCTTTTAGGCCGGGATACAATCGTTAATAAGCAGAAAAGTACTGCTTTTTTAATTCGCTTACAACTGTTTTTAGTTTATTATTGATCATTAACGTTTATATTTAATTTTTTATGTCAAATTACTTGGGCAATTAAACAACAACTTAATACCATGTTGAATAAACAGTAGGGAACCAAGTCAACTTAATGATAAAAATTTAAATTAAATTATTTGAACGGCATACCAATAATGCAATCCATGTGAAACATACATTCGTTCTCTGCAAAATCTGTCAAATACTCCTATTGCATGTGAAGTTAAGAAATAATAGTAAAGTATAATATTTAGCAATCAATAAGAATCAAAGCGTTTATTTTTCTACATGCGAAATATATATTATCTTTTATTGATAATTAGTCATTGTCAAAAAATTTGGTTATTTGAATTGTTATTTTTAATGATGAGTTTAATTATAATATTTTGACAGTATAAAATAATTTTATATTTTCATTTAATTATATTTTTTGTATAATTTTTTAGATAATTTAAAAATTCAACAAACTTATCATAAATAAATGATGTTCATTTCAACAATTAAATGTATGATATTTTGACTTGTTGGACACCACATGTACTAAACTAAGTGATCAATAAAATATTTTATCTTTAAAAAGAAAACTTATCATAAATGATTTATGATTTGATGACAAAGTTATTGTACATTGTTAGTTCATAACTTTTTTTCTCTTATAATAATGACGATATTTGATAATGTATTTCAGTTAGTTTTTAATTTTTTTATTAGATGAAAAATTTGTTTAATTTTTTTGGTAAACAAACTTTTTTAGTAATTTCTAGTATTTTTTGAAATACTACTTGAAGTAACATTTTTTAAAATGCTATCTTCTAGTTTTTTTTATATTTTCTTTCATTTTTATCTTTAATATATTTATCCAATTTCTAGTTACCCTTTTAAATAAATTATAATTTTATTATTTTGATGTCATTTTACGCTACTTCAACAACTAACTTTACCAAACACTTGTAATTTAATAAGCTAAATTTTTAATTTTCAGCTAATTTTGTTGAACATAGTCAATGATATCTCTTTTTTCAATTTTTTTTCTATTCATGATATTTGAATTTGATATCTTATTTAATAAATTCAAACTCAAGTTTCACTCGAACCAACATAATGTTGGTAATAATAATCAAAGCTTGATGAAAAAAATTGACTTAATTGCATATTTTTGTCACCTAATTATCATTATTTTACAAATTTTATCATCTAATTTTTTTCCCACATGTTACAATCATTTTTTAAAATTTTTGCTCATTTTACCTATATGTTCCAAAAAAATGATGTCGTTTTGTCATCAATTTTTTCAAAATGATATCATTTTATGATTTGTAGTTTGTTATTAAAGAAACACACTGACGATTTTTAGGAGTTACTATTTTAAAATAGTTATTTCAAAATTTAAAAGTTAACAAAACACTGACGTTATTAACGAAAAATGGAAGAAATGATCAAAATGAAACTTTCAAAATCCTAAAGGATCAAAATGAGACTTTTAAAACTTAATGGACCAAAATAAAAAAAAAATACTAAAACATAAAGGGCCAAAAGTGATATTCAACATTTTGTGTTGAGCCGTATTGCCATCACTCTCTTAACCAAATCATCTCCCCAAATTGCCACGACCTTTTTCCGTCGGCAAGAAGACCCCCAATTTATCGGTTAGGACCTACACCGATGTCATGTGTGAGGAGACACTCAAGAGGGAAAAGAAGGAAACTCTAAAGGTCATCAAAGAAAAGAAGGAGGAAGCTGCTAAGGCCACGCTGCCGTAATAGCAGAAGCATAAGAGGAGGAATTGGTGGAACTTGTCTCAGAATGACAATGGTTTTGCAACGATGATAAAGACGCAATTTGAATTTCATATTCCCTCTCGTCTTCAAGCTCACTCTGTAATTTCTTAAGTTGAAAAGCTCTTAAATCACGATGTTAATTGTAACGACCCGCCTCGTCACTACTGTATCATACTCTTAATTATGCTTTTAATGGTAATTTATATTTGAAAATCCCTTTTAGTTTGTTTATAAAAATAGTAGTAAATTTTTCGTAAGCATAATCAATATCACAAATCAAAATTTGAATATACAAAGATGCAATACATCATAATACCTGTATGTTAATAATTATAAGTTGGTAGTAATTATA
>CM023941.1:28978588-29005980 GCA_013407115.1 Glycine latifolia
TTTCTCAAAAGAAACAAGGATTTAAATGATGGGGTGTAACTAGCAAAATGTCGGGGTGTAGTCATTAGAACAAGGGGTGTAACTAGTAAAAATACAACATTTGCCTGGGATCTAGTCCATCTACATCCCTGCTACTTGGCGGCTCCAACCAACATAAGTCATCTTCCCGGTACTGTACTGTTGTCTCTCTGCTCACGCAAACATGATTCGTGATCATCACAGGTATCAATCCACAAGGTACAACAAAGCAAAGGTAAGTCCATCATGTAAAATAATAATTAAATAAATATCATCAGTTATAAAAAGACAACTTGAACATTGTAAAATCATCACAATAATCAAATATTTTATCATGCATTCAATCATGGACAACCCGTCCAAACACATTTCACAATTCACCTTAAAATGACTAGTTATGATGCATGTTCTAGACTTATTTATCTCTTTGTCAATGCAATGTGGTACCATCCTCATGGAAATAACCTCTCTTAGGAAAATGAGTTCAAAAGCTCGTCAAGGTCATTTTGTCATGCACAGGTCGCTCCCCCCTCATGGTGATCAGCCATGAGTCACAAGGGAGTTCCAAACAGAGATGCCCCTCTAGTACCTCTGTACCCTACTGCCACCATCATATTTCCATTATGCATGAAGTATGTACAGGGCTCTACCAACATATGACCCAGGCCCGTGCTCAACTCGACCCAGGTAGAATAACGTCATACGCCCCCATATACATATATACTGACCCATTCTCGGGTACACACTGACTGTGGTCCTTGCAAGGTTAGCCACCTAGTCCCGACATCTCACGTCAATACATAAAATATCACCACGGCTCCATCAATGTATGACCTAGCCCCAGGATCAACTCATCCTGACTAGGATAATGTCATACACCCCCTAGGTATTTATGTATATCCAAACGCATTTAGATTACCATGGCACTATCAATGTATGGCCCTGTCCGGGTTTAACTCGTCCCGGCTAGCATAATTCCATACACCCCTCCCCATGGTATCAATTCATTTAATAACTCAAGCCAATACAATGGCCAACTTCAATGTAATCACATACGTCATTCACAAACATTACAAACGAGTGAATAGGAGTGAAGTATTAGGCATGCGGGTTGGCACCTAACCATACAAATGATGTAAGAATCCGAACAAGGTCGAATAAGGGCACAAGGTTGTCCGGGTAAGGAAGCCCGGTAATTCTTTAAAGAAAAGTATGAGCTCTGTTGAGTAGGAACCCGATACCTCTTTTCTCGAGGAGATACGAGCTTTGCCGAGCAAGGAACCCGGTAGCTTTTAAAGAAAAGGAACGGGCTCTGCGAGTAAGTAACCTAGTGGCTCTATTCTTGAGAAGATACGAGCTCTGACGAGTAACGAACTCGGTGGCTCTTTCTCTTCCTCTCGTGAAGTAACTTGAGCTCGATAATTCTAATGGGCCACCCCGGGTAAGGAACCCGGTATACAAGCATCCGTTAACAAAAACTAAGTTACGTTCTTTATGCACACATGCATGGTACGTAAACCGTTCAACTCGGCATTCCCGTCCCGGTAGTCGACATCACATTACAAGGGATTGACATATATGTAACTCGGCCCACCCATCTCGGTAGCCGATGTCACAAACAAAGGTTAGACACATGTAACTCAGCCAACCCTTCCCGGCAGCCGACATCATATCACAAGGGATATATAACTTGGCCTACCCATCCCGATAGCCGACATCACATTACAAGGGATTGACATATATGTAAGTCGGCCCACCCATCCCGGTAGCCGATGTCACAAACAAAGGTTAGACACATGCAACTCAGCCAACCCTTCCCGGCAGCCTACATCATAACACAACAATATTTTAATATACATATAACATACTCCACCGGACTTACCTAACCCGGTAGTCGTCTTCCTCACACCATTTATAGACGTTATCAATATATTTTACGCAGCATATCAAATAACAGATACATACTTTTAACCCAACCATGATATCAAAAATCATTATTAACACAATAAACTCTCATTACCTCAACAGGGATTCTTTTCTTTCACACTTAACGTGAGTTTTTGTTCGAACATGAGTTATCCCAGCAACGAGGAATGAAAGGATTATGCTTCGTTCACCAATTCCTCTTAACTTAGGGGTGTTTCTGCTGCAACTATGGTGGTTCTTGAGAGTTAAAGGTGGTATGGTGGAAGAAGAGAGATTTCTGGGTGCAAAGAGTTTAAAGAGAGAAAAGGAGAGAAACACGCATAAGAGTGAGAGAGTGAATCGTGCTTCTGCTTCATGCACTACTATTTATAGACGAAGCATTGAGACAAGTTGCCAACCACTTGATTCAGCCAACTATCACAGCCACCATAGTTGCCCACTTGCGTGATCGAACAGCCACCATAGCCACCACCATTTTTACTATGCGTGTACGGATAACTTATCTCAGCCATAAATTTGACTTTCACCTTTTACGCACAAGCACCCATGCAAAACACTTTAACATATTTCAAGATTTATATTAAACAATTAATCAACACAAAATCTTTCTACTTGTAAAATTTCAGGATGTTACATTAATCCGAAGTGTTTAATTTGTAAACTCGTCTATAAGACGATAAACTAGTTTGCGTGTAAACAAACATCAACAAATCTACTGATTTGTTTAGAGTCAGAAAAGACTTGATAGAATAAAAAATACTTGGGTTGTAAAAGCTTAGAGATAAGATTTCTTGTAAGAGTCACAAGTGACACTTAACAAAACTTATAACTTTGTGAAAGTTAATGCAAACTTGATAGATTGCAAAAAATTAGACGTAGTCTCACTAATAGAGACAAATCAATATAAAAATCTCTTATTTTTATTTCTTAGTTGTTTAACTAATAAGAATTTAAATTTGATTCTATTTCTAAAAAAAGTTTTCAAAATCTCATAAAGTATTGTCTGACTTGGTCTATTTGTGATGACTTTATTTTCTTTCTTAAAGGTTTTTTTTTTCTTTCAAAAAGGCTTGTGAATTTTTTAAAACATAATTTAATTCTCTTTCTTATGATATTTGTCTTTACATATACCTTAAGTGAGGTCTTGAATTTGGATTTTGTGAATTAAGAAGATCAGATTGAAAGAGAAGATTTAACTTAAGGTAGTTAGTCAACTTCTTAAAAGAAAATATTCATTAGCAAAATTAATTAATATTTCACATTAATGTCAATATCATGGTGATCCAAAATAATATCTTTATGAAATTTACTATTGTATATTCAATTTTTAATTTTTTTTAATAAATTATAATTTCTATTAATTTAAATTTTAAAATATATTTAAACTGTAACTTTTTTAAGTTTGGAGTTGTATTGTTACTTTCATCCACGTTTCTACGTTAAATTGTATAAAAGACACAAATAATTATTAGCTTGTTTCGGAATTGACGTGTGTTTACTTATTTGTAATACGTAATAAAAAAAAAGAAAGTATAACTTACTAACATATTTGTTCTGAAAAAAATAAGTAGGACTACAATAAGAAATCCACACACACACACACAATATATATATATATATATATATATATATATATATTATTTTGAAATTAAGATATATAAACCTAATGAGAACAAAGATCAACTAGGATAGTTTTCTCACATTGACCGTTGAGCTGTTTTAGAGGAAAGGTGAATGAGACATCTCCTTGTCATTGTCCTGCGAATCGTGACTGTATTTATTATTTTAGGAATCACTATGTCAAGGTCCCCGCTTATCAGATATTAAGTCACTTTCAAAAGGAAAAAATCACCAATTTTTTTGTTAATTGTGGCTAAACTATATACATAATGTAGCCATTACACTCACAAACCATCATTATGGGAAAACTAAGTTTTTCTTAGCCCCACATATGCCAATGCCAATGCCACCGCCAAGGTGAATTAATTGGGATGCAACTAGAATTCTGCAAACGTGAGAAGCCAACGTTTTATAAGTTATAATGCGTGTTTTGAGTTGTATCTTTCATCCACGTTTCTACGTTAAATGTATCAAGGACGCAGAAATGATTACTAGTGGTTTCGGAATTGACGTGTGTTTACTTATTTAAAATAGACTAAATTACACCAATTTCAGATTTTGTAAAATTACATAAATTTTTCCGATATTTTTTTAATATTTACACGAACCTCTCTTCATGGAAATTTGATTTAATATTTTTCAAATATTTAAGGAAATAACAAATATTTAAGGAAATTTGATTCAAATAACAAATGGAAATTAACGTCATGTATAAGAGAATTGCAGTGTGTGTTTTTTAAATAATTGAGGAGAATTAGTGTAGGAATAGATAAAAATATAAGTATTTGTGCAATTTTATGAAACTTCACGTTGTGTTAGTATAATTTTTTATGCATTATATTATATTAATAAGTCATCAATTTAAGTATAACTAAATTTAAATCTCTTAAGTTAGTAAAATATCTTTTAAATAAGATTTTGAGTTCAAATTCTATAAAAAAAATATGGGAGAAGATTTTTTTTTAACTAAAAATAGTCAGTTAAATTTTCTTATCTAATAGAAATTAATCATGTAAATATTTTGCACTAACAACAAAGTTAAAAAATGTTTTATATTATAACAAGCTTTCTTTTATTATGATGCATTTACTAAAAGAGCTGATCAGAGTGGTTTTCAAATAATTAAATATTTAGGTGAAATATTAATAAATAAATATATATTTTGAAAAATAATTAATGCTCTCTAATTATTTAATGCGACAAATGTTTTTAAACTAACAAAAACTTCTAAAGAAATAAATGATTTGAAATTGAACGAGAAGTATTCTATGATTTTTTGTTTCGAAAAATTAATTTTCTCTAAAGTAGTAGAGATAAGAATTTGTTAACTATTTTTTATCTTTATTTTATTTTTAATATTTATAAAACAAGAGAAAATATAAAACAAAAACATAAAATAATAAAAAGTTTTTTGTGCTATTTCTTCCTTTAGAACATTACAAAATGTTGAAGTTACACGTAATCATTAATGTGATGTCACTATATACATGTTCACCCTCCGTGTTAACCATGTTACATTAACGGTGCATATATCTGCTCTTAGTGTTGACCATACAACAGTGATAATATGCTTATCCACCCTCTATATCAGCCTTGCTATAAGAGCACGCCAACCCTCTACAATTGAGTCTCTTCTAGTCAACAACATATCTATTATGTTTGGTTATTCAAATTGGTGCAACCAACTTATCTCCTAATATCTCTCAAATTATCTACAATCTATTGCTTATCTACAAGTATCAACATATCTATAAGGTACACATTATCTCCTATTTGAATTATATAACTGTATGTTATTATCTATTATCTTATCAACATATTAATTAACAAACAAATGTCCAATGCCCATACTTTATGCTATAAATACATGTTCTCTCTAAACCTTTAAATAGATCACCCACTGTTCACCCACAGTGATATACTGTTCACCCACGGTGAACAAACCTCTGAGGCACTCTCGAAAACCTTTTATCTAATCTCATACCCTCAATTATTCTTCTATAATTGATGTACTTACTTGAGTGTTAGAATCATTTCTTTTGCTTTGCAGGTCCCCCTCTTTAATAAGGTTGAGTAACCGACCGACGTGTAAAGTCTGGAATACACCTGAACCACTTCCAGTCTCATATGTGGCACTTCCAAATTTTGGTAAGAAAAGAAAATAAATAAAACATTTTCTAAAACCAAAATGACCTCATAACTTCTAATTTAAATGAATAATGATACATGCAAAATCTATAGGTTACTTGTATAATTCGTTTTTTTAGACAATGTGTTTTTTTGGGTACATATATTGACTTTTTTTAGACTAATTTGGTTTCTATATATGATTTACACAACTTAATAGTACATGTGAATAATGTGTGGATATATGTTGCAAGAAGTGTAATTTCCTTGTCTTGATTAAATTTAAGTCAAGCTTAAAAATCTTGTTTTCTTAGACACAAGAAATGTAAGAAATGATTTACTCTAATGATAGTAGTTTGTGTTCTTTAATCAAATGGTCCAAAATTTAAATTATGTGTATGCTCATGATCTCTGACGTAGATTTGTTCCTGCTTTTGGTGGGAACAACTTCATAGCAATAATATGGTCAACAAAAAAATGCAAAGAATACATTTTTAAGATAAAAAAGAGTAAATTACGCATGTCTCCCTTAAGGGTTAAAGAAATTACACATGTCTCTCCTCCTTTTAAAAAACATATACATTTCTCTTGAGGTTTAAGAAAATTTCAGATGTCTCTTTTTGTTTTTAAAACATACACAAATCTCCTAAATGTTGTCTAAACATTTGACAATAACAAGTTATGTGAGTTGACAATTTTGATTAAAAAAAGACTAAAATATATTTTTCATCTTTATAAATATAAAAATGTTTACAACATGTAACTATAAAAAAAATTATCTATTTTTTGTCATCATAAAATTTAAATATTAATTTTTGTCCAAAGCTAATTTCAGATACATTCAAACTTACTTCTATATTATCGCAGAAAATATCAAGTTTTATAACTTTTCTAAACATGTATAATTTCTTTAAATGTGAGAGAAAGGGCATGTGTAGCTTACTCTAAAATAAAAAAAAATTCATCCTAATACAACATTAAATCGAAAAAAAACCACCCAAAAAACAAAATAAGGTACTCTATTACCCGAGCTGATCATAATTATAACACATTAAGGTTAGATTAATTTTTATTTATTTATAGAAATTAAAGACAAATATTAGAGATTTAGAATGAATTTATTTAAAACAAACGTTTATTTTGACAAAATATATTTAAATAAATTATTCCTTAAAATAATTTAAATATCCTATTCAATCAACTGAAATAAATCTACCTCATTAGTTTAGATTAATTTAAATCAATGATAAATACAATATCTAACTTACGTTTCACAGAGATTAAAAAAAATAATAGGTAAGAAATGAGGTTTATTTTATGCCATTAGAAGAGCACTTGAGTCACTTTTGGCATATCTAGTGACCCGGATGGACGGTTGGGGGAGCAGTGCAATGCAGAAGGCAATACTAAAATAAACACCAACCAGTAAAGCCAATAGAGTACACGTGAACTGAGGCCATCAATCACTCACACATTAATTCACGGTGGATGATACCGTGCATTGATCACAATTATGTTTTTGGATTTATCTTACTCTCAATCTTCAAGCCCCAGCACATAATTCAGAAGCTTCCTAGTAATTTCTGAAATAACTTTGCACCCTTTTCACAGATTCTTTGATTCTTAATATTGAACTTTCCGAGTTCATATCGAAATCACACTTTGTACGGTTTTGGGTAACCATATATATCCATATTTCAACTTCTTCTTTAGCTTCCAACAGCATCGGTGGACCTGCATGGCCTGCTTTTTTGTTAGTGCTTCTCACTCTCCCTTTTTCCATTGTCATCATTTTAGTCAGGAGAAAATGACAAGTGAGACTGGAGTATTAATTAAAGAAATAAAAACTATTTTATAACAATAATAGTGTTATTTATGTAACATTTTAAGAATATCAAAAACTGTAATTATTTATTTATTTATTATAATATCAGTATATATCGATTTTATTAATGATTAATTTTTGTTATAAAATTTAAATAAGACTAAAAAAATGTAATTATTGAATAATTGTTAGCTGGTTTCATAAAGTAGTTATTGATAAGTATTTTATTCTTCCTGAATTCCCATTCACACATGCAGTATATCTATAAAAAAGTAAAATATAATATAAAATTTTTGCAGTTGAGCTTGATTATCAGAATTTTATGATTTTCACTTTGTTTGTCACCCTCGGATGCAATGTTAGGTCTAGTCCTCTTTGTTTTTTTGCCTTCGAACTTTTTAGTCACATGGGAGAAAAGTCAAAAAGACATGCATATTATGCCTAATATCTAAGAAAGCTATTAAATGACAAATACTTTAGATAGTTAGGCACAAATTTTAAAATAAGTGAAAAAAATATATTTATGCATGAAGAGCCCAAAAACGTTGAAGATAGACTTGGATTGGATGCCACTGAATCTATGGCTTAGATATTAAAACTAATAATAATAATAATAATAATAATGAATAGAATAACAATAATAAAATGAATTAGTAGTTTCTTTGGTGTGAAATGTAAGAGTCAACTTGCTCTACTCGTTTATAATTTGTATTTTAAAATGAATGCTTCCATTATAAACTTTTGGCGTACTGTATCTAATTATTCACTTCAAAAGTCAATAATAAGCTCCACAGTCACGAGATGAGGAAGCTGTACCCCATTGTTATCAAATTTATCACCAAAAAACAACACAACTATGGATGGAAAGCATCAATTGGACCACCCGATTTGGCATAGCGTACATTCCTCATCGTATCAAAGCATTTTTTTTAAACATGATATCGCATTCTACTATTGACATTTGACACACCATATATGTTTGAATGACATATAAAAACACACACATTATGTTTGAATGGAATATAAAAAAAAAAACACGTTGATTAATCAGCAAGTTGCCAATTCATGCCACATGTATAACCTATTGAGGTTTCAAGTGGTGCTCACACTAACCGATAATTTTTATTTCTCCAACAAACTGAAAAATTATAAAATTGATGGTCTGCTAGATAGCTTGTAAGTGAACATGTATAGAAGTGGGATTAATGATGTAAACTTGGCTTGAAAGTTTTTGACATTGCTCATGGATCAACTTCATTTTCATTGTACAACATTTGCGGCAAAATGTGTTGGTTGATTAATTAACAATGTTACATTGGTGGAATTCAATTTGACCCTTTTCTTAATCTCTGTTTATGTCCTATGAGTTCCTCTGATTCTTAGTAAAGTTTGCTACTGAATTCAGTTATAAAGTAACTGCCATTCTCTTTGGTTGCATTGTCCCACATATGCTTGGTTAGTTGGTTGCGCCGTCGTGAGTTGGTAACCTTCAATAATAGGGTATTCTCACCTGCCGAGGAATGGGTTTGGGGCTTTGGACCCACCAAATTAACTTTTTTATTTTTTATTTTTTTCTTACCAAATTAACTTCTTTTGTAATGTATTGTGTTATAACTTATAAGTATAAATAAATGTAACCAGACCAAAAAGGAAAAACATGATTTGTAAGAATGAGTTGTGCGATTCCCCTCCTCAAAAAGTAGTATCTCTGGTTAAAAAAAAACATGTACTTAAGTTAATTAAAAAAATTGTAATCAGCTATATATGTAGGAAGATTTTAAATAATTACTAGATCGATCCATGAGTTAATCTCACTGCATCCATAATACATTCATTTTAAAATAGTAATCCTATAGTTATTTGTGGGCCGGGTATAGTATGAGTATATCTATAGAAAATGATTATTTGTTGGTTGGTTTAATTAGAAAAATATACTTTAAGACTTTTAAAAAAAATTGGATTACCAAACCGTTACAGTTCTGGTACCTTAATTTTCAAAATTTTATTAAATTTGACATTGTTAATTTAATCCTTTTTATTTATCAGAATAAATCAATTCCAAAAAAATATTTTTCACAAATAATTTGGAAAAAATAAAAACAAAGGACTAAAATTTTTTTAGAGTCAAAGTAGTTTTTGTTATTTATTAAAATAAGCCAGTTTTCAATTTTCTTTAACAAATAATTTGTAAAATTACAAAAGCTTTAGAATTGTCAAACGTAACGGTTTGGGTATCCTAAATTAAAAGTGGAGTAATAAGCTATCATGGCTAAAATAATATATTTTATTAGCCAATTACAAGATTAATTTTCAATTTTTTCCATTTCAAATTAGAATGAAAGTATTAGATTATGTTTGGATAAAAATGGAAGAGTTCCTAAATGGCCGTTTGCGCATTAATAGCCAAAAAGGTCAACAAATGATTAAATTCACATTTTATGGTACAAATAAGAACCATTATTCACCGTGGAACAAAATTATAAGTGAAAATGAATAAGTAGCACATGCAACACGTTACAATCAAAAACATAGCAAACCAAATAATTAAAGCTAAAGAATTATTATTTATTAACTTTCTTTTATTGTTATTATTTTCTGCAACTTTATATTTGGTTTTTATAGCAATAGAGCCCATTAATTTAACCCTAATTGACCCACTGAAAAGCTCTAACTTAACAAACCAAAATCCATGTTATTCCCCGAAAAGATGAAAGCAATTCGTGTGGGTTCAAGATGGAAATACTTAACAAGCCCAACCAGTTTTTCTTGTGAAATTGGGCTCAGTCAGGTTTAATATTGCGATTGGGTTGCTATCGTAGAGAAGTGAGTTTTGGTCATGAATAGTAAAGGTTTGAGGAGGGGGGGTGTTTCCTTGTTCTATATTAGGGGTGGCAAAGTGGGTCCGCCCACCTAAAACGGGCCGGGCTGGCCCACTTTTGAAAAGTAGGCTGAAAATGCTAGCCCACCCCACTTTAAGGTGGGCCAGCCCATCAACCCACCAAAATAATTAAAAAAATAAGTTATTTTAAAAAAGAAAGTCAAAAAAATTATTTAAAAAATATAATTAATTTGTTATAAGTTATAACCATGATTTTTAATATAAAATTAAAACACATGCTTACTAGAAACAAAGCATTGAAGCAACAAGGAATACAAAAAAAAATGATATGATACATGATGAATGCTTACTAGAAACAAAGCATTGAAGCAACAGTCAGTAACACTTATAGGGATTTTGTCTACATCTTAGCATCCATATATTATAATAAAGTTAGCAAAGCAACATTCATACATTAAATTTAAAATTTGCAAATAAACAAGTTAGAAACATTACAATTTCCAAAATGCAAAATAATTAAATTGAAGAAGTAGTTGCATCTAAGTATCTCCAATATTTATTGTATTTGATCCCTTAGAAACAGATGAATCCATGCTTAAAGCACAAAAGTCATCATCATCATCCTCAGCTACAAATTATAACAAAAAAATAAAAAATAAAATTAGCTAATGATAATGATGATTTAAAAGAAAATTAATTGGCAATGTAAAATTATGAAATTAAAGAAACTACCATTCTCAGCAAACCCATGCAGCCAACTACGAGTACAAATCAAGGCTTCGACATTTTCTGACAAGAGACGATTTCTATACTTGTTTATAATATGTGATCCAATGCTAAAAGCAGATTCAGAAGCCACTGTAGTGATAGGAATGCTCAACACATCACGAGCCATTATGGATAATTCTGGAAATCGATTATAATTATCCCTCCACCATTGCAAGACATCCAACTCTTCATAGTATTGAAAATCCAAGTTTGGCTCATCCAAATAAACATCAAGTTGTGACTTTCCAACTTTAGAAGCAAGTTGACTACTATGCATTTTCAATTCCTATTACATATGACAAGTGGAACACAAAAAAATAAAATAAAATCAACGAAGTAGACAACATAAAAAAGTAAATACTTATATAATAACATAATAATAATAATAATTAATAACCATGTACTTACATCAAACATTCTTTGATTTATTCCCTTGAGTTCCTTTGACATGGTTGAAGAACTAGTCTGGGGTCTTGGCTGAAGATTCTGAATAGAGGCAACATTATTAATGTTTCTTGGGTTTGAATACCTCTCAAAGAGCATGTATAACTTTGTTCGTACATGTTGAATCTTTTCCTCACAAGTAGATTCATCAATTGTTGAGAAACAATAACTCAATAAAGTAAACTTAATACGTGGATCAAGAATTGCTCCAAATGCAAGAATGGTGCTATAGTGATCCTAATATTTCTTAAACTTCATCATCATCATTTCCCCCATATTCCTTATAACCTCATCTTCACTTTGAAAACTCTCAATAAGAACACGCTGAATTTTTCAAACTTGCAAGAAATACAAGTTGGAGGTAGGATAAAAAGTGCCCGAAATCAAATTTGTAGTATCATAGAATGGTAACAAGAACTCACAAATTTGTTCTCCTCTTCTCCACTCATCTACTGAAGGACACCACTTGTAATTAAGATCCTTTGATTGAAAATTTCCAAATGCCCGATGATATTTGAGAGCACTACAAAGCATCATATAAGTGGAATTCCATCTAGTGAAAACATCTAGACACAATTGCCTCCCATCAGACTCAAGGCCAAGCTGTTGAATACATTATTTAAAATTTATCATCCTAGCCTCCGATCCCTTCACATATTTCACACTCTCTCTAATTTTATGCAAGGCATCACTAGCCACTTTTAATCCGTCTTGAACAATAAGATTCAAAATATGTGCAGAACAACGAATATGAAAAAACTCTCCATCACATAATAACCAACCACTTGTTCCAAGATCATTTTTCAAAATGTTTTGCATGTTATCATTGGCGGATGCATTATCTAAAGTGAGAGAAAAAAACTTTTTGCTCTATTTTCCAATCTTTCAAAAATTGAAATACCCTTGAAGCCAAGTCAAATCCAGTGTGAGGAGGAGGCATATGACAAATATTAAGAATTTTACTATTTAACTTCCAATCAACATCAACAAAATGAGCAGTCAAACATATGTAACCCTCAGAGGTACAAGAGGTCCATAAATCAGAAGTTAGACATATTCTATTTGGAATACTAGTAATCATGTTTTTTAGCTTCTCCTTCTCTCTCTTGTAAATGTTTAGGACATCAGATTTTACAGTATTCCTAGAAATAGGGAGTGCATCAAGATTCAAATACTTAATCCAACTTCTAATCTTTTTATACTCAACAAACTTAAATGGCAAATCATGCTCAATGATTGCAGCAGCACACATCTGACGTGACACCATTTGATCTAACTTTGGAGATTTCAATTTTCCTTGTAAGTCTACCATCATTTGACCAACATCTTCAAATTTAATTCCCTTACACTTTGAGATATGACGCTTTAAGTGAGATGTCCCATATGCTTTACCCCCCATTTTATACTTCATTTTACAAGCCTTACACTCTGCTCTTTCTATCCCATCATCACCCACTCCTATCTTAGTGAAAAAGTTCCAACATTCTGAAGTTGTTGCTTTTTGTTTCTTCTTGGTTGGTTCATCAGATTGAGATAATTCAATAGACACTTCAACATTTTCAACATCTTGTTCATTCACAGTCTCAGAATCCATATTAAAATTTGGGACAACTATTTAAAAGCACTGCAGCAGAAAATCAATTTACATACAGTAAATGTTACAATTCCAATTCAAGATAGCCATGAATTCATGTTTGTTGCAATTCGTATGCAAATCCAGCCAAGGTTTTTAGTTTTCATAGTAGAGCAAAATCACAGTAAGTCTACCTTTTCACAAAAGACAGGACAAAACAATCACAAAATTGATGTTTTTACTGCGGCAGAATAACAAAAAAATGGATAATAATATTAAAAGCATAGTGTAAACTTGATAAATGAACACCTTAGAGTTTAAAAGTGGTTCCCTTGTCATGCGTTATTGAATTTATAGTTGAAATGTGTTTGGGACAAAGCTTGTAAACTTGATTTTGGATAATTATGAATTTTACAAAATTGATTTTTTATTAAAGCACGAACTTGATTTTATGATGTTTATGTTTTTGTAAAACTGATTTAGATTAAAAACCTGGTGAAGTGCTTTAGTCGCTTTTATTACATTTTTTTACTTAGCTTCTGAGTAAAACTGTCAAAAGTATTTTTAGTTTTAAAAAACTTACATGATTTGACTAAATTATTTTATTAGAGTCTCTAAAAGTGGATAATAATGTTATATTATTGTCTTTTAAATTAAAGAATTTCCAAATAAATTTTTGAAAGTGTAATTTGTCTATTATACTAGTTCAAAGTTTATAAAAATATAGTTTAATAACAGTTAGTAGTTAAATTTAGGAATTTAGATGAAACAATTAGAAGATGAAACAATTTGGGAAATGAAAACAATCGGTAAAATCACACACACCGTAATATGCGTAAACAAGATAAAAAAAAATCTGGAATAGCCACTGGAAGTGGACAGCGTCAGCATGTTGTGCCGAGGCCCGATCTGGAAGGCGTGGTGCCGACGTGCTGTGGTGGTGCCGATCTGGAAGGTGGAAGCTCTTTCTCTCTGCTGCTGTGCTGCGTGTTTTACTCTCTGGATCTGGAAGTCTCCACTAAAGCAAAGCAAATAAGTGAATAAGTAATAACCAATAAATTAAAGCAAGCCTAAAGGGATGAGCGGTCCAGAGCGGATGACATATAATAAAAAAATTAAAAATATGTAGAATGGGTTGGCCCGCCATTGGCCCGCTTTTTGGCGGGTTGGGTTGGCCCGCCATTGGCCCGCTTTTTGGCGGGTTGGGTTGGCCTGGCCCGTTTCATAAAATGGGTTGACAGTTTTGGCCCGGCCAGCATTTTTTGGTGGGTTAAATGGGTTGGCCCGACGGGCCAAGCCCATTTTGCCACCCCTATTCTCTATATTAAATACGATGATTATTGTCATTGATGTGTGTGGCATTAGGTTGGTTCTGGTAGGACTTCTGGAAGGCGATGTTTGTTGCGAACATGTGTAAGAAGTGACAAGATTTATTGTAGCATTTAGAACATTAGTAAAATTAATATAAATTACGTGTCTTTTTTAGGACACCTTCATAAGAATCCAATTTAAGAATGTGAAATGATCAACTTTTATAAATTACGAACAAGATTTTCCCCTCTTTCTCCCTCTCTAACAATCAAATCTTATCAATGAGGAAAACATGCAATTGAGTGTTAAAAGTAGAGAGAGCATCATGTTTATTATAATAGCAGTAGCCCTGTTCAATTTCTCCTATCCAAATGAACTGTGATCTCCTCCTCCAATATTTTTGTTTCTCATTTATATATTGTAATATGATCCTCCCAACATTTGGAATGAATGTCTAGCTTTCCTTCCATTGTTGAACAGAGTCTTTTCCTTTACCTTTTCTTGACCACTATATGTTTGGTGGATTCTTCCTTAATGCTATGTTTGATTGTGAGA
This sequence comes from Glycine latifolia, assembly GCA_013407115.1. NCBI lineage: Eukaryota > Viridiplantae > Streptophyta > Magnoliopsida > Fabales > Fabaceae > Glycine > Glycine latifolia. The sequence continues at coordinate 28,993,595 of CM023941.1, forward strand.
AAATAAATAAAATTAGAAGAGAAATAATTGGAAAGAAAATAAAGTGGAAATAATATTAAATGTAGTATTATTTAATTTGAGAGAAATGTGTGAGAAATAAAATAAAAATAAAATAATCAACTTTAAAAATACTCATATATCCTTATTAATTATTATAGTAGCTACTTCTTTCAAAGCAAAACCAGGAAGGTTGTAAGGGTAAAAACACCTCTCTCTCTTTCTCACGTACACACGCTTTTTTCTTGCAGGACCTACCTGACAAAGGATTAATTTTGTTGCAGGACCCACTCCACACAAAATAATTCTCTAATAAATAAGTCCTATCAAACCCGTGGTCTAAAATCTATTGTCGTCCATATGCTTTATTCCCAAGCCAACAAACAAAGCGTAGGTGAGATTCGCACTAACTTTAAAAACAAAACAAAACAAAAAAAGATGAAAGGGTTTTAATGGGCCAAAGCCCATTACCTCTTTTTCAAAGAGACTTGCGTTCTTAATTGATTTTGTTTAGTACATGAACTAAGAAAATTATGCAATTGAAGTGTAAAAGATAAAAATCGACTGAACAATTTGAGAAGGAAAATAGGTTCTTTGATAGATAATTTGGTCAAATTAAATTATCTTTTTATACTCCATGTGTTAAATTTGAAAAAACAAAAACAGACAATGGAAAACATAGGAAATTATAGTTTATTGTGAACACTTAATTTTGTTAGATTCTTTCTCTTTATAATTGCAAAAAATTATTTTGTTTTTATTCTCATTTTTTCTAAATTTGTTTGGGCTAACATAGAGAAAAAAGGTAAGGCTTTTTTTTTGTCCAATTCCAAAATGCTAAATTCTAAATTTGAAAACCAATTAACAAAATGAATAAAGATAGCATTTGTTGAGAGGCTTTGAGAAGACTCTAAGGAAGCGTTTGTTTTAAGGTATCGAGCAAGAATTTTGAAAATTTTACCCACAAATATCATGGGTGTGGATCCACAAAGAAAATATAGTAGAAATATATACGCGCTTTTGCATTCACATATCTAAACTCATAACCAATAACCACCACTTGATAATAAACATCTCACTCTGAAGAATCGTAATGACTTGACTTAGTGTTGTTAGGAGAAATGTGGCCTGCAATGCATAACTAGTTTATTACCAAAAATCTGAGCTTAGCATATCCTAACAAAGCCAATCCTCAAGTCTAATCAAAGAGGTCAAAGATGGTTTGGTGGAGGTAAATTACACGTCATAATTGGAAGGAAAAAGATATGAGACCAAGGTATAAATTGACAGACGAATTTCTCATTGTAATAGAGCAACTTTAGGACAACTATGGAGGGGACATTTCATGTTGTTCTTAAATTTTCAAAAAATAAATTCTAATGTATTAAAAGTTACTCTTAATAGATTTCGTGATTATCCACTGCCAAAAAGCTTAGTATTATGTCAGAAGAGTGCAAATTTTAGCCGTCTAAAAGACCATAGAGAACCTCATAATCTTTGTATAGTGGTTAAGTTAAATTATTGTTCTTTATTAACTGCACCCTTCAGCCCATTTAAAAGACATATATAACAAAGGGTATTTTTGTATGTTTTGGTTGTTTTGAGTTTTCTATAGAAAAAATGAGCTGCAGAAAGCAATGGCATCATATTAGGCTACCTTGAGCCCATCTTCTTTTTAAGAAAATAAAACACTTAAACAAAACAGATCCACAACATAACAACAAACCACCAGCATGACAAACTACCTAACCCAGTTTCAATGATCCTTATAAATAATAGGATTATCCGATTATATATGTTTTTTTTTCAATGTAAGTTTAGGTTTTTTTTTTTTTTTAAATTTTGGTCTTCTGAATTTTTTTATTCATTCGTTTTTATACTTTGTAAGTTTAACTTTTTTCTAGTTTAATTCCAGTAAGTTTTTTTTTTAATTTTTAGTCCTTATAAATTTGTGATCTTTTAATTTTAATCTCTTTAATATTCTAATTTTTTATTTTTAGTTTTCATAAGTTTGTACACCAAAAATTGAAAAACACAAATTACATATACTAAAAATAAGTAAAATATCTTAAAAAGATCAAGATTAAAAAAACAAAAAACATATAAAGACAAAAAATAAAAATAAAAACATACAAGCACAAAAATTTAAAAAAAATGACGAATTTACAAGAGCCAAAATTTATTTTCCTATGTTAGATACATGGGTCACCGAACATTAATCTCTTTTGCACTTATTGATTATCATTAATCTAATAAAATTTTGTACATAAAAGAAATTAAACATAAATATTCCCACAATAGATTGTTTCTCAACATATAAACACATTTGGATCTTACAGCATTATTTCAAGCTTGTGGATTAACCAAAAACATATTTAAACTTAAATAATAAATACAATAAATAAAATACACAAAAAAGAAAAAAGTAAAAATAAAAAAAGGGAACACGATTTCTGATCGTACTAAGCCAACTTGTTCCTTATCTTCAGCTCCTCAGCTTGCAAAAGTCCAACCATATTTCTGCCCAGCCACCCATAAGGCCCGTAAATCTTGCTTCTGCAACATAGTTCCCCAAAGTGTAACCTGGAGGCTTCCAATTGCAGAAGAAGAAGAAATTTAATTAATTAATCAATTTGAAGGAAATCAACACATAACTCCTACAAAAATTAAAAATGGTAGGCAAAATCGATGTAATGTTTTTTTATACTATTTCCTTTATACAAGAGAAAAAAAGACTAGATCAGTGGATGTGATGTGAGTATCTGAACTCTGAAGAATTGAATTTGATTCCTTATTATACTGCTCCCTTATTCTCCATTTAGCTTTACTTTTCTGCTTTGGTTGAGGGCAACAAAATCCAGTAGGTAGGGTAAAAAGAGAGCCTCCCCTAGACTGAAAAGAAGGCTACCACGCGTGTTTTTTTTTTTTTAAATTCATTTGTTATGAAATAGTTCAAAGCACTAGCGCAAATAGGTTCACCACGGGTTCGGATCAATCAAATGATTCGATTCGATCAACTCAAATTAAATTAAAAACAAAAAATTTGATTGATTTTTTAGATTATGAGTTTGATACTAAAGAAATTTAAATCAGTTGGTTAAACAAACATAAAAAAAATCTAAATCAGTTAATCTATACCATTTTTTTTTTCATATTATGTAATTCTCTAATATTATAATTTTTATGTTATATAATTCTATAATTTTTACTTTTAAAATTTTTATGAATTTTCTTTCCCATTCTTGTCTTCGATTTTACTAATAAAATAAATTCTCAATTTAGTTTGAATTTTAAAATTATAAATCCAACTCAACCTGATTTTGTACTATTTTATTATTTATATTATGTAATTCTATAATCTTATAATTTTTATGTTATATAATTCTATAATTTTGACTTTTGAAGATTTTCATTATTTTTCTTTCATTTTATTATAAATTTTTTCTTTCTATTTCTATGTTTTTATTTTTATTCATTTTTTATAGTCCCGAACTAACATGGAGTTAATTCGATTTGGGTTGACATTTAAAAAAAATCGAACTAACCTAGCTAATTAACAATAGTTAACCTTAATTGATTTGAACATAAATATCTCCTAAATCCAATCTTATGCGAGCTATCACCAACACTAAGACCAAAAATAGAAATATCACTAGCTTTCCTCAAAATGTATTTCCTATGTTTGCAATTAATACACGGTGAACAAAAAAATACAACATCAATATGTAAAATATTTATATTGGTCGGACCACGTATACAAATGATTTTTCCAAAAAATAGAAACTGAAAAAACAGTATATATCTAAACATTCTTATTTTTATGAAAAAGGTTATGTTCTCATCTTTACGAAATATCTTTAAGAAACAAAATATACAAGTTATGACGATAGGTCTTCTAATGACAAATATTATCTTCCATGTACCACGATATATAAAGTCTCTAAATGCTAGCTCTCAACTTAATGAATAAATCATATATTTATTCCAGATCAAAGCTTAATGACATTTCTCAAAATAAATAAATGAATATGTGCACAAAACCATATGAGAAAGTATCAAACTAAATGAGAGTTTCAAAAATAACAACTGTATTTACAATGAAATCATATCATGGAGCCAAGTCTCATTCGTACTACATGATCCTTAAAATTCTTTGGTGGCATGCCTTTAGTCAAAGGATCAGCAATCATCAACTTAGTGCTAATGTGTTCAATGACCACTTTCTTTTCTTTAATACATTCTCTTATGGCTAAGTACTTAATGTCGATGTGTTTATTTCGACTTCCACTTTTGTTATTCTTAGCCATGAATACCGTAACAGAGTTGTCATAGTACATTAATAGAGTCCATAACTCTAAGCCTAGACACGAAACTCTTCAACCATACACCATGCGAGGTAGCCTCAAAACATGAAACAAACTCAGCCTTCATAGTAGAAGTAGTAGTCAAGGTTTGCTTGGCACTTCTCCAAGATACAGCTCCACTAGCTAGCATAAAGATATAACCAGATGTTGATTTTCGTGAATCGACGCAGCCAGCATAGTCTAAATCTGAGTAGCCAATCACTTCCAGACAATCAGTCTGTCTGTACATGAGCATGTAATGTTTTGTTCCTTGATGATATCTCATCACTTTCTTTGCAGCTTTCCAGTGGTCAATACCTGGATTGCTCTGATATCTTCCAAAACTCCAACAGCATATGCAATGTCAGGTCTGGTACAAACCTGAGCATACATAAGGCTTCCAACAATTGAAGCATATGGAATATTCTTCATGTGTTCCCGCTTCAAATCATTTTTCGAGCACTGACTCAAATCGAGTTTGTCACCCTTCACAATGAGAGCTACACTTGGTGAGCAATCTTTCATGTTAAACCTCTCTAAAACTTTGTTAACATAGGTCTCTTGAGATAAACCCAAAATGCCTTGAGATCTTTCAGTATGGATCTTAATGACAATGACATAAGATGCTTCTCCCATATTCTTCATATCAAAGTTCTTTGAGAGAAATTGTTTCACCTCATATAGCAAATCCTTATCATTAGTTGCAAGTAAAATATCATCCACGTATAACACAAGAAAACAAGTCTTACTCCTACTGACCTTCTGGTATATACATTGATCCATGTGTTCTCTTCAAAACCGAATGAAGTGATGACCTCATGAAATTTTAGATACCATTGGCAGGACGCCTGTTTCAATCCATAGATGGATTTATTAAGCTTGCAAACTAAGTGCTCTTTATCACTAGAGGAGAATCCTTCAGGTTGTTTCATGTAAACCTCTTCCTCTAAATGACCAGTAAGGAATGTTGTTTTCACATCCATTTGATGTAACTCAAAGTCAAAATGAGCTACTAATGCCATAATTACTCGGAAAGAATCTTTCTTAGATACAGGAGAAAATGTCTCTGTGTAGTCAATTCCTTCTCTTTGAGTGAACCCTTTGGCAACCAGTCATGCCTTATGTCTCTTAACGTTGCCTTGTGAGTCTTTCTTCGTTTTAAAAAACCCATCTACATCCAATGGCTTTTACACCATTAGGTAACTCAACGAGATCCCAGACTTGATTAGATGCCATAGAATCCAACTCATCTTTCATAGCATTGTACTGTAAGTTTAATTCCTTAGAACTCATGGCCTGTGAAAATGATTAGGATCATTTGCGACTCCAATGTTGTAGTCTGATTCTTGCAGATACACCGCATAATCACTAGGAATTGCTGACCTTTTGACTTTAGTAAACCTTCTTAATGTTGCTTCATTATCTTCTTGAGGAACTTGTTGTTCCTCATTAGCAACTTGATCTATAGGGTCATTTTCAACAGTTTGTGAATTTTCAATTACTGGTTGTCTAACACCCATTTGAGCTTGAGGTGTGTGTCTGACAATCAATCTGTCACCTGAGCCAAAGGGTTGGGCTTCATAGTGATCTTTTTTATGAGTAATGTCCTGAAATTGACCATTCTCACTGATTAAGTCATTCTTAAGAAATTTTGCATTTCTCGATTCCACAATCCTATGTGATGGACAATATAATCTATACCCTTTGGACCTTTCGGCATATCCAATGAAATACCCACTAATAGTCCTTGGGTCTAGTTTCTTCTCTTGTGGATTATAAATTTTTACTTCAGACGGGCATCCCCAAACACGTATATGTCGCACACTTGGTTTCCAACCTTTGAATAACTCAAAAGGCGTCTTGGAGACAGCCTTGGTTGGAACTCGGTTTAATATATACACTGTCGTCATTAATGCTTCAGTCCACAATGACTTAGGATGCTTGGAACTACTAAGCATACTTCGCACCATATCTATTAATGTTCGATTTCTTCTTTCTGCTACACCATTCTGATCCGGAGAACTAGGCATAGTGTACTGGGCAACAATCCTATGTTCTTGAAGAAACTTCACAAATAGACCAGGTGCTTATCCATTTTACGTGTATCTACCATAGTATTCACCACCTCTATCGGATCTCACGATTTTAATTTGCTTTCCACATTGTTTCTCCACTTTGGCCTTAAAAACTTTAAAGGCATCTAAAGCTTCATCTTTAGTACGAGTAAGTAGAGATATAAGTATCGTGAAAAATTGTCTATGAAGGTGATAAAATATTTTGGACTACTTGTGTCCATGTCTGGATAACAAATATCTGTGTGTATGATTTCTAATAGATTTGAGCTCCTCTTTGCATCCTTCTTAGACTTGTTAGTTTGCTTACCCTTCATGCAATCTATACAAGTATCAAAATCAGCAAAATCCAAAGTACTAAGTACCCCTTCATTTACTAATCTCTTAATTCTCTTGATAGAGATGAGTCCTAATCTTCAGTGCCACAACATAGAGGATTCCTCATTCACAACACATCCTTTTAACCCAACAAAAACATGCATAGAATTATAAGCAACATTATTTTGCAATTCAATAAAGTAAAGCTCATCAAGTAATGTACCGGAACCAATAATTCTAGATTTATTAATTAAAGTAAAACCAGAATTAGAAAAATTAAAGGAAAAACCCAATGGTGCAAGTCTTGATACAAAAATTAAATTCTTAAAAAAACTTGGAACATAAAATATATTTTCTAAATGAAAAATAAAATCGCTGCTTAAAACTAAATTGCATGTCCCAATGGCTTCCACATGTGAGCTCATCTTGTCTCCTGAATAGATGTATTGTTCACTTCCCACTGGCCTCCCTAGGTTTTCCATACCCTGCAAGGTATTAGAAACATGGATTGTAGAACTAGAATCAATCCACCATGTGTTATGATTAACATTAACCATACTAGGTTCATAACAAACAAAAGTAAATGGAGTACCTTTCTTGTCAAGCCAGTTCTTAAACTTTGACTAGTCTTTCTTCATGTGCCCCTTCTTCTTTCAGAGAAACACTTTGACTCTTTCTTAATGATTGGCTAAGCAGGAGTCTTGCCCTTGTTCTTGGCTTAATCCCCTTTCTTCTTTCCCTGAGTAGTCATGTATACCTTTTCACCCTCTTCCATTATCAACCTTTCTTCTTCTTGAACACATATAGTCAATAGCTCATTAATTGACCACTTATCCATATGTGTGTTATAGGAGATTTTGAAAGGGGCATACTGCATAGGTAAAGTACATAAAATGTGGTGTACTAGGAAAGAATCTGACATGGTAACTTCCAAACCAGCTGAGCCACTATATCCCTTATGCGCATTATGTGATCATGCACTCCTTTTATCCCATAGAGCTTTAAGGATGAAAATTACATTATAAGGGTGCTGACAAGGTCCTTATCAGATGTAACAAATTGATCATCAATGGCCTTCAAAAGATCTTTGACCTTTTCATGTTGATCAACAGAAACTAGCACTCCAGATGCTATTAATCTTTATGAAAGAGAATTCTCTCCCTCCAAACCTTATAATTGTTCCCTTTCAATTTGGGAATTTCACACTTAATATAAAAAATGTTTCCAGATTGATTAATTGAAAATTCAAACATACATTTTCAGTATTCATAATTTGAGACTAAATAAATATAATGTTTTTACCAATATAAAACATGTATTAGTTTATGAATCTAGTGACATAAAACTTGTCTGTGGGCTAAATTTCTACTCAAATTAGATTCAAACTTATGATAAAATTATAATAATTATTCTTCTTAATTCCTGTGGGTAAATTAAGAAATATAACTTGATATTTTATCCTAATTAGTTATACAAATATAAGAAAATTCCTGTGGGTAGATTTTATTACATTACATATGATTAACCATAATTAATATTTTTTTAATGTGATTTGAACACTTAATATATAAGTCTAATTAATCAAAGATGTTGTGGCTATTCTCTAATCAATTAAATGATATTAATCACTTAACATTAATTAATTCTTAATAAGAGCTAAATAACATCCTCAATAATGCAAATAAATTGAAATAACATCGCATACAGTTATTCATTAAGCTCATTAATATTAATGTGAATAAATTATTTAACATAATATTGTATGTTTAAACAAATACCATAAATAAACATAAAATTTAAATAATTTAAACACATAACTCATAATCCAAAAATTTATTACAAAAAAATAAAATAATTATAAGCAATATTAATTAATAATATAATTAATTATTAATTAAAACATTAAGATATCTTGTAAAACTTAAATAGTAAAAGGCACGTATATAAAATGTAAATAGCAACATGCACATAAGTTTTCAAAAAGAAAGCAGCATGCAATTAGGCTTCATTTTAAACGTAAAGGTTATTGGGCTTCTTAAATAGAAATAAAAGGAAACATCATATTACGCAAATGCACGGGCCAAAGAAAGCGGGAGCAAAAATCACGCAATTTTTACATAAGCGGTAACACTATTCCTCCCTCTTCAACCTTTAGCCGGGTCACTTTGACCCGATTGCAACCCGTGAACCTGAATAAAAAATCTGATAATTTCTAGTCATTTTAAATACTGAAATTCATATTTTAATTCATAGAAAACTTAGAAACTTAATTTCTATATGATTTCAGGTCTCTTTAGTGATTAAAACATTTGAAAAGAGTACCGTAAATCAATGTTTCAAAAAGAAAGGTGCCAAATAAAAGCAATGTAGAGGCAAAAAAAAAGGCTCTGATACCAAATGTAAAATATTTATATTGGTCTGAACATGTTAACAAACATAAACAACACGTTCAGATCAAGCAGCGGAAGCATAAAAGAAAAAAATAATTCAGAGGTACCTACCTTTAGCCATTGTTATCAACCTTTAAGTAATCTTCAGAGTTTTAGCTTTCCAGACCCTCGCTCAAACTCAATGGTGTGTTTTCTGAAGAGAGGAGTAGACTTGGTGATCTAAAACAGAGAGTACCAAGTTCTATTTATAGAGCTCTGCCCATCACAGAGCTCAACCTCTATGGGATAAGATAATGAATTAGTGGGTGAATGCGACCATTAAATGGACCACATACAGAAATGATTTTCCCAAAAGATAGAAACTAACAAAAGATAGAAATTGAAAAACATAGCATATCTAAACATTCCTATTTTATTGAAAAGGTTATGTTCTTATCTTTACATAATATCTTTACGAAAACGGAAAACCAACACAATAATCACTCTGAAAAAATCTAAATTTTTTTGTGAAATTTTTTGTTACAACCAATTTATTATTCATGTTTAACCTAAAAGATTGATGCAGTGGTATAAAGTTTTACTACGTTTACATGTGGGAAACGTTTTAACTAGCGGGAGAATACATATTTAATTTTTACTGTGTGCAAAATCTCCTTGAACCAGTGACAGTTATACACCACGAACAAGATTAGTCTCTAACATAGTAGACTAGAAATACCCATGATCTTTTAACTCAACCAAAAAATCTATTATTAGTGTCTAACTTTTTTGTATATGTTTGAATTCAAGTTGGAGGAGTAAAAAGTATGTTTGTTCTTAAAGCAACAATTTTTTCCTTCTTCATTCAACATATTGAAATTTGTTATTGTACAATGAAATTCATAAAAGTACTTTTCAAATTTTAACCCAAACATAACATTATACTATAAACAAATAATCAATTAATATATTATTATAATAAGGGTAATATTATATAATTTAATTTTTTTATTTAACATTCAAATATCTGAGTAACCCATAAGATTTAGACAATGATGTAAGGACTTGTTACACACATTTATATACGAAGGAACGATCTATTTAGTGACAGAACCGGTGTTCAATTCCTGTTGTTGCAAAAAAAATTTGGATTAGCGGTAACCATGCATCATGAGTGGAATTAGCCTTTGACCCAGTAGATTAGAGGACATTGCAATTTTGGTCCCCTATAATTTCTAAATCAAGACATTTAATTGTCATATTTTTCAGAATAATCAATTTTGGTCATTTTGTCAGTTGATCATCCAAAGTCAAACAATGACTTTGATAATGCATAAAATGTTTACTCGCATAAGGGCAAGTGAACCCTACGTAAAATGCATAAAATGTGGACTCGAAAGTCAGAATATCATACAGTTAATTGTGAAAATTGTATCTATTCTTTGAAAGGAAAATATTTTCAAGATAGTAAAGGAATTTCCACTAAATGAATCTATTAACAAATAAATGTTTAAAAGTGAGACATAGATTCCATTTTCAATTAGGTTCTTTTTTGTTAAAGAAACAAGTTCATAGTTTTCAACTTAATAGAGAATTGTTTAGTATTTAATGCAAGTTACGATAATAATTTGGATAAACATATCCATTTTAGTTATAATAAGGTTGTAATTCATAAGATAATAGAATAAATTTTGATGAAAGTGTTTTCAATTTAGTAATTAGTTTATAAGTATTTTCGTTAATAATAAGAAATAGAGATTGAAAAAGTAAAGTTTTGAGAAGAAGTGAAGATTGGAAAAAGTCAAGGATTTAGAAATGTACAGTAAAATAAACAAACATGAATACATAAAAGTTGGGAATTGAATATATATACGACGTTCTGTAAACTTTGCCAATTTCAATGGTAGGCATGTTGGTGTTTTGAGAAATTAAGTGATTGTGTATCAACCCCTCGAAATTGGTAGTCAACAGTTTTATTTATAGATTTGCAATACTAACGGTCGAATTATATGATTTCGACACGTGTACAAAAATATTCCTATATACAGTGATCGAGTATTGGTAACTATTTTTGCATAACTTCTCCACAACTGCGCTAACTGGTACTTCGATTTGTCGAAAAATAATTTTCTCTTCAGTGCTTTCTAATCTCACATGCGTAAATGGAATTATTGAAATGAACAATTCCAATCAAAATAAGTCCTTCGATTATACAATCAAGTTGCTCGAATTTTTCCCTTTTCTGCTTGTTTTTGAAGGGTTTCCTCCATTCGTCTTCAAGCAATTACGTAGAAATTTTATTTGCATAACTTAATCAAATTTTACATAACATAGGTAACAGATGCCCCCCAAAAGTAATGTATTTGAGTAATATCTTTCAAGAATTCAATATTTTTGTAACAAATATTCAGACAAAAGCAATGCCCATGCATAACATGCATCTACCTTGAAGTAAAATGAAAAGTCTATCTTCAATGGGCTTTCTAATGCTCAGAAAGTTCAGAATTGTCAAATACAGGGGCATCTCACATAATAACACCTGAATCTACTAGAAGGGATGAAAAGCATGCTCACCCTAGACAATCTGTAAGTTCTAACCCAAACAACATTTGTCCAGGCTAGGGGCTTAACAAGCCCGCAACCCTTAAATTTGTCAAGGTTACTACCCTCGACACTAGACAACCTCTTTTGCCAACAAGTTGGACTCAGACCTTGGGGGCTTGTGTATTGTTTGGGGTCCACAAATTGACATGGCAGGTGATGTGACATTAAAATATACACGTCAGTCCTCCTCGTCAGCCCTAGTATCGAAGCATGGACTTTACTTGCTCAGCAGTCGTGCTGTTAGACTGATAAGCTATTGATATATTTGAATTTTAATGATAATGTTATTATCCTCTTATCAAATTTTAGGTATTCGCTTATCAAGTGACTATGAATTATCTAGAGTTGTTATGTTGTTATAACAACCCCGACAATCAAGGGCCCAAGACCCCGCCTAATGTTATAAATAATTAGGTTATACCTTCACTTTTCATTCATACTTTGCTCACTCACATACTTACTTGAGCGTCAAGAGTCTCTTTTTGCATGTACCACCTTCTTGTTCCTCCAATGGAGAACACCTGCAAATCCGACATATGAGATCATGGAGTCCATCCTGACGACGGTTTACCCTGACATCAGTCAACTCCAGATTTCAATAAGTACATATATAAATACATGTGACACACACATATAATAATAATAATAATAATAATAATAATAATAATAATAATAATAATAAT
>CM023941.1:29012488-29051747 GCA_013407115.1 Glycine latifolia
CCTCAACGAACGATCTGCAAGCTGCAATGAAACTCTAGTGGGCTTTAACTTAGAAATTCCCAATGACTTGCATAGTGACAACAACATCAAATTTATGCTGGCTCCCAGATCACATAATGCTTTTCCCACATCAACATTACCTATCGCAATAGGAATGTTGAAACTCCCTGGATCCTTCCTCTTTGGTGGAAACTTCCTCTGGATGATCGCGCTGCACTCTTCAGTAAGTGCTATCGTCTCGCATTCCTGCAATTTATGCTTCCTGGACAATAATTCTTTCATAAACTTTGCATAGTTAGGCATATTAGCTAAAGCTTCAATAAATGGAATATTAATGTGCAACTTTTTAAACATATCTAAAAATTTTGCATATTGTTGCTTCTGAGCTTGTTGCTTCAGCCTCATAGGATATGGTGGTTTCTCAAAATGAGAAAAATCCATCTGTTTCTTCTCTGTTGCAGGATTTTTTTCTTTCTTCTCTTCCTTGCTCACAGGTATCTTGATTACTTGTTCTTCAGAAATTGGAATAATTTCTTCTTCAATTGTCTTGGGTATCTCTGGAGATTTTGTTTCAAGTCCACTTCTGGTGGTGATCGCCTTTGCTTGTTCCCCTGGGTTGATAACAGTGTCACTAGGGAATTGTCCTTGAGACCTCTCAGTCAATTGCTTAGCCAACTGACCAATTTGATTTTCAAGATTTCTGATAGAAGCATCTTGATTCTTGTGATGGGCTCGGGTCTCACTGATGAAACCATTAGTCTCCTTGATGAAAGAATTAGTGACCTGAATATGTTCAGTTATAGTCTTAGATAGCTGCAACATAGCATTCTCTAGTTCTGATGGCTCCTTAGGTGGAATGGGTAGAGGTTGCAAGTAATTGTTGGATTTGTAATCCAAACCTCCTCCCTGAATTCTTCTTTGGAAATTGTTACCTGGAGCATAATTCGAAGTTCTTTGGAAGTTAGAATGGTTTCTTTGATCATACCATACTCCATTAACTTGCACTGGGTCAGCTCCTACTAAGGTAGGACACTCATTGGATTCATGATCTCCCTGGCAGTACTCACAAATAGGTAGCTGTGCTCTGATAGTTGAAGCTTGAACTGAAGAACCTTGCATCTTGTCAATTTTCTCATTCAGCCTTGCTAATTGCTGTGATAGAAGCTTCTGCTCAGCCAGCATTGCATCACTGCTTCCTAGTTGAATAACTTCCCTCTTTGGTTGAGCTGCGATGCTCTCATTTTCATTGCGGGCCAGTGAATCAATTAATTCATATGTCTGAGTAGTTGTCTTTGATCTAATTGAACCTCCAGCTGCTACATTCACTATAAGTCTTGATTCTGAAGTCATCCCATTAAAGAATATACATACTTTCTTTCCCACAGTCATATCATACTGTGGACACTTCCTGATCAATTCCTGGAACCTATTCCAAGCTGCACATAAACTTTCTCTCTCAATCTGAGTGAAATTGGTGATCTCGTTCACCAACCTATTGTATTTCTCCATAGAAAAGTATTGAGAGAAAAGTTTAGTAACTAGTTCTTCCCACGTATTGATGCTGTTAGGAGTTTGTCTGTCTAACCAACGAAGTGTTTTTCCCTTAACAGCAAAGGGAAATAATCGTAGTCTCACAACATCATCTGATACGCACTGGTGCCTGATTGTATCGCAAATCCTCATAAACCTGTCAATGAAATTGTGCGGATCTTCATCATCCTCTCCACCAAATTGACTTCTTTCCACTAAAGTGATTAATGATGGATTGATATCAAATTTGTTAGCCTCTATTGGTGGCCGGACTATACTAGGGTTGGGTCTTGTAAATAATGGAGCAAGGATATCCTCCATTAATCCTCCCCTTGTACTGGTGGTCTTTCAGTCATCCTTGGTTCTAATTCACTGTTTGAATTAGATTTTTCTGTCTCTCGTCTCTGCTTGGCTAGTCTTCTATTCCTTCTCACAGTCTTTTCTATCTCAGGATCAAACTGTAAATCTTCAGGTCCAACTAAACCTCGCATAAACTAAAGAAAACAGATCAGTAAAACAAAAAATCCAATATTAAAGAACAAAATTACAAGAAAATTAGCGAAATCAATCCCCCGCAAAAGCGCCAAAAACTTGTTGCGACACGGCAAGTGCACCGCTCGTTCAAGTAAGAAAATGATAAGTAGAATATCATTCCCACGAGGATTGAGGCACTTAAATTAATTGTAATTTACGATTCTTAATATTGGAAAAGGAATGAAATTATTGAGAGATTTGAGTTGTGGTTTGGGTTTAATTATTGTAATTAAAAGAACTCTAAAAACAATGTAAATTGAATGTTATGCAAGAATTAAGAATAATTATGGTTAAGCATAATCACCGCAGTTCCCTCTATGTAATTGAATTGATAATTTAACTGTATTTAATATAATTATTCAGATATATGCTTTTCTAATGTAGTTAAACTATGATTCCTCGGTCATTTAACCCTTTAACCTAATTTAAGAACCCTAATCCCTTAGTAATTCCCTTTAGATTAAGCATGAAGATAGCATAGTAATAATCTACAATCCTTTATCCCTATCCCTAGGTAATATCGCAACCGTTACTCTACTGCGTTCAGAAACTAAAACCCCAATATTCCTATTGTGAATTATAGCCCTAAGTAACCTAATAGATTGATAAAGTCTAATTAGATATAATAACAGAAGAATAAAGCAGAGTAAAATAATGATAAGAAACTTTATTAACTTCAATTCAATAAACACAAAGTTTACTTTGGCTTTTGGCTAAACCATAATTACAAAGGAACTAGCCAGACATGATGATGTCTGGCCTAATACAATGTAAAGAAGAAGAAGAGAAAGAAGCTAAGGTATGGAGAGTCACAAACCCTCTAATGTTGCCTCCTTCTTGATCTTCTTACTCCTTGGCCTTGATGCTTGCTTCCTTTGTTCTTGCCTCTTTTTCTCTGTTCTAAACTGTCTATTGATGTCCCTAATGCGTCCTACTTAAATTCTATTTATACCTAGGTCATAAAACCCTAAAAACCCATCATTCTTATGTTATCTTTAAGCTATTTCAGAAATCCATGCGACTGGCGCGAGGTTTAGCGCGAGTTTCCAGTAAGTATGGCGCGACTGGTGCGAGTCTCCAGTGTATCTGGCGCGACTGGCACTGTCCTAGCGCGGTTAGCGCGAGATCTCAGATTCAGTTGGCTCTTATTTTGCTTCTTTTCTTGCTTTTCTTGACCCTAAATATCAAAATAGCATAAAATCAATGATAAACATAACACTAATGAATTTTATACTTATTCTAGCATTTATTTACTATATTCTTCCTATTTTCCTAATAAAATTAAACTAAAAACTATATATGCTAACAGCATATCAGTTATGTCATCCCTCTAATGGTGAAGCTTAGAAGCGCTTTGATCGGCTGCATGCAGATTTTACTATTAATCAGCGGAATGTGCAACTTGGTTTATGCACAAATGGATATAACCTATATATTCAAGCATCATCTTCACCTTATATGTTTTTGAGTTGTGTCGTACCAGGGCCTATTTAATCCAACAGTTGGTATTGATGTTTATTTACAACCTTTGTTGATGATTTGAAGAAGTTGTGGAATGGTGTTATGACTTACGATGTTTCAAGAAAGAAAAATTTCATGATGAAGACAACTTTGATGTGGACTATTAATGATTTTTCTGCTTATGGTATGTTATCTGGTTAGGGAACACATGGTAGATTAACATGTTTGTATTGCATAAAGGACATAAATGTTTTCCAGTTGGCAAATGGGGGAAAAACTTCTTGGGTTGATTGTCATCATAGGTTCTTACCAAGTGATCATGCATTTAGGAGGAACAAAAATGCCTTCAAAAAAGGGAAAGTAGAAAGGGATGAGTCACTGCCTATGTTGACACTTAGACAAGTTTGGCGTAGGGTTAGGGATTTGCCAAAAGTCACAGAAACTAGTCTGCCACCACCAACAGTACACGGATATGGGGAGGGATATCATGGACAAAAAGAAATACCTTTTGGGATCTTCTGTATTAGAAAGATAATTTGTTGCAACACAATCTCGATGTTATGCACATAGAGAAAAACTTATTTGACAACATATTCAACACCGTGATGAATGTCAGTGGTAATTCAAAAGACAATGACAAGGCTAGGATGAACTTAGCTTTGTATTATAGGCAAAAAGACTTGGAGCTGAAGTTGGGGGCTAATGGGAAGTTGCTAAAGCCAAAAACAAATTACACTTTAACTACAGACCAAACAAAGTTTGTCTATCAATGGATAAAAGTACTAAGAATGTCAGATGGTTATTCTTCCTATTTCTTTTAGCACATTGCCGCCACATGTCTTAAATCCACTTATTGAAGTAAGTCATTTCTTCAAAGATTTTTGCAACTTTGATCGAGGATTACCTAAGTAGAATGGAACAAAATATTCTATTCATTCTGTGCAAGTTGAAGAGAATATTTCCCTCAGATTTTTTGATTCAATGGAACATTTGCCTATTCATCTGGCATATGAAGCTAGACTAGTCCAATATAGATTGATGTATCCATTTGAAAGGTAATAAAATCATCATTGTATTTTATTTAAAATTCATTTGTTTAATGCTTATCAATCATGACTTGGTTATGCAAATTTGTAGATTTATGGGCGATTTTAGACGAGCAGTGAAACATAACGCCAGGGTTGAAGGATCCATTTGTGCATCTTACTTACATTGTGAGACAACTAATTTTTTTCAACAACTTATTATGTGTTGTATCCAGCAATAAGAAGAGACAAACGTGGTTGGTGTGTTGCAATTAAAACGAAGCCAATGGGTTACATAGAATTCGATAATGTACAAGATGATGTGCCTTACCAAGTAGAGGAATGTCACATGTCAACGAAGTCATTGAAGTTGAAAGTATTTACGGATTGCAAGATTTTAAGAGGTGGTTTTGAAGAAGTGGGCCCTGCTAATCTGTTGCCAAACGAAGGAGAATCAAATAATTTGAATGGGGAGTCAAATAATTTTGAAGAAAATAATGAAGGGGAATTACAATATGACTTTGAAGTTTACAATTCTAAAGAGGATTAGACAAACTATAATTTTTCTTGAAATTATTGCCTTTGTTATGGAATTATATTAGTTTTGTTTTTAGTGACATGATGTTTGTTAGTCAGTCTTAATGTTTATTATGAGTATCATTTTTGTTTTGTTGTGCTAGTTGAACACTTTATTAGTGTACTTTTTTGTGTGAATTGGAATTATGTTAGTTATCTAATTTTAATTCATCCCATTTTATTTGATTCATTATTTGTAATATTATTTTTCTATATATAGATATGTCATCACGAGGTTTTGACCCTCCCCAACCCCCCTTACATGACAATAGTGGGAAAGGGACAAGTGGGAAGAAAAAATGATATGTGGTTAAACTACTACCACCTAGAGATAGCCTGATATCATCTACCCTATCCTTGTCTACTGTATTTATGCCAACCAGATCTTGACCCTCCTCAACCCCCCTTACATGACAATAGTGGGAAAGGGACAAGTGGGAAGAAAAAATGATATGTGGTTAAACTACTACCACCTAGAGATAGCCTGATATCATCTACCTCATCCCTGTCTACTGTATCTATGCCAACTAGATCTTCTGATGTTGCACCTACACCATCTCCATCTTTGATTGAAGCCAAACAATCTCCATATTCAATTGATGCATGTGGACCGTCCCGGATACCTACTTTCACACCATTCCCATCCCTGGTTGTAGCCAACATGCCTACTGATGAAGACCTTCCAAATTGGCCATGGAAGACACCCCCTCAAAGATCATCCTACGATTACATTTATCAATAGAGCGTAAGTATTAAAAATTTAAATAATTATCATTATATATCATGCATCATTTTGTCTTTTAATTTTTCATGAATTATATTTTCCATTTAAGTTTCATCCATCTAAGGTTGCGACAAAGGCTATCACATTGTCCATTAGACACCAATTTGCTAACCCATGGCCTACATGGGGAGCAATTTCAAAAGATCAAGAACTCTTCTTCCAACGTTTTAAGGTAACTTATTCACCTCTTAATAAATTAGTTTAATGGCTGAAATGGATAGCTTATGTTTTAGATTTCTTTTCATTTGAAAATTGGGTAATGCTTTTTCTTTTGGAAATAAGATTGTAGCATAATTGAAACTTTGATAACAACCACATCTTTAAAATTATACTTTTAGAGAAAATGTGTTGCTTGTATTGTCTTTGGTTGAATCTTGGAATATGAGAGACTAAATTTGATCTTGTATTGGAAGGAATTTAATTGGGATGATAACTTATCTATCGTTTTGTTTGTGGCTTAATTGATGGTTTTGATATTTAGAAACATTGGGAGTGAGAGAGGTTTTAATATTTGGCTAAATTTAGAGAAAATTGGTATGGAGACCCAAGGGAGAGAATGAAATTAAGAAAGAGCTCTTAACTCGAAAGCCTCTTACAAACTTTCTGAGATGTTAAGGGATGCCCGAAACGAAAATAAAAGACCATATTGGATTAGAGATCGTGTCTGGAACAATCTGTTATCACATTTGAATGCATCTGATTATCGTTCCAAGTGTGCACAAGCAAAAAAAAATCAGACATCTGAAAAGGGTGGGTATATGCACACAGGTGGTTCTATTATCTTGCAGCATCACGCCATTCATTCAGTATGTACATTAAAATTATAATACATATTTCTTTGTACATGTTTAATTTACCACTTAATGTGTATTTTATAATGTTTATAAATAGTCAGGGGAGCTTGGTTGATCTGCATATGTTGATGACGTCTTTTAGCAAACTCGGTTACAAAAGGATACCGATCAATTTGTTGATGATAGATTTAGGCAGACACATGTGAGATCATTATCTTACATGCTCTTTTATTTTTTAAAATGTTTATTATATTTATGAAAAATGACCATTTATGAATGACAAGAAAGATTTTGAGGCTAGACTATCTCATTTGATGTTGCATCAAGTGTTGGTGAATCATAAATCACTCCTTTAGACCCTACTGAAGAACACATACTTAGGACTCAGTGTTGGGTTGCAACTGCAGGACCAAAGCGTAAGGGACACCTTTACGGTATTGGAGATCTTGCTCATAGTTATAAATATGGAGATGGAAGCTTCATGCAACATATGCAAGGATCTTACAATCGCACTCAAGATTCAACAGAGATTAATCGACTAAGGGAGGAGTTTCGTCAATCAAAGGAGGAGATGTGTGTATTTCAGTCAGTTGTACTTTAATTCCTACCTCCTGAAGCGTATAACATTAGTCATCAATGTCAACAACTTGACCAGTAGCAACAACAAGACAATGACCAACCAAATAATTAGTGGCAACAACACGATGACCAATTAAATGACCATTAGAGCCACTCTACCAATGAATATTTTGATTACTGACTTAGCAACACTTGTTACTATTGATATATTAGACATTGTGCTTTTATTTTAGATCTATTTTGAATTTAAGTGAATATGTTTTACCATTTGTTTTGGATTTATGAATTTTAGTATTTCACTTATTACATGTATGTGTTAATTTAAATATTGACGTTAAATAATATAAATGAAAAAATTCCTAAATTACTTATGTTAAATAATATAAATGAAAAAAATGAAATAATAAATTCTTGAAAAAAAATTACCGACGAATTTTATCGTTGGAAAATGTCTGTGGGCAATACTGACAGATGCATTTGTTGGTAATTACCAATAGACATATCTGTTGAAAAAGAGTGTTCGATATTTTTGATGGATATAGCCGTCGAAAATTATCGATGATCTATTTTCGACGAATATATCTGTTGAAAATTATCGACGAACATAAAATTTCATTGGTTAGTATTTCTTATGAGCATTTTATCGACAAATTCTTGTCTGTCGGAAATATTAAATTACTAAAAGATTTTGGGGGTTACCGACACATTGGTGTCATCAGAAATATATATATTTTTTAGTGCACCATGTAGGAACATGCAATGTATTTAATACCAATAATTTTGGAAATGAGAAAGGTTATTTAAACCAAAGAAAAAGAGGATGTAAAAGAAAAAGAAGAAAAAAAGGTGTGAAAAAAATAATTTATGCATACATACATACATATATATATACAGAGGCGGACTCACGTGTAATTTAAATTGTTTTTTCCTTTTTGAGCAAATTTTATAATCACTTGTAGCCTACGCCCTACTGAATAAATTACTTTATATTTTCTGGTTGCAATGTATGTACCTATGAGTTGTAATCCAAGAAGGACTGTGCCAAGCCCAAATGAAAATCCCACAAATTGAATGACTGAATGGAGATAGAACCATAAGGGGGATCCTTATGCCTGAAGTATCTAGCAATAATTGCCCCCACTGGCAGGATTAGGCCCCACCCAATTATACCCACTATTCCATGGCTCTTTCTTAGGAAAATTTGTTATCATATACTATAGTATATGCTAATGCTACTCTAGTCACATCAAATCATCATATGGAAAAGGCATTTGAATAATTTTTTTGTGAAAATAATGGCTAATTCAAGATGAGGCACTTCAAATAAAATGCTCTCCACTTTGTTCCTGAAAGTAGTAATTTTGCGATGAAAAAATCAAATATAATTGATGTTTTGTCAACATGTTTTGATATATGGTGGTTCAGTGGATGTTTAGTACTGAAAGCCAATAAAATCGGTTACTTCCCAAATGGAATTGTGGTTTGCAGCTGAAAGGCTATGTAAATTTCAGCTCCATTTGTTGCCACTGCAGCAAGCACAATATTTAGAGGCAGTTCACCTTTGTCTATAATTACTTTTGAATCAATGTCTGTTTCTTATATGTGTGAAACTGTGAATTGTTATGTCAAAGCACCTTTCATAATTATGCACAATTTCAATTGCAGGTGAGCTGTCTTTGTACAAATGTTAGTTAATTGCACTCATAGTCATTTCCCTTTTTTACTTAATTTCCTCAACTTTTTGGTTGTTACTAACCTGAATGCAGCTTGTTGCCTTGTTACTACTACTTATTATTGATTATTTTCTGCTTTACGCTAATTTTGATTCCATGTTCCTGTTGATTTTTTTTAATTTGTGTTTTGGTCGCCAACTGTTTGATAAAATGCTTGATTGTCACGTGCAATGGATTATTGTTCCAGTGAGAATTCTTTGTTGTTGTTAACGGGGGGTTTTGTTGATTGGTATCATGTTTAGCTATAGTCCATGTGGATCTGGTGTTTGGTTTATTGCTTAAGTTAGTGAGCAGTGAGCTGGTTGTTGGCCCTTTTCCCATCTTGCAGTTAGCTATTGTTGATTTTGTGAATGCATTCATTGGGTTTGTGTTTGTGTTGTATGTTTAAAGCTTGTTGATTTGATTGTTGGTTATAATATAAGACCAATTTCATGAATTAAATTTTCTTTGCAAAAAATTTTTTTGGGGGCACTGTCCCCGAACCCCTGCCACTAAATGTGCGAACATAAACATAAAATCCTGGGTCTGCCAATATATATATATATATATATATATATATATATATATTGTAAAATGATTGAAGGTAATAAGAGGGTGTGAAAGGTTAAGATCATATGCATATGAAAAGTAAAGAGATACGAGGGAACGTTTGGTATAGAAGAAATTTTAGTTTCTTCTAATAAAAAAAATTAGAGTGTGAATTTTAGTTTTTCAAATTTTATATTTATTTTTAAAATAAAATTTCTGAAAAAAAGTTTCTCAATAATATTTTTTAGCTAGATTTTCCACATACTTTTTGAAGTTAAATCTTTTTTTATTACAATAAAAATAAAAAATTTTCTCAATAATAATTTTTAGCTAGATTTTCCACAAACTTTTCTATGTCATACTTTTTTAAGTTAAATATTTTTTTATTAAACTAAAAATATCATGTTAAATAAATTTATAGTCAATCAAATAAATTTTATTTATTTCAAAAATTCATGAGAAATTTTTTTTCCTGTCAAATGTCTCCTTAAAGTAACATTTTAATTGATAGGTTGATAATTATACGGTGTAGACTCTTATTTATAGAATTTATTGTGTTAATCATCCCTAACTAACTTCCTAATTAACTCACTTTTAACTTTTTTTTTTATGAGAAATTCAATAAATTTTTATAACCTCTTTAACCATCAATATGAAAATGAGATTAACAAAGCACTAGTTTTTTTTTTTTTTTTTCAAAAGAAAGTACTAGTTAAGTAGAAGATTCCTTGCCAGAAATATTCTAGAATCACAATGCAATGTGCACCCCAAGCTGGACCAAGGATGCAGATGGGAAGTTAGATCCAAGGCATTTTGGGCCTGCTAACTAGTTCGGCTCAAATATGACCTTACACTTGGTATACTGGTGGATCATAATTCTCAAACCGCAGAAACCCACAATGATACTTTTAATGAGTACTAATTTTTTATTTATTTTTGCGGCTTGAGAATTTGTTAATTAAAAATGAAATTAACTAGTGGACGTTGTATTCTGATGATTCTAAACTATTAGTTTAATTGATATATACATTTTTTTTAGGAAAGGGAGGGAAAATCTAAATCATTTTCTTGTTTAAGAAAGTATTTAGTAACTTGTTGTTATCCTCATATATATATATATATATATATATATATATATATATATATATATATCATACCATACTGTTAAAATATACTCACAATATTATTTATATTAAGTAGGGATATGACAATGGTTAATAGATCTAATAAGTATTTGCAAAAATTATTCGTGAAAGTAAGATAATTTTCTACTTAATGGATATGGGGTTGGAGGATAATTATCAATAAATTTAACAGATACAGTGTAGTTATTGGTACCTTATTACCCAAACTTATCTATACCCGAATATATAATGATAATAGTAGTAGTAATAATAATAATAATAATAATAATAATAATAATAATTAAAGATAGATCATGTTACTTATAAAGATAAATAGTGTCATATGTTTAAAAGATTCTGTTTTATAAAAAAATCTTTAAATAAGATTTTTATTTACTATTATATTTTTAATCAATAATTATTTATTTATTAAAATTTTTATATTAATTAGAGTGCGAATAATAGATACAGATATGAGTATTTATTTACGGGTATTAAAGTTACTATTCACACAAAAATTAATTCAAGTATAAAGGCTTTTTCAAAATACAGGTGTGAAGGGGCACTATAATACTAGATCGAGCTTGTTGTGATTCCTAATATTAACAATTTATTTTCTGATAGACAAAAAATAAATTAACAACAATCTAACATGTTAGAACTTTTGATTTTAGCACATGACAATCTTTTTAATGTGAGTCTTTTATTACCGATGAAAATGAGTGGACTGACCGTGTTGTGAATTATTAGGAAATTATAGTTAGTCAACGTGATAACCAAAATTTCATATGATGCCTAAGAAACTTGGCTTGATAGCTGAGATTTTGGTCTCTTTGATTGGAAAGTGATACCTATAATTTCATATGAATGATAGGATTCTCCATATAACGTGTCGACTAGAAGAATCTTCTACATGTACAATTCTTCACGCCAATTGAATTTGGTTTTACTCAAGGAAACAAAAATGATCGACTGAGAAAGCTACACCCGTGGAAGAAGCTGCCTTCCATAAGAACATTGATAAGTATGACTGAAATCAGGGAGAAGTTGCCTATGCCATGCAGATACGTGTACATTTCTGTATATGACAACTACTTTATTTATCAAAGTTTATCTCTAACATAGCTAAAATGATACTTCATGGTTTACTAGGTTGATACTTAATTACCCATTATGATAGTGTGATGTACTCTATAATTCTGACTTTTAGTATCCTTATCTCATTAGAGACACGAGATCTAAGAATATATATAGGTGAATCATCTTTTCCTGCTTTTTTCCTTTGACAAACCTTGTTATTATGCATTTAATCTTATCCCTAGCTTAAAAAGATATATAATTTTGCTTAGTCTCACCGTTTAGTCAATTTTTTGGGCAATCTAGAGGGAATTTAATAGAATTTATTATTAATTTGCTTTCGTTACCATGACGATATGATTGGGTCAAGTGCTATTCCAATGCATATAAGAAAAAAAGTGATATGTGAATTTGGATGAAAATTATAATAAAACAAAAATTTTGTGTCATAGTTGATACGTAACTTTATTTTTAAGCATCAAATGAGAGATTTCATCTTTATGTTCATATATATGTATAAAAAATTAGGGGTTAGAAGAGACTCGTCCCTTAAATATATTTTCTTATGAGATTAACTTTTGACTTTCAATTGGAAACACTCTAGGTTCACTAAAAAAAGTAAAACAAAGAAATTATGTACATATTTCACAATAAATAATTTTGGGCCTCAACCAAATCTCTGTAGTCTATATATCTTTCATTCCAGTCTTATGAAACATAGACGATCAAAGGCATCAACATATTGGATAGATCATAGATATGTATATTCTTTTGAGTGAATTGATGTATTTTCTGGTTGGAAATCAATTATTAATTTTTCGAAGTATTAAAGTCTATTCTCCCAACAAATATTTTTTATACATATATTCTAAAATTATTTTTAAAATATAAGAAATATAAGAAAATTTAAATTAGTGATGAAATAAAAATTAGTCACTACAATTTTTTTGACCCTACAATATGCAAGCAAAGCGTCACTATTTAGTCACTAATTCATTTTTTTTGCAATATATATAGATATATTGCAAAAAATTATATGAATAACATGATAAAATATTAAATCTGTAATCAAAATTGTATATTTATATTTTTATAATAATGATTTTCATAATTAATTTTAAGAAGCATGGTTTTACAATATAAACATTTTATCTGTTTGAAAACAAATAAAAATAATATATGATGAAATGATTTTGAAGGAACATCAGCTTAATTTTAATTTTTTTATGATATTGAGTGACCATAAAAAAGAAAGTGTCATTATTTTAATATTTATAATATATTTTAAGTTAATGTTTTTCGATGTTTAAAAAAAGTTATTTATTTAAAAAAAGTTATTTTTATTTAAAAAGGTTATTTTTCCTTTAAAAAAAGTCATTTTTATTATAATAATGTTCATAAGGTGTCCAACTTTATATAAGTGTTGATTCAAGTGTTCAAATGGGTAAAAGAAAAAACTTTTTATTAAACACATAATAAGTATTT
This sequence comes from Glycine latifolia, assembly GCA_013407115.1. NCBI lineage: Eukaryota > Viridiplantae > Streptophyta > Magnoliopsida > Fabales > Fabaceae > Glycine > Glycine latifolia. Next base: position 29,025,719 of record CM023941.1, read on the forward strand.
GACACGTCATATGAGCGCGTTAATATGATATTGGTCCTGAAAGTATATCCTACTCCATCACCTCCATAATGGGATCGAGTACTGTCATAGCATGCTTCTTAAAGACAAATTAGCAATACAAAAAGTGGCCATGATCTTGCCCATTCTGTTCACAATATGGTCACAATGTAGTTGTAATAGATTTAATTAAGTTGTGACAATTTTAATAGAAGAAAAAATAACTATCAAAACCTAGCTATCAAATCTTAAAAGGATGCATTAATGTTTCTAAAAATATTAAAGGAGTATTGTGCTATATATAGAAAAGGTTCACCACAGAATTAATCCCATGAGATTATTTTGATTTAATTAATACTCTCAAGTTTAAATATTAGATAAAAAGTTATATTAAATATTCAAAATAAAATTTTATCATCAATAATCATCTTATTTTTATAAAAGATATGTGTGATCTTTGTAAAAGAAAGAAAATATTCACCACTTTAATACTTTGCCCTTTATACAAAATCTTGGATATATTGCATTAAATATTTGAGAAAAAAGCTTTACTATTGATAATAATTCTATATAATTTGAGAAGAATCATCTTTTATAAAAAAGAAAACGCTAGTAATCTTAAACCGAAAACACCACAACTATGTGGTTTTCTGAAGATACTGCAGGCCACTTAAAATTTCTAATTAATTTCCATTTATTAATTAAGCTAGCATTATAAATTATTATTATTTCTCTCCACTATTAGATATATCGTGCTCAATGCCCATGAGTGACATGCTCATTAAGCAGGGTCCAATGGCACACTACCCACTTGGTTTGTCTGTTCCTCTTCGTTTCTTGGTGAACACCTCACAAGCCACTAGTTTGGTTTCTTAGTTAACTAATTCTTTTAGAATGTGATGTCAAGTGTAGCTTACAAAATTGACATGTCTGAAGATAATATAATTGTAAATTATCAAAAAGGCTTTCCAAATTGTCTCTTTCTTTTCACACATTCCTATTCTTTTATATCTCATAATCTATTTGGTTAATATTGTCTTCTACTACTCACATCCCTATCAGTGTCCCCATGAAGTGGAATGCCAGATCAATGGGCGGCATACATCATATTATTGAGTACGTACATGACAACATGGACCATAAGCCTAAAAGTAGCTCATACGGTTGGACAAAGAAAACTATTATATCTACATGCTTAAAATTATGGCAATCTTATAATAAGAATAATTTAATTACAGAATATTCCTAAAATATTTCTATAATTTTTTTATTAGTCTTTCTAACATATTTTAAATGTTAAGTATTATATATTTTTTTTAAATTTTCAAGACATTAAATAGATTATTTTTATTTAATATTTTTTTATGAAATATTAAGAATGAGGGGTTTGGGATTTGAATTGACCTCTTTATCTTTATGATTCTTGGTCATTAAGGATTGAGTACAAAATGTTTATAAGAAACTCAATTCATCCATGTTATTATCAAAATCTAGAAATGTCACGTACTAAATTAGAAGTGGTTCAGGTGGATTTCAAACTTTACACGTTGGATGGTGAGTCAACCTTGTTAAAGAGATGGACCTGTATAACAAAGGAAATGACTCTGACTCTCAAATAAGTAGATCAATTAAAGGTTTAGAGAGAACATATATTTATAGTGTGATGAGCCTTGGACCTTTGTTTGATAGTTAATCTATTGATAAGATAATAGATAATAGTACACAGTTATATAATTCAAATAGGAGATAATGTGTACCTTATAGATAACTTATTCTAATAGGAGATAGTTTGTTACTTTTAGATAAATAATAACTTCTATGAGATAAAGTTGTTACACTTATTTGAATAAGCTAATAGACAAGTTGTTGCTGGCTATGTTGCTGGTTAGGAAGACCCAGCTGTTGAGGGTTGACGTCCGCGTTCTTGTCCAAGGTTGACAGGAATGACGAATAAGTGCGCTGTCATTGTAGCAGGGTTAACACAAAGGACGGAAGTGTACACTATTATTGTAGCAGGATCAACACGAATAATAGATATGTGTACAGTGTGACCCTAGAGTAATAATCACGTATAATTTCACCATTATGTAATTTACAATCCCTTTTTTAGCTATCAACATCACTTGGTTAACACAAATAAATGAACTATGATTGCGCAGCCAACATCACTATATATATATATATCATTTTTTGTTACTAATACATTATTTTAATATTTTATTTTTTTATGTTTTATTACATCCTTTACTACACATTTCTATTTTATTATCTTTCTCATGTAAAAAAAAAATCTTTTGGAAGCATAGCAAACACAATGTTGATACCATAAAAAAAGTGCAATCTATAGTACCTAGTACAGCACCTATATATTTCGCTTTCAAACTTGGTTGGTGCAACAATAATGCAAATAATTAATTGAACATTTTTGTTTTATAAGATGGGCTCTTATAATTTTCAAGCATAATAACGAGCTTTGGAGATCGATTGAAGCGCAGAACTACTGCTGAATTTCAATGGAGTAATTTACCCTCTACTCTAATTTTCTTTTCCCCTTAATTTTTTTGTTCTTGTTCTTCACTATTTCCTAGCTTATAATAGTTTTCCATGAAACTAAGTGTCACCGAACTTCAGACAACGACATTTATGATTATGGCACAGAGCTAGGCATGTTGTGCGGCATGCAGCCATATATGGTTGTGTGGACATGAAAAAATTATGCGTGTCCATCCTAATGTCTAGTTCTCAATTGGGAGCAAACAATTTGTTTAGTAAGCTGGTCAATTCAAAATCTTCTAATTCATCGTTTATGCATTTATGACTAGGATTTTGTTTCAAATGGTCTTTAATATTTGTTTCCATCGATATATATATTTTTTCAACAAGGTTATTTTTTTTATCGGAGATTAATTTCTTTTAAATCATACAGATTATCAAAATAAATTTTATCCTTTTCAATTAATAATATCTTCTCCTTACACATAGCTAGAAATCAAATTCCTGACAACACATTTATTGAAACTTAATTATGTACTAATTGTGTTGAATCTTATTAAATTTTTTCACCATTATTATTATTCCCACACTATTATCTGTAAGATTAATGTATATAGATTAATAAATATTTTTTTTACAATGTCAACACTAACAATTGAATCTAAGATCTCATGTATGTTATCTAAATTCCCCCACCACTAGACTGATGCTAGTGGGTTTAGATTAAGCAATATCCGATGAAGGCAATTTATACTAAAAAAGCTCTTATTAAAAATACCATTAATAATAATAAATTATAGGATAAAAGAATATATTTTGGTTCCTCTAAATTTTTTTGTTTGTTTTTCATTTGTCTAATTTTGAATGTTTGTTTTTAATTGTGTGTTTGTTTTATAAATTAAAAATGCATTGCCTTGGGATTGTAACTTTCCCATGGTTGTTACAAATTTTGAAAAATTATTCTAAGCCATAATTCATTCTCAAGAATCTAAACTATACAAGTTTCTCTATCTTCATTCTTCTTGGTATCTAATATTTTAGCACAAATCTTTTTAGTTCTCAAGAAAAAACAATTTGAGAAGGTTGGTTTTTCTTTATCCTTGGACAATTGAGTTTCAATGTATTAGGAGTATCTGTATTTATAAAAGCTTTCATATTGGTATTTATCCTAATTGTTGGTTTAGTTTATGCATGGCAAAAACAAGATTCAGAACAAGCAACAAACACATCTTTCCACTCTTCTTCTTTCAGTTAGTTGTTAATTCCCATGTAATATGATAGGAATCTTGTATTCCCATGGGAATGAAATTTATTTTCTAAAATAATTAATTTTTCACTTTCCTCTTTTTCTACCTCATTATTTATTAGACTTTTTTTTTAAATTAAAAAATTCCAAGGAATGATAAAATTTACAAAACATCTTTGATGAAAATAATATTCCTACTAATAGTATTCTCATGAATATAATCAAATTGGTCGAACAAACACTCTAAATTTAAAATGTATCACTTTTGATTCTTCAAAATGTTTTAGATAACGCTTTATAGAGGGATAAAAAGAAGTTTAGAAAGAACTTGAAATGCAAAATGGACATTACGAAGTTAGACGAACAAAAAAAATGGATAAAATTTTTAAAGACATTGAACTTTGAACATTTTAGTGGGACCAAAAATATATTTTATCTAAATTATATTATAAATTCCTACATATCTCAACTATAGTAGCTATTAAAAAAAGGATATAATCGAGAAAAATCAATTAGACTTTGAAATTCTAAAATATAATGTTTTTGGATTAAAAAAATGTTAAAACATCTAAAGATACGAGAAAGAAATAGTAATATTTTTATCTATGATAGTAACTAGGTTTTAGAAGTTTATTATTTATTTATCATTTAACTCTAAAACATATCATTTGCAATTTTGTTCAAATTAATCCTCATCCTGAATCAACTAGTGGGGTTCAGCAGTCGAGTTCGGGTTTGAAAAGCTTCATTGCAGCACCCCATCAGTTATGTAAACTAGATCTGTTTCTGACCAAACAAGCCATGAGGTTAGGAGGGTTCCAGGTTGGGCGGGTTCTGGCATGGGTCAATGTGGTTACGGTAAAACAGTGCGCTCAGAGAGCATAAATAAATAGACCTTAAAGGTGAGAGGGCACACTTAGAGTTTGAAGACATGGTTGACAACGACTAAGGGAGAAGGAAAAGAACTCGCTTAGGCCATCATTGGGGTTTACGAATGACGATAACGATTGGGAGATAGCTGTCAAAAGAGGGATAAATTTGATGAACAAAAACAAAAAACAAAGGGCAATCAACAATCAGTATACAAAAATAGAGAGCGACAAATAAGAAAACAACTCAAGATTTGACGTTGAGGCAAGCATACGAAGGGCGACTCACCTCACTCCCACGAGGAATGTTGAACGCAAGATTGGAGTCGCACACTCACAAATGCAGCCACGCAATGGTGGAGGACAAATTAAAGAGCAAAGAGTTAGGTTAGGGTTTCTAATTCAAGTGTTCTGAATTTTAATGAGAAGTGTTTAAGTGAAGTGAGCCTTGAGTCGTTCTCAAGTATTCTGTATGAGGGATAATGAACTTCAAAATGGATGGGCATAAGTCGTAGGTAATTCTTATTCAGGTATTTGCCCTAGTCAGTTCAGATACTAACAGTTTCAAATACCCACATCGGACTCAACCGTCTAGGTCCATGCTAAATTGTTTGTCATACTTGATTAACCTGATAACCTGCTTGAACCCACCCGTTTTGCAAATTTTTGAACAAGGATAGCATTGGAGATTCCTAATTAATTTGTAATATAATCAAGATAGTGTATATAAATAAGTAACAAATCTATTTCTCTATAAGCTAACTTTTGGAATTAAGTTAAATCCAAATTAAATTCTAACATTGTAGAGCCTATGTTAATGACTGTTATTGGGCCTTTTGAAACTGTTATCAAACTACTCACGGATTCTTCACTTTTCCAAACTTCACAATTGAAACATCCATCCATGTTGTAAATGACGACGTGTTATATATCTCACATTTACTAGCTAGTAATATATAATCAAAATGATAAAATATTTTGGGTTTAATTTGTCTTATATATATCCTAAATTCTAAGAACCACCGTGAGGATAGGATGGTGAGGCATATATGTTGGACGTACGCCCTGCTACCTTCAGAACAACCATTACTTCGATTGATTGAATTCACTGTTAGATTATGATTTTGATTTGTTCCGTTATAGGTTTAGTTTCGGACCATTGAAATTGAGCCAATAATTTAGTTACGGGACATTGATTTGGGCTACTGAACTTTTGGGAAGATGATGAACAACAGTACGGTGTGCAGTAGAAGAGTGTATGAGGAGGTAAAGAAATGGGAGAAGTGGGGGACATTGTGGAAATTTTAGGGTTAGATGGAAAAAGATGTCTACTAGCTACTTCTGCAGTTATAACAATGGAGGCAGAATTTTTGTTATTGTTCGGTAATTAAAATGAAAATTTTATCTAGATGATCTATATAATAAATTATTAGATTAAAGGATAGCAATATAGGTTACTGGGTAAAATTAATCTAAATCTGATCGGAGAAAAGCACTGAAAAGGTATAAAAATAATCGGATATAAGTTTTGTATTTTTTACAACCTAACAACTATCAATTTCAACAATTTCAAACAGGATTATTCGTTCAACATGCTGTCAAATGGAATCACAGCCACATTATTCTTTTTAGTATATCAACGCATGTTATTTGCATGGACCATCCGTGTCCCAGAATTTATTGGGACCATCGAAGCATATCCCGATTAATTACATAACGTCAAAATTCCAAAGTACAGAATATGATATTTATGTTTAGTCATGAAACATTGTTTTGGTGATTTTTTTTCCTAGCCTCTTAATTAGAGAAGAAAATAAAAATAAAAAATAAATTTTTTTTCCACAAGTTAAAGTTAATTAATGTAAAAGTTAAAATTAGCTTTTTGAAGAAGCTAAAATCATTTAACTTCTAAAACAATTGATTTTAAACTATGCATAAATTAAACTCAATTTTTATAAGAAATTTATTTTATTGTATTTTTATTTCCTTTTTATAAATATTTATTGGAAAATCCTTGCGATTATCACGTTCATTTAGCTAAAGTTGTACTCTTACTAAGCAAGCATGCTGCAGTCGGTGCTAATTAAATGCACAAGACCAATAATTAAATATCACAGTTATGGTGGTTAAAGAAGCTTTAGCTTTAATCTTAATATATACCTAATCTCTCGGTTGTGTATAGTGAGATTTAAAAATGACAAGGATTTCAATTTTGGCCACATCTGCAATTGATTGATTATAAACGAAACCAGTCGTAATCTTGAAACTTTGTGTGCGTGGGAAGAAGCTCTCTGTTTTCTACTTTCTTCAATAAATTTATCGTATTAGGAAATTTCCATTATGAAGCTTAAGTTTTCTTTGTTTTATTTTTTCCTCCCAATGACAAGCTATCTATGATTTCACTACTGTTTTTATTTCTTTTTTCTTCCACCCTAAATGAGATAGACATTTATATTTTTTTTTCTAAATATAAATATATACTTTCTCTTTCATATTATTTTTTCCCATTTTATTTTTATTTTTTTATTTTTTATTTTATATTTTGTTTTCTATTATTTATCTTATTACATCTTTTACTTTCACTCGTACACTCAATTTTCGGGTGTACGAATGCTCCTGCAAGGAGAAAATAGGTTTGCTTATTTCCTATTTCTGAAGTTAGGGTACGCGTGTAATTTGCAGTGTGTTATGTGATGATGAGTTAAGTGGTCCTATTTTACATGTAACTTCTGGCTGTTTGGGTTGAGAATACAAATTAATTAAGGCCCCACACCCAGCTAAGCTTAGCTCTCTTCCATTTTCAGCACCCATCCCACACCCACCTTTAAAAGCACCCTCAATTGCCCCTTCTATTATACGAGAGTAGGCTTCAAAGCACACAAGAATATGATAAGATAAAGAAGTTCACTGTCTCAAAATTCACCAGTTCTCTTAAAACCTCCCTCATTTGTTTTTTCACACTTTCCTTTCCCTCACCACTCTCTCTATTACCTCTTGTTTGTTGTTAAGAGTACTCAGAAGAATAACTCCTCCAACCTACTTAGCTTGTGGCAAAGGTGCATGCTGAGCAAGATGGAGAAGCAGGGCACGTGCAATTCTAACTCATGAAACCATAGAATCATCTTGTTTTTTCTTCTTTTCACTCTAACCAAAGAGATTCCTCTACCTTCAGTGAGTTAGTCCTTCATGTGCCCCCCTTCCCCATCATGACGGCAGCACCTTAAATAGAATTTGGAAAATGCTGAAAATGGGTTTTGATTGTGGCTCCACCCACCACTTTGATTTCAAGGTGAGGTATAATATTGTTATTATTGTTCTCATCTATGTTTATTATTGTTCAATGTTAGCATGTCTAGCTTGTGTGATAATATGCGGTTAAGAATGTTTCAACTTAGTATAAAGTCAAAGTGATTATTAGTTATATGATAAACATTGAAGCGTCAAGGATATAGTATGATGTGAGCGGCTTGGAATCTTGGTTGAGATATGAAACCAACATGGTGAATAAACATTGACTGAATTATAATAATAACACTAATTATAAACTTCCTCCATCCCTAATCATAATTTTAAAAAAAATATTTATCACTTTTATAAGATCATTTTCTAACTTTTAGATGTATTTATTATTTTTTCTTCTACATATTTTTAGTTAATTATTTTTTCTCCTGCTTTACTTAATTATTTTTTCTTCAAACATTAATGAAAAACAATTAAATTGATACAGAGATAATAAAAAAGTAATTTTGGAATGATGATATAAATAATTAATAAATTTAATATAATTAACTTAATTAACTATTTTTTAATGTGAATTAGATGAAAATGTCTTATAATTAGGAACAAATGGAGTATCTTGATTATTGATTTGCCTTCCAAAGAAAATATATATCGATTATTGACAGCAAATGATATGTGTGAATTGTGACTTATGATTCACAGTGTGTCATTTTAGCTGGATAAGTCAAATAAAAAACAGCAAATGTTACACAAAAATCTTCAGCATGCAAGAAATTGTCATGTTTGGTTTTAGGAAAGTGATGCATGGACCATTCCATGTTATTTGACATAAAGAAAGAGAAAGAGAAGAGAGATAGATAGTACCTGTAGATAATATATATATATATATATATATATATATAGAGAGAGAGAGAGAGAGAGAGAGAGAGATTGTAGAGTATTTGTGATGTTTGGGTAGTCCACATATAGTTACCATTAGTTTTAAGTTCTCTTACAGAACAATAACTTGCATGTATAAAATAAATCTTGTTGTAATCTTCTAAAAGTAAAAACACAATTTCTCAATGACATCTTTTTTTCACTGTTATCTCTATCTTTACTGAATGATTGCTGTGCTGATTTTTTAGGGGAGATCATCGTGATACCGACTGAAAGGGAAGCCTTTGAACAGAACAGCATGAGAAGGAGAAGGTATTTTGTCTCTTTTATTACTATGGCATGCGTTATGTATAGTATATAGGAGATGGAGAAAGAAATAAAAGATACCATTCTCTAGTCGCTATTCTGCCGATTTCCTTAACTTACATGCATTGACTGTAGCCGTTGGATGAGACTTTTAGTCATAAATTTTCTCCAAAAAATACGAGGTCTACAACTACTTAAAAGTTATCATAAAAAAAAGACAATTAATTTGTATTGAATCAATAAATAGCAGGTGTGTACGTGTGTTTATTCAATAAGTTTGATACCTATCATCGTTTGATTTTGTCTTATATGGAGTTACTTAGGTAAGAATACTTTTACTCTGTTGAGAAATGAAAATAATAAATATAAATCGTTAGAGATTATTTAAATAATCAAGATAAAAGATAAATACGCATATTTTTTAAGTGTTAATATGATTATTAACTCACTTTTAATTTTGGTTATTTAAATAATGATTATACAAATATATTATTGTATTGATTTATAATTCTCACATTCTTAAAATAAATTTAAGGATATCAAAATATTGAAATTTGTATATTTATGTTATGTTTTGTTTGGCATACATTTTAAACAGTAGTCACTTTTTATTTCTCTTTTATATATATATATATATGTGTGTGATCGACATTGTTAGACATAATAATGTATTTTTTTTATTTAATTAAAAGAAAAATATTTTTAAGAAATAATTGTTTAAAATATTTTCTTCTTTTTTCTTAAATTATTATTTTTATCTTATTTTCATCCAAATAAGAGTGAATAAATGTTAAGCAATCATTATAGTATTAAATGGTAAAATGTTTATTTTATATGTTAAAAACGTGGGGATATACATTATTTCGCATCACCAAACTCATTGAATTACAGAAGTCATTGGGCGATCCAAACCAGCAATTATCTCATGATAATTCATTGTGAGAGGACGTGAGAGATATTGCTTCTGTCAATGCCAGTACTCGACAAAGAGAAATTTATTATGATTACGTGAATGATTGAATTAAAGCGGAGTGGATTATATATATATATATAAAGTGACTAAGTGTAAATTAAATTATTATAATGATTGATAAAAATTAATAATTTACATTTTAATATATTTATAATTTATTGTATATGTGTAAGTCATGCCAATTATTATTATTATTATTATTATTTATAAATAACTAAAATTAATTACATTAATTACATTACTCTCTAAAATAAAATTCTCACCTAAGAAGAGTCAGGTGATAGCGACGATCAAAAATAGAAAACGAAATGATAGCAACCACACATACGAGAAAGACAACCGATATAACTAGCATTGAAGTCACTGTATCATGTTTTGGCCTAACCCTTCTGTACGCTAACTTAAAGTACTACTGTTTATTTAATTTAATTTACGAGTATTGTAGTTTAAAATAATTGTGTGTGTGTGTATATATATATATATATATATATATATATATATATATATATATATATATATATATATATATATATAATTGTGTATAAATATTTGTGTACTATATTTATAATTAACTGTTTTATTTTAAAATCTTTAAATATCTACAATAATGAAATTTATTAGATTGAATTTAGGAATTAGATTAGAAATAATTAAGAAATAGATCGATTATAAGAAATTCAGGATTCATAAAAATAGTATTAATTTTAAGGGTTATTAAATATGTTACACAATCTTATTGTATTCGCTGATCTATGGACAATCTCAAATTGAATATGACTAACGATGTATCACTCTGTATGATCGAACTACAGAATCAAAGTTAGTTGATAGAAAATAACAAATTTTATATATGGAAAAGAATTTATATGGCTTTATTTATAGGAAAGTGAATCAACTATATGTCTCACTTTCTACAAAGAAGACTCTAAAATATACTATAGGATTTTAAAAGAAGAAATTTAATCATGATATTTATATCTATTTTTTAATTTTATTTATTTTAATATTTCCAATTTATCCAGTTTTACATTTCTCCTTCCAAAATTTATACATCTTTATTGAAAAAAATTCAGAAACATTTATAAAGATTATTAAATTATTAAAAATATAATTAAAAGCATACATACAATCAGAAATTAAGTCTAGTACAAGGATTAATCTCTTAAAAAAAATAAACTAGTTAGAGTTCAAATTTTTAATGAGAGGTACACATATTTCATATTCGATAATGCTCTAATCTCTAAAACAATATATTAATAGCAAACCAAAAGGTTCATATCTACAAAGATAACGAATATATATTACTATCATTGAAGTGGTCATCGATCATACTCATGATTAATCTCTCACATAAAAAATAAAATAGTTAGAGTTCAAATATTTAATGAGGTACACATGTTTAATATTCAATAATGCTTCAATCTATAAAACAAGATATTAATAGAAAACCAAAAGGTTCATATATACAAAGATAACGAATATATATTACTATCATTGAAGTGGTCATCATACTGATGATTGAGTGCATGAATTAATTTTCATGAGGGTTATTCTAGCAATGTTAAATATTTATAATAATCTTAACACCGACAAAAATGTCTTCCGTGATGATTTATTTTGAAATAATTACATATACAATTTATTATTTAAAGAATAAAAAATGTATTTGTTTATAAATGATTATATAGTTGATTATATTTTTCATTTTAAATTATTTAAATCTGTATATCATAAAACATATTATATTGATATTTATAGATAAAAAAATTATAGGAATAAGAGTTGAAGTAATTGATAATAAAAAAAGGCTATATGCATGCACTAATAGTATAAAAGAGTTTTATACTATCATTTAATCATAAATTATCATTATGATAAATTTATTAATTTTTATAATAATTATCTTAAAAATATACTAAAATTTTTTTTTTATTGGATGATATATTATAAAAATGTTTTATATATTGTGATTGCATAATCATTAAACTCATAAATAATTAGATTAAGAGAAATTTAAAAATAATAAAGATTGAATATTTAATTGATTATTACAAAATTTTATTCTACCTACTAATCTAGGAAGCAAATTCATACTGATCGAAATAGTCAACTGTGATCTCTCTAAGAGAGAATTATGAAATATATAGTTAAGTATTTTTTAAGAAAAAAAATTATGACAAAATTGACATAACTTTATGTATAAGAGAATGACTTCACCATGTATCTCACTTTCAAAAATAAGGATTAAAGTATATATATAATAGGGTTAATACAAAACACTTAATAGGGTTTTAAAATCCGACATTATTTCAATCTTAATTTTCTATATCTTAATTTTAATATTTATTTATACTTTTCTTTATTTTATTTATTTTTATATAGTTTCACATTTTCTCCTTCATTCTTATAGTTCTCCTTCCAAAATTTATACATCCCTAAGAAGTAAAAAAATTGAAAATAAATCATTTTAAAAAAATAATCAATATCTACATTTTAAATAATTGAAATATTTAATAAAACAATTTAGATAGTCCTTCCTTAACTAATTTTCTTACAACATGTTTTATAGTAGGACCCTCAATAAATTGACCACACAAACTAGCTTTATGACTAAAAACTTTGGAAATACATGGTGCCATGCAAATGATTCGATATATTGTTTCAATGGGACTGTCCATTTTGTTTACACTTATAGCAACTAAGAAGACATGCGATCATGGAGACAGCTGATGATATCATACATAGTTTACATTCATTTATTTGTCTTAATCATTATGCCAGTTTCGGATAAGAAGCATTTTATCACTGACATTTGGGAACATAATATTGGTCCCATTCCGTTTCCATTAAAACCCAAAAATTCCCTAGGTACCTTTACTTCACTTTACGGACCACACATGATATGTACCCATGTCTGATTAATCACTGATTGATTCACTTGCTTATGTTACATGTTCTATCTTTTCTTAATAGTACTTTATATGAAATAAAATAAAAGTATATAATTATGTCTTAAAAATACAAAAATATTTAATACTTATATATTTAATAAGTTAGAAGATTGATATGAAAGTGTTGTAAAAATAAAATAAGTCATTATATGTGAGAAAAATTTCAATCAAACTTCTCTTTTTTCTCAATAAAAGAAAGCTGACCTCTTAATTACTATCATCTCTGTCTTGCCAAATATAGTAGTAATTGCTTTGTGTGAACCTTCCTATTCATAATAATTTAGATATGTGTGGACCTCTTAAAAAAGCAGCTTTTACTGACCAAATTAATTTATCTGCACCGACAAATTAAACTCTTGTAAGAGTATCTAAACTACATTTTACTATTTTGTTTAGTTCTGCACATTTTTATTGGCTATCCGTAAAATGCTTATTCATAAGCTAAAAAATGCAAGAAAAGATGGCATGGATGTTAGAAAAGATAAGATAACTACTACGTGACATCACCAAGACCTATATACCTTGATCAACTTCAAGATAGGCATGGATGTATTACCTTTGTTCAAGCCAGGGGTATTGGGTTCATAGTTTCTAAAATGGAAAGTATTCGTCGGTTTGATCGTTCTGACCTATAATTAGTTTGTTAACTTTAAAAACTTAGATTATTTTAAATTTTTTAATAAAAAATGATGAAGAATCAGTCAATTGACCTATAACTATAAAAATTAGTAGAATAATCGGAGTTAAAAATCGGATTGAATGATATTTTAAATTTATTTTAAAATATTTTAAGATAAATGAAAACACACACGTATATATATAATAAGATTTGCGTATAAATTATTTTACAAATTATGATTAATTTTTTCATTTACATTAATTTTAAAAAAAATATAATGATTTCTTACACTTTTTATATTATATTAATAATTAATCATTTTTTTATTCTAGATGTAAACTTGTTATTAGTGGATATTATTGCATTTTGTTAAAATGTAAACTTAAGTATTATGATATACCTATGTATTTAAATATAAGATTATTTTTTAAATTTATTTATTCTTTTTTATAAGACTCTTTTTAAATTATCTTTTGAATTAATTATTTTTAATCAAAATAACTTTCATTATTTTATAATAAATGTTGTGAATGAAAATGATAAATGTATTTTCTCTCTTAGGATTGGAGAAGAACTAACACCCATTAATTAATAAGGTAGAAAGTAATTAATTAGAAAGAGAAAGATAGTGAGTCCCAATAATTTTAAAGATAATTTTGAAAAGTAATATGCAACTAATTAAATTAAATAATTTTCTTAAAGAGTGTAAATTAATTAAAATAAGTCTTATAATATTTAGGAACAAATGTAATATTTGATTTGAATTTTATATGTGTATTTTGAAGGTTAAAAATCCATAAAATAATATTTTCTTTTAATTTTAGTATTATAAAATTATGATATTCTATTTATTTATTATTATTTTACTGATACTAATTCAATCACGATTCATGTGAATGAATCTTGCATTAAATATTAAATTAGTGTCTAAATATGTTCAATGACCAGTCTAATTTTATAAATATTAGATTTTTTTTTTTGAAGATAACGTTAGTTGTTAATTTATGTTAAAATATTAGAAAAAAATTCAAAATCATGATTTTCCTTTTCTTCTTCCTTTAAACCACCTAGAGCTTCTCAACCACAAATCAACCTTATTACTCCACAAAACATTAAATATATACTTGCATATGATAATATATGTAAACAAAAGAAAATCTTATATTTACCGATCCACCACACCAGTACCCACATCCTTCCCTCATTTGGGTTTGTGCAATAAGAAACCAAAAAGCAAAGAAGATGCTACTTTTGGAACCAACATAGGCCATGGCCAGTAAGCAAAAAATACACTAGAAATAATAATATTTCCAAATTCCAATACTTTCCCACCAGCCTATGCGGAAATCACTTTCAGAGCCTAGACTTATGCAATTTAATATCACTCTTTCTTTTGGCTGGGAGAGTTGGTCATAGCTAATTAATTTGCAAGCAATTTCATGGTTATAATTTATGGAGATTGGTAGAGACCAGGTTGTGGTCCGTGATAAAACCATATATAGTGATGGACCTAACTGCTAGTGTGGTGGTAGGTTGGTTACGTTGAGTAGCCTCGGGTATCTGATCGAGAGACCCAACAGAAACGTACCACTGTAGAGTGTTAGTGGAATATAATGGATCCTTGTGACACTTGTGGTTTTTATAGTTTGAGGACGGCATGAAAATTTCAACTTCTCAAATTCCTATGATCAATTATTTTAATATCTCTTATCATTAACACATTGTTAGTGGTTTGGATTTTTAAGAATTCTCTCAGCTATAAGAGATTAATATCTGGTGATATGTCATGCAAGCACCAGATATAATGGACCACGTTCTAGTCAGATGAAATCTTAAGAGATTGATCTCAAGATTGTGTATGACTAGTCTATTCAAATTTGTATTTTTAATGTTCCGTTGGATGTTTCATGTTTGAGTAATTTATTCTCAACCGGACGAGTTGTCACTTGCATCATGTGAGTGGGGTATCCATTGTCTATAAATGCACTAAATAAATACTTACCAATTTTTTTAAAAATTTACAAAATAACATAGATTAATTCCGTTTCTTATTTAATAAATTTTATTTGTTATTTTATTAATTAAAAAATTTAAGTAACATGAAAGAATATGTTGTAAGAAATAATGTTTAAAAAATGCATGTTAGTAATATACTCTCTAAACATTATTTTTAATACATAATTTATTATTTGTTAAAAGTTATTGAAAATTACAAAATTAATAGAGAAGTTAATTAAAATAAGTGAAACTAACCAAGATTGTGATTTTGAATAAATTTTAATCAACGTTAGTAACTTGCGACAACATTTTCTTATGTGAAAATGTAAGAATAATTAATAACAATCATTAGGTCATGATCAAAAATAATAGACGATTAATATTAAAATATTCAAAAATTCAAATTAAAATATAATATAACCATCAAATCTTTAAAAGATTTACTAAACAAATCACGTTCTAAAACATCTCAATTATCGTTAACTCATCATCATCATAATTGTCATCATCTTCATTGCCATGACTGTTGTCGCTATCATTGTTGGTAGTGATGATGGTTAACAACGATGATGATGATGATTGATGATGATAGTGGTGGTGTCAACAATGGCGACGATGGTGATGACTACAACGATGATCATAGTGATGATAGTGACAATCATGGTTGTGATGGTAATGGATTAATTGAGATATTTATAGATTTATTTGTTATTTGATTAATTTTTTAGAGATTTGATGGTTAAATTAGATTTTAGTTTGAATTTATACATATTTTAATTTTAATAATCTATTATTTTTAATATTAATCTAATGGTTATTATTAGTTATTTTGATGTTGAGAGAGGATTCTCACATAATTGCATTCTAGCAGTAAATATATTCAAAGAATATGTTGCTATCATTAAAGTAACATTTCTCTTAACATAAAACATATTTGCTTCTCCTTGTGCTACACTACAAAAATATTAACATATTTTGTTTTATCCGTAGAAATCAAACTATGGTACCAAAATTTCATAATTAACTCGTATAAATTATTCAACCAATTTAACTAAATCCTTAATATATAAAGATGAATATACATATGCTTGGCACAGAGGGAGAAAAGTTTTCAATAAAGGACAAACGACACTACACTCTAGTAGGGGACAAAGGGATACCCCGACCAACATCTCTTTCTCGATCTGCTTCATGGGAAGAGAAACATCTTTTTCCCTTCTTCTCAGTCCAGTACCACGCGTAACTGCTAAACATGTTAGGTATTATACTAAGAAAAAATGTATGCATGTCACTAACAATATGAGGCTCAATAGCAAACATATCAAATTAATCAAGCCTCAAATTCTGGCTCTATATATTTTACTCGAGAAAGCTTGCACGCTTACCAGCTAGCCTTCTTGGAAACTTAATCTGCTATAATTTTATATTAGGAAGGAGGTATGTATGGGTAGAGAGAGATCGCATGCGTTTATACTAAACGATTTGAAGTGGAATTGATCCAAAATCAAGAAATTTAAAAAGAAAGGTGGCGTCGCTTTAGTGATGGCTCTCGAGACAACTAGCAAGCACATCCTAAGTTAACATGTTTCATAATTTAGTCATGCAGACAATTAAGAATTTTTTATTAATAAATGTTAATTGTTAACTTTTGTTAGCGAAAAAATTTAAATTTATAACTTTTCTCCCTCGGGCAATTGTATATCTTCTTAAACTATTAAGATTTTTTATCAATAAATGTTAGTTAGAATTATTCATGAAAGAGATTTTATGCAACCTTGTCATTGTATGCAAAAGAGAAAAAAAAAATTGGGAGGGGGGGGAGTAGTTGGTTCTTAAAAGCTTTACCAAACAGTACTCCATGTAATTCTGTACATTCTTCAATGAACTACATCACTAACACAAAGAACACTTAATCTGACAACACGCTATCCTTCGTTTAAACTAGTAAGATTCAGCAATGAATCCCGAGATAGAAAAATAACCATACTTTTTCCTCTTCGATCACGTAAGGATCTTCCCAGGATCATGAATTTTACTAAAACTTAGATCCCGCAAGAAGCATGAATTAGCACAATTAGTGATTCTAATGTGAACATTCCTGTCGAAGATTGAATGTTTCTCTAGTAATGTTACATATACACTAGCATTTTAGTTCTTCAGCTAAAAAATTAAGAAGACAAGCCCAATGGACTTACAACTCAGATCAATAACTCAGGTCTATTGATAATTGCTTCCTGCACTTCCCCATTTTGCTTCCTGGACCTCCCAACAAAGTTGAATGGACAAAATTGCCTCACCCTCGTTCTTCCAACAATAACGCTGTCAAGTCCGATGGAGGATACGAGCCGATGGCAACCTTTCTCTGGCACCATACTGGTAGGAAACAATGGCCCAACATACACTAACACTTGCAATATCAACTCACCACGCTGATTTTTTATTTGCCAATAGTCCATAATGGAAAAGTCTATTCTTAGCCTTAAAAAAATAGTGTATTCTAGAAAAGCCTTTTTGGAAGTATATTGTTATACTTTTGGAAAGGTCTTTCCATAAATAATTTTTTCCTTAGTGGTAGGAAACTATGTTTTCTAAAGACCTTTCTAGAAGTAATTTTTTTCCTTTCAAATAATTTTATACTTCTAGAAAGGTTCATTGCTTCCCGCCACTGTGGTGCCGAAGAAAAGTTGCCATCAACTCGTGTCCACCATCAAACGTGATGGTGTTATTGGAGGAAGAAGGAAGATGGGACATTTTTGTCCATTCATCTTTCTATGGGAGGTCCAAGAAGCAAAAAAGGGAAGTGTAGGAAGCAATTGTCAATTGACCTGAGTGATTGATATAAGTTGCAAGTCCATTGGGCTTACCTTCTTAATTATTTAGTTGAAGAACTAAAATGTTATACTATATAGATGTGTTGTAAAAAGTATATTTTGGAAAGGCCTTTCCAGAACTATATTTTATACTTCTAGCAATTTCTATTCAGAAGTATATTTTTATATGTATGTAAAGACCTTTCTAGAAATGTAAGAAAAATTGTATATTTCGAAAAGGCCTTTTCTAGAAGTGTAAAAAAATATAATGCATTCTAGAAAAGTCTTTCCATAATAGGGACAAGTTTGTACCTTGCTTTTGGTTTCAACTTCGTTGGCACTTTTTTCTGCATAAAGGTCGCCCGCGATGGTGTTGGGTGGTTGCAGCAGTGGTGTTTGGGTTGACAGTGGTATTGGGTGGAGTTGAAAGTTGCTTTCGAGAGTCAAGGGTATTTGTATCCATTCAGGTCTTTTTGGAGATGCAGGAAGTAAAGAGGGATTTGCAGGAAGCAATTACCCTTTTGGATTACAGATGATTTTGGGTTCAATAAATGCTTAAAGTAAAACTTGGGCTATTGCTTAACGATTTTCAAAATTGTTAAAGATACCCGTTTATAATTTTTTATTTTTTCTTCTAAAACTGCCTTTTGAATTCCAGAAATTAATTTCCAAAAAAAGAGGATAATTTTAGAAATAAAAGAAAATGATTTTAATAGGGGTATGTCTAGCAATATGGGTATGTATTTAGGAGTTGTTAAAAGTTTTTGCAACAATTCGAGTTATTGAAGCCCACAACTGAACTATGATATTATGAAATGTTGGAGATAAAATCTAAGGCGTATACGTTGGGCATGGACACCAAATCATTTGGGGATGTATACTGGCATTTTTTTTTTATCATTTAGAGTAATTTTTTTCAAAATTATTAAATAACGACACTTTTTGAATTAATTTTTATTTAACAATAAATCATAAAAGTAGTTAGGGACGTCGTAATTCTTTATACAACTTCAATAAATATGACCTTGTAACTAGAAGTCATATGAAGATTTACCATTTTTGTTAAAAAATTATAACTATTTTTTATGACTTATCCTAAATGATAATTAATTCAAACCACCCCCCTCCTCCCTTTAGTAATTTTTTTTTTAAATACCACCAAATGATAAAAACGTCATATATAATCACCAGCTATACAGGAAAAACTTTTGGAACTCGACTTATTCCATCTCATCATATTGAGATTAATATGGTCTATCCTGATAAACTTAGGCATCCATTTAGCACTGTTAAACTGCGTTTTGAGTGTAAAAACATTGAACCTCGATCTTATTTTGATAATTTGAAATTTTAATTTTATCAAAAATGTGTGTGGTGTGGTGATTTCATTTTCTCTCTTTTATTTGCTTTATTTATATTAAAATTATTTCCTAACTTGCTATTAAGTTTTTTATATTTTATTAATTATCTGCTCTTTGTATACAATTTCAGTAACAAAGTTTGAATTTAGACCTCATGCAATGTATTCAAAATCCTACTACTATAAAAGCTGACACTACTAGATTCATAAAAGAAGAGAATACTTCTTTTGTTCCTAAATATAACATTGTTTTGAAATTTTCTATAAGACATTTTCTAACTTTTCTTTGTATTAATTTGTTTTTTTTCCAAAATACCCTTAACTATTTTAGTTCATAAATAATAAATGTTATGAATTGTATCTCTTTCTCCTCTTATAAGGAGTGAAGAATTATAAACTAGTTTTAAAAATTAAAATTCTACTACTATTACTCTCTCTGCATATATTAATTATTTAGGTAAAAGTAATTAATTTAAAAATAAAGATACAGTCTTAATAATTATAAGGATATAATTTTTAAAAATATTATAATTATAGAAAATTTAATTTAATTAACTAAAATAACCAACGTTATTTTATCAATATGTGTAAATCAATTATAAATATGTTATATTTCAGGATGGAGGCAGTAGAAAGTTAAGAAACTATTTTAATATAAACATAGATATAATTTTGTTGTCTCTCTTTTGTTCATTTTCTCTTTTAACTTGTAGACTAGAACTAACTATTTCTAAAGCATTTAGAACGGACCAAAGACGAATAGAATGAGTTTATGATACTACTATTTTAAGAAAAGATTGGAGTCAAGAGTCAATAAATAAATAACGTGAGACGAAATAAACGCGGCATCTTATTCCACGATGGGAACCCCATCTTCACGCTATGCCGAAAGGTTTGACTTTGACTATATTTTTAAATTATCCTTAAATTTTTCTATAATATGTGCTTTTATTATATAATTGATATAGTCATAATTTAGTCCATCTAGCTGTATACTATGCGATTTTATTATATTTTCTTATATTTTAAATTTTTGATTAAAGAATAAATTATTATTTTGATTCTTGAACTTCAATGTTTAAACAGTCACATTTTAGTTTTTGTAGAAAAAAAACATTTTTGTCTTTGATTTAATTTCTATGCGTGTAAATAGTGTAATAATTATATATATTTTTAGATTATTTTGATATTAGCATATAATATTTAAGGAACAGTACATTAAATAATAAAAAGAAAGCATCAGTACATTAATATAAAGTTCATGGATAAGTTAATTGTTACATTTTTTATTTATTCAATAATTAAATCAAAACTTTTAATTTTTTAGAAACTAAATTATTATCATTTTACACATTTAGAAACAAAATGGTCAATGACCTTTAGTCAAAATAGGATTTTTCAATTTTATAGTATTCATTAACTATCTTTATTATAAATGTGTTACTATAATAAAATTTTGATTCAATATTTTATCCTATAATACTATAAAGAGTAAAATATATTTGGAATTCCGATAAAATTTAAAAAGTATTAATTTTGTCACCATAATATTTTTTATACTAATTTGGTCTTCAAACATATTTTACCTTACTATAAACTACTCATAGAAAAATAATTAATTTAATATTATATTATAAAAATTATTAATTAGTCTAAACACCTTGCATACGAAGGGAACTGAATACGAGATCTTTCTCTAAATAAATCATTTTCACACACATGTAAACATAGCATAACCTTTCACTACTATGTCAATCATTTAGATTATAAGAGTGTTTAACAAGATATTTTAGCTAGTTTCTAGCTTTTTTTAACTATAAGGCTTATTTGACTATTTGACAAATAAATTTTTTTAAATAGCTTTTAATGCTTTAATTTATTTTTAAATGTCAACTTCTAGTTTTTACCTTTTTATATTTATTTCTTTTTTAGTTTTTAAATATTTATTAGATTTTCTTTTAAACTTTTTCTATTTAAGATAAAATTTATTATTTTATCTTTTATACAATGACATTTAAAGGGGAACAGGGAGGGATAGATCCTAGCCCCCCACTTCCCCTCTCCCTATACATATGTATTTTTAAGTTAATTAGGGTTATATTATTTTTGTATGGTGTAAAACAATGATGGTTAAGGTTAGACAATGTCAAATTGCAAAATAGTAGTTGTATTTGTTGTTATAATGACATAATTAAGGTGATAATTAGTGTAAATTTGTATAAAATTCTTATTTTTATAAATAGTAAATATTTTTAAAAATTATTATTTACAAAAATTTACATATTTTAAAAATTACAAAGGAAGGAAAAAAAACTAGTACCCCTCTAATAAATTTCTGGATCCACCCATGCTTTTATGTAATTTTATATTTTTCAGATACATTAATAGATAATTTTACAAAATTCTTATGAGCCAATAAGATAATTTTTATCTAATTTAATTTTTTCAAATATAACCTTTATAATAGTGAAAATAGAATTGAACACTATTTCAAACATACCTAATTTTTATTTATTTTAATAATTTATAATTTTATTAAATTATAGCAAATACTTTTTACATGAATACGTTTGTTATTAGATAGGAATAGGATAGCTTTTACTGATAGTTGTCTGTTTTTTTTTTTTTTTTGTAGAGAATGACAGCACAAAATCGATGGCAAATTTTCAGGGGTAAAAGCGACCAAATAAAGGATTTGCTCTTCAGTGTAAAACTACCCAATATATTCCAGCCAAAGACGGCGCTAGAATTAGAAGTGTTCTTAGCTAGAAGTACTGAAGAAAAAGTTTTGAGTTTAAGGTAGAAGGAAATGGGTCCAATGGATTTTGTGAAGTTTATTCCGTTCAATCCGTCAATATTATAGCACTGGTGAGTTTTTGTTAAAAAAGATAAATAAATAAATCATGATACACCAAAAGAAATTAACATTTTACTGCAAAATATAAATTGAAGTGATAGAATTATCTTCATTGCTATACATTTTACTTAACGAAAATTAAATTATAGGTTAATATAAACTTTCAAGACCTATACTAAAAATATAATGTATCATAATTATATATAATGAATTAATAGGGTGTATAAATATTCTGTAGTAATAGAATTATTTGTGAGAATAATATTATATTGTTAAAATAAATTGTCAATATCTGTACTAAAAATTTAATTTTCGTTTGAAAAAGTATACTAATAAAAATTAATTTAATACTAAACATTTAGTAAATAATAATTTTTATGGTGACTAGTTGAAAAATAGGCCCTCCGTGCCTTGTGAGTGGACAATTTTTTATTTAAAAATGTAACCCTACTCATAACTTAATTAGAAGTATTAAAGTAAAATTTAAATTCAACTTCGAGTTCATTTCCAAAATTTAATTATCTATAAAATTCAAATATAAAAATTAATAATTTTGATTATTTTGTTAATTGATCATCCTTAATCAAACATTGAATTTAATATAACATATTCATGTTCAGGTGACACTTATTAGATGTTGATGTGATACATATATGATAAAAGATTAAATAATATGAAAAAAATATGAAGTATCCAAATGGAAATTGAACCAAAGATTGCTTACCAAAATCCTAATCATTCAACCACTAATACTATCAAATAATAATTTCTCTTCATTTTTAATTCAGTTTTAATTTCTTCTTGATTTTTATTTTTCACACGTTCATTAAAATTTATGAATAATTTGAATAAAAATAATTTGCATATTATAATTTGTATAACTTACCTAAAATGATTTATATAAAAAATTTACATCTTAATTTAATTAATTATATTGATTGATATAATTAGAATAGAAAATTATATTAAATAAAGTTCCATAATTAAAATAAAAACTTGTAAAATATTCAAAATAAAAATAATTTATATATTAAAGATAATTTTATTTGATATATAACTTATGTTTTTTAAATTTATATATTAGTTATAATTTTATTATATGTAAAATAAATTTGTATAGTTAAAATATGTAAATTACCCCCAAATAATATATTATAATTATAATATGTTAATTATTAAAAAAATTGTATGATTAAAACAAAAAAAATTAATTTATATAATTATGTTTATTCTAGTTATATAAATCAATATAATTTCATAAGTAATATGTAAAATATTTGTATAAATTATTTTATGTAATTTATAAAAATTACGCAATTTTTTTATATAAATTATTTTATTTAATTTATACAAGTTAATAAAAGCTTCAACATTTAATTATAATTTAAAGATTAGTGAAAATTTATTTAATTTGTTTAAATTTCATAAAATAATTTATGTAAATTATTTACATACTAATTTACGAAATTTAATTATTTTTTATAATTAGAAAAAATATGAAAAAAATGAATAACTCATGCAGTAATCATATATAATAAAAGTTGTTTACAATATTAACTTTTGGAATCAGTAGTCTAATGGTTCATTAATTTGTTTTTGTGTACGAAGACTGGAGTTCAATTCTCATGTCACATTAATATTTTACATAGAGATTATGTTAGAGTGAATATTTGATTATGGATGATAGAAGATCAAAATTTACATCCCTTCAATTATAAATTTTAGAGCATGGCCAAAACATAGTTTCAACATCAACAAATTATATAAAAGAGGTGTGATAGAAAAAAATAATAATCTAACACACTTTTTTAAAAATAATTTTTTATTATTGGCTAAAATTTATTGAAAACGAAGTAAAGAAATTAATAAATATGATGTGTGACACATAAAAGTTTATCATTTTAAATAAATTTCAACAAATAAAAAAGCATATATTTAAAAGAGTGTATAAATAATAATATATATTCCTAACATTTGTTATATATGCAATAATCTTAAATGTCTTAATGAACCTTTTAAAAAAAATTAATGTCCGACTACGGATACTCGGTATCGTATGATAGAACTAGTCCTTGTAGCAAATAAAAATAAAATATAATAGAATTAGTCCAACCTGTAATAATAAAGACTAGCTAAAGACAACGCAAGTTGCATGGTCCATTTGGAAGAGTCAAAATATATATATATTAAATGAATTTGCTAAGCAATCATCTTTCTTTAGTTGGTGTGCATTAATGTTCCCAAATTTTTTTTTTTAAAAAAATAAACACATCAACTTTT
Source organism: Glycine latifolia (assembly GCA_013407115.1). Lineage (NCBI taxonomy): Eukaryota > Viridiplantae > Streptophyta > Magnoliopsida > Fabales > Fabaceae > Glycine > Glycine latifolia. The sequence continues at coordinate 29,050,597 of CM023941.1, forward strand.
TTTTCTAATAAATTTGACTTGAGGTTGATTATTTTGATTTTGTGTAAGAAGTACTGAGTTGAATTCCTATGTCGCATTAATATTTTATATAGGTTTCATGTTAGATTAAATGTTTAATCATGGATGTAGAACAGATAAAATTATCAATTTTAAAAAAAACTGAAAAACTAAATATCTTAATTTTAAGATAGGCGAATAAATTTATTAAGGTCAGCGAGTGCACAATTTTAAAAATTCATAAGTATATATTTTCTTGAGAAATTTTTTGAAGTAAAAATCTTATATTTTATTTCCTCTATATTTATACATTTCAACCCTCTAATTTTAATTTGTATAATTTGTTCCTACTAATTTTAAAAATAAAATATAATAGAATTAGTCCAACCTGTAATAATAAAGACTAGCTAACAACAATGCCAAGTTGCATGTTCCTTTTGAAAGCGTCAATATATATATATATATATATATATATATATATATATATATATATATATATATATATATATATATATAATATGAATTTGTTACGCACGCATCTTGTTTTAGTTGGTACGTGTGCAATAATCTTACCAAAATATTTAGAAGATAAAAAACACATCAATTTTTTTTTCTATAAATTTCACTTGAAGACATTACAGTAATTTAATATTTTTAATCAATTTTTAATATTTTTCCCTAATAAAAACGTGTATATTAACAAATACCGCATATATATATATATATATAAAGAAAAGAGCTATACACAAATAGTTAATTTAAGTGACATTGAGTTCGATTAATCTCTTAAAACAAAATCTTAAATTCTGAAATAAAATTGAAAAGAGAAATTAATTTATCTAAAATAGACAATCATATTTTCTTATGACTTCATACTATAATATCATGATAATAATTAAAAAATAAAACAGTTCACTTTCAACTTCCAACGAGAACTAGTCTTCTTTTCTAGCATCCTTCTACTTAATTATCATCCTCCTTCAAAACCCCTTTCAAAGTTTATCATTGACCAGTCCATGTCCCACATGCCACACTCACGCGCAAACACATATGTATATATATATATATATATATATATATACGCACACACACAAAGTATCAAGTATATATATATATATATATATATATATATATATATATATATATATATATAT